>VYXH01000023.1:67550-142575 GCA_013397275.1 Burhinus bistriatus | reverse complement strand
TCCAGCCAAAGCTCTCTATTTAGCCAGGCTGGTCTCCTTCCCTGTCAGCTTATTTTACAGGACATGGGGATGGCTTTCTCCTGTGCTTTTAAGAGTTCCTGCTTAAAGCATGACCAGCCTTCCTGGGCAACTTTGCCCTTCAGGACTGTCTCCCAATGGACACTCTTAACCATGCACCTAAACAGGCTACAGTCTGCCCTTTGGAAGTCCAAGGTGGCAGTTCTGCTGGCTCCCTGCCTTGCTTCTCCAAGAATTGAAAACTCTACTATTTCATGGTCACTCTGCCCAAGACAACCTCCAATCTTTACATCCCCCACAAGACCTTCTCTGTTAACAAACAGTAGGTCCAGTAGGGTGCTTCCCCTAGTTGGCTCCCTCACCAGCTGTGTTAGGAAGTTGTCTTCCACACGCTCCAGGAACCTCCGGGACTGTTCCCTCTCTGCTGTGTTATATTTCCAGCAGACTTCTGGAAGTGCCAAAATTTGTGTAAACACATACAAGCACATATATATACATTTTAGTTAGTTATTTTTATGAAAAAGCTGCAGTAAATAATTTAGCATATACTGAAGCGTAAGTCTATTTTTTTATTTTATTGTTTTGCATAGTTGTTGGTTATTTATCAAAATACCAAGATTACTAATTATTAAAAGAAAAGGAAGTTGCCTTGGGAAAGTGAATTCATAGAAATATTTGCAAGTCTCCAAAATGTGTCAACCCTGATCCAGCTTAAAATATTGATGAATCATATTACAAGGAAATCCTCTAATTTGTGCAAAACTATACAGTAATAACACAAAGTTATGATGTGAGGATGAATTAAAGAAAATATATGACCCAGAGTGTTGAAAAACAAATTAACCTAGAAGGAAAATGGGGAAATCTAAGGTGATGGTTTTCATAGAAAATTGTTCTTTTCAGTGGAATTTTTAAAGTGTGTCTTGAAATTTATAGAGAATTGCAGCTCAGCAGAAAATTGCTCCTTTGGTGTACCATCACCTGGGGCTTTCTTGTCTTGGCATTTTTTGTAATGGTTGGAACAAGATAAACATCTTTATTTCATGAAGAAGGTAATGAGTCACTTGAGGAAAAATATCTAGAGATGCAGTCTGCCAGAAGATGTCTTTAAATCAACTGTAAATGTCTTTCTAAAGAAGAAACACTAGCACCTCCAGATATGTGCTTGATATGCAAATTAGATGATCAAAATGTTTCCTTGCAAGTTAATGATCTATTAATTCTTATAGACACAGGTATGTGTTTCTACTGAGTTATGCCATTATGTATTGCTTAGAATTCCAGAGATAAAAATGAAAAACTAATAATGAAGTGCAAATATTACATAGAGACCACTACTGTAATTTTAGTGTTATCCTAAAAAATATCCATCACAAATTTCAGTGCTGGTTCCAGACAAAGAGATCACAGATCAAAACTCATTCTATAATGACTGGAAAAACTCTCATATTACTCCTGCCTAGTCCAAATTGGGTTTAACTGATATGCTAAGGCTAGTTAAAGAGCCTCTGCTACTACCCACTGTCATAGTGAAAAAAATTCCACAACACATACTTTCCCCAATAGGTTTGCAGTCAAGACAGGGGAAAAAAAGTCGGGAAAAAAACCACTGTCTTCACAGACTGATAAATTCTTCTTTTTCAATATTACTCAGTTCATTATGAATTAATACTGACCTACATTTAAGTTCTCAGCTCCATTGCAGTGTGCAGTAATAGTTTCTTCTGACTTTGCCAATATGAATGTAACTGTCTCTACCACTGGCAAGTGCCTTCATTCAAGAAGCTATGACTAGACAGATGATCAGAAATAATGCCAATCAGCTAATTGGACATAACTTGTTACAGCAGGAAACACTGGCTCCTGGGTTTTCAGCCTGTCAACTACACTTCACACCACCAGCAGAAATCTATCCAGAGGTTGGCCTGGCATTCCTGGTTCTAGCCGTAAGAAAAATACCAGGCCAGAATACAATAGTGAGTACAAATATGAAGAGGTGGGCAGTTCCTCAGGTGGGTATGGGTGGAGTCACAATTTATGAAGATGGGCCATCAGGCCCTAGGGTTGAAGATCCTTGCAGGAAATTGATGCAGCTGGGGCAAATGAGTAGCTATGATGGGGACCTCCATCTGCAGGGTATCACCAGATGGCTGGAGTAGGAAGAGCTGAGGTGGGAGGCATGCCTCTTCCCGAACATCTGTGTTCCCTGACACACAACTGTGACTGTGGTCATGATAATACACTTGTTACTACCAGTAACTGAGGTAACTCATTTAGGAGTTCCAGTGCAGTTCCAAAGGTGAAAGTTTACAATGGATATGAAGGAATCAGCTGAAGAACAGAAAGTAATTTCAACTTGGTTCTCTTTCTTGCAGGTGAAGACATTAGAAATATCTATCAAGAAATTTTAATTGTTTTGTCAAATAACAATAATGCTTGATCTTTTCAAAGCACAAAGGAATTTTTCATGCCATTAATGAATTGTATGGACAAAAACCTGATAATCGCCATTAATTATTAAATAGTCTAGTATAGTCAAGAATGAAAATGACATTTCCAATAAAATAAATGATAGGCAGTGGAAGGATATTGTAGTGATCCAAGTATCGACTGCTTGTCAAAAGATGTTTCATTAATGTTAATGCCAACCAAACAGTTATGCAAAGCCCTAGAAAGACAGAGTAAATAACAAACAATATTGATTACACAAAGAAAAACTAATTGAATTTCTGCTATTACAGATTTCCTACCTTGAGACAACCTTGAATAAAAGGATAAAAAAAATGTAGCTATTTTATTGAAAATAGAACCTGGAGAAAAAAATAATATTTACACTCTATTTGTCTCTGATATAAAGTTAAAAATAAAAAGAAGAAACTGTTCAAAATACTCAGCTTAAGTATGGTAGTTACATGTAAGCCATCTTCTCTTCAACAGGACATCTTCTTAAAATGTATCTTTACTCTATGACAACCATGAAAAAATAATCCTTCATTTTGTTGGGTCAGGGAAAAAGGACCTCAGCATTTGAAGACGTGTTTTAGAAAGGTTTGATAAAGCTGCTTTTACAATCTTTTTGAATAAAAGCCTTAGTGAAACATGTATGAGAGACATGCGTTCTCAGACAGTATCTAGAGTACGTATTTATGTACAGTAGCCTGTACACAATTTGGTTTTGAGGCAACCAAGGATGTGATTTAGTTGCAACAGAACTTATCTAAAGACAGCATCTAGTGTTGAGTTCTCTCACTATACATTATATTATATATATACCATATATTTTTAATATATATTTGAAACCTGCTCTTCAATTCATTCAGTCAATCAAAGTTGGAAGCTTTCTTTGTTTCTTTATTACTCTAGCTTCATCTAGAAAAAGGGAATCCTGGTTTTGAATTAATTTACCAGATATTTGCCACTTTCTTCCAGTTTGTCCCTTGATATATTGTTTCTATGCAGCTGATAAAGGCCCAGATTTATCTTCTGCAAAAAGACATTAAGAATAAACACTTAACTGTAATTTTACGTATCATTCAAATGTTTGCCTTACAAAACCCCCAAAACTTAAAATTGTCTCAATTTAATATTTATCACCAGTTACCAACTTCAGCCTGAATTCTCTTTTGACTGTAAGAAGAAGGAAGATATTTCACAGAGTTGAATTTGAGTTCCTATAAGTTAATTAAGAGCATTAATTAAATCTCAGGCTTCAGTAAAATTCATATTGATAGGCTTGAACTCATTCATGTGAAAGTGGATTCCTTGCAAGTAAGAGCTGTGGAACTGAGCATTGTTACTGTAAGGCCTGAGGGCTTCGTATTCATCAACTTTCAAAAAGGGTGTATCTCCTTGGAAAAAAAAAAAAGTGCAAAATATTTTTGATAAATGTAATAATTTTAAAGTACCAAGGTAAAAAAATTAAATAAATTATTGTCCATAAATCACATTAGAAGGATTTAGAATTCTGCGGAAAGGAGAACAAGGAAGTTATTCATACTGCCCTAATAGCTCCAGGTGGTTCACAACATGTTGTTAAGTTCTTCCTAAAGCCTAATGAAGGAAGCACTGTGCTTAATTCTTCCATAATCATAATGTTATTTTGTCATGTACTCGTAACATGTACTGCCACTGCAGTACTAAGTACATATTATCTAATTACATAACTTTTACAACTGTGATTACAACCGAAATCAACATTTTCCAGGGTTAAATTTATTATTCTTCATTTGTTAAATAAAACCTATTCCATCTAAAGAAAATACATTTGAAAATATTTCTGTTCCTACTTTAAATGTTCTTACCATGTTCTTGTAAGAAATAGCTTATCACTTCTTTTTCAAGTGCTAGAGTATTTTTCTCTACCTTCCGCTCACCTATAAATATTTTGGATTTTTTCCATCATTTTGTAAAAATCTGAAATAATTTGTCTTAGATTGCGACATGGTTTGATACACACTAACTTGATATATGACACTAATGCAACTTAACATTATTAGTCTGTATTGCAGTTGCTTTTCCTGAATTTCATCATGGTCCACTTCTTAAATCAGCTCCATTGAAAGCAATTTGTTTTCCAGAAAAACAGCCTCCCATTGGCCTATATTTTCTCACATTAAGTGTACATTCATCTAATGCATGTCAAAGCTGCTCCCCATGTGTTTCGCAAATGATCTTCAATAGTTAAAATGTAAAATTGTAACCCTGGGTAAGTACTCCTTGATTGACAACAGAGATGTCTCCAAGGGGAATTTTATTTTTACCTTCCACTACTAGTAATGGAAATACATGCTAATTCTTTAATAAAGAGTGATTGTCATGCAAAGGAACCTTTAAACTACAGAGAATAACTTGTAAGATACAGTAGGTATATTACCCGTACAATACCTGTAACACCAAAAATTCTTCCAGTGTTTAGTGCAAGGAAGCTGCCACATAATTGCATATTTATAAAATTCAGGAGAAATAAAGTACCTTGAATGTACCTGTAATTTGATGTATTTTCCAAAATGATCTCTCTTTCTTCCTCAGTGACTGTTTCTTTACTGTACATATTTTTCTAAACTGATGTCTCTACCATAAGGTATAGGCAGAAAAATCCAAACTTTCTTCAGATCTTATAAGGGGACGTATATGTATAATATAGAATCATAGAATGGTTTAGGTTGGCAGGGTCCTTAAAGATCATCTAGTTCCAGCCTCCTTGCCATGGGCAAGGACACCTCCCACTAGACCAGGTTGCTCAAAGGTCCATCCAACCTGGCCTTGAACACTTCCTCTAGGCAACCTGTTCCAGTGCCTCACCACCCTCAGAGTGAACAATTTTTTCCTAATATCTATTCTAAATCTACCCTCTTCCAGTTTGAAGTCATTACCCCTTGTCCTATCACTACATGTCCTTGTAAAAAGTCCCTCTCCAGCTTCCTTGCAGGCCCCTTTTGGATGCTGGCAGGCTGCTATAAGGTCTGCCCTGAGCCTTCTCTTCTGCAACCTGAACAACCCCAACTCTCTCAGCCTGTCCTCATAGCAGAGGTACTCCAGCCCTCTGGTCATCTTCATGGCCTTCCTCTGGACCTGCTCCAACAGGTCTATGTCCTTCTTATGCTGGGGGCTCCAGAGCTGGACACAGTACTCCAGGTGGGGTCTGTGGAATTTGGATAATGAGGTGAAGTTTCTGTGCTCAAAGAACAATTAAGACTGGCCTTGCAATCTCTTGTGCAACCCAGGAGAGCGGAGACTCATCTGGCTGGCACGGGATACAGATAAGGAGGGAGCCCTATGTAGTCAGGACACTGCATAAACAATAAATGCCTGGTTAATGAAAATGCCCTTGAATAAGAACAGAAGATTGATAGCAAGGGAACATCCCATCATGGAGGGCGCTGAAGCCGTCAGAAAACCAGATAGCTGCTGGAAGAGGCCCAAAGTCAACAAAGATTTGCAGCAACTGGGGGAAAGTTAAAGGTGGCAGTGGGAGATCATGACCACCAACTCCATTACAGACCGAGCACTGTACCGGAGCACGCGCACTTCAATTAAAGGATATTGTAACTTTAAATGAAAGTGAGAGACTGTACTAACCAATAGAAATTGTTAAGATAAAGTACTAACCAATAATTATAATTAAGGGTGTGTATTTCTGTGTTTAGAACTGTATAACTATTCCAAAGAGTTTGTAGTCCAGTGTGCTAGCTTTGTGGATTACCACGTAGAACCCATCTCTGCACAGAAATGATTTAAATAAATACCTCTGCTCTGTGTGTACATTGGTATCTTGCACACCGGGTAAACAACCCCACTTCAGGTCAACAATACCTCTGGAACCAGTAAAGAAACCTGGAGCGTCAGCTTCAGGAGACAATATCTTCAGGCACATATGGAGAACTTTTCTAAGTCAATTTTTGAAAACATAACTCGCTAGATATTGCTTCTTGATTTCCTGCATGCAGGAAACTATTTCAAGCTCCTGTAAACCAGTAAATATGTTTCTGCCATTGCTCTTGGCAGGCTGTGGCAGGTCTCAGAGGGTGGCTGGACTGTCCTTGGCCTGAGCAAGACTGATCAAATTTTTCTGGGAGCCTCGTGGCCAAGTGCCCATCGCCCAGCATGTCTGAGATTCAGCTCTGTGAGTGCTGCTGGGGGAAGGGGCTGACAGTCCCAGGCAGTCCCTGCCAGACAAATGGCCCCAGGGTATACTGGGAGGCTGGGAGGCAGCTTTCACTCTTTCCTTGGGACGGAGAGGAAGGAAGAAGGTGGGGATGGGAAAGTGTATAAAAAGAAATCCAAGTAGCTGAGAAGGAGCGGACAACCACCATGAATTCACACTGTTCCTGGCGAAGACCTCAGGATGTTGTTGAGTTACTGTGAGAGCTCCCATGTCTGTGCTTGAGGAACACAGACCTAGAGGGAAAATTGGTAGAGATTAGTATTATTTTAAAGGTATTATTAATGAGGTTCTTCAGTAGAATTTGGACAAGTAACTGTACTATAACCGGGCTAATAATTATTGCATTTTGATCAGATTGGTAAGATCTTATCTAGATTCTTATCTACCTGTATCTATACATACAGCTTCCTTCTTGCCCGTAACAATATATTGAGTATAATACTTCCATTAATTGAAGGTTATAAAAGTACTTCTCATCTTCGACAAAACAATAGTATCATGTCCTTTGCATCACCCCAGTGAACTAGCAAGAACTGCATGTATAGAACCACAGACCCACATAGGTTTCCAATGTGGTTGGAAAGGACCTCTGGAAGTAATCTGCTCTGACTGTGCTTGAAGCAGGTTACTCAGGTCCTTATCCAGACATTCTGAATCCCTCCAAGGATGTATATTTCAGTGTCTCTCTGGTAACCAGTTCTACTGTCTGACGCCTTTTCAGAGAGAAATTTTTTGTGCAATGTTTAACCGAGAGAAACCATTTTTACTGAAAAGGTATGGTTTTAAACTGATACTTTCCCCCCGCCCCCATTGGACTGTTTGAGGATTTGGAAAGAAAGCAAGGGGGTGCAAAAGAGAATGAGAAAAGGTGGAACGTAAATAAATTAATACTGTTCTCTAAGCCCTTCCTCATATGCCATGTGCTCCCCTGGACTTGCTGCAGTCTGTACTTGGGAGCCCAAAGATGGAGACAGTACTCTGGATGCAGTCTCACAGCTTCAGAATACGGAAAATAAATAAATAAATAAATAAATAAATAAATAAAATGTATTTCTCAACCTGGTGGCTATACTCTTGCTAATACATCCCAATACGCAGCTGGCACTGGNGTATAGAACCACAGACCCACATAGGTTTCCAATGTGGTTGGAAAGGACCTCTGGAAGTAATCTGCTCTGACTGTGCTTGAAGCAGGTTACTCAGGTCCTTATCCAGACATTCTGAATCCCTCCAAGGATGTATATTTCAGTGTCTCTCTGGTAACCAGTTCTACTGTCTGACGCCTTTTCAGAGAGAAATTTTTTGTGCAATGTTTAACCGAGAGAAACCATTTTTACTGAAAAGGTATGGTTTTAAACTGATACTTTCCCCCCGCCCCATTGGACTGTTTGAGGATTTGGAAAGAAAGCAAGGGGGTGCAAAACAGAATGAGAAAAGGTGGAACGTAAATAAATTAATACTGTTCTCTAAGCCCTTCCTCATATGCCATGTGCTCCCCTGGACTTGCTGCAGTCTGTACTTGGGAGCCCAAAGATGGAGACAGTACTCTGGATGCAGTCTCACAGCTTCAGAATACGGAAAATAAATAAATAAATAAATAAATAAATAAATAAAATGTATTTCTCAACCTGGTGGCTATACTCTTGCTAATACATCCCAATACGCAGCTGGCACTGGTGAGGATGCACCTCAAATACTGTGTTCAGTTTTGGGCCCCTCACTACAAGAAAGGCATTGAGATTCTGGAGTTTGTCTAGAGAAGGGAAAGAAAGCTGGTGAGGGGTCTAGAGCACAAGTCTTATGAGGAGCTGCTGAGGGAACTGGGATTGTTTAGCCTGGAGAACAGGAGGCTGAAGGGAGACCTTATTGCTCCCTACAACTAACTGAAAGGAGGTTGTAGAGAGGTGGGCGTTGGTCTCTTCTCCCAAGTGACAAGTGATAGTACAAGAGTAAATGGCCTCAAGTTGTGCCAGGGGAGGCTTAGGATAAATTTTAGGAAGAATTTCTTCAACGAAAAGGTTATCAAACATTGGAACAAGCTGCCCCGGGAAGCGGTTGAATCACCATCCCTGGAGGTATTTAGAAGATGGGTAGACATGGTGTTTAGGGACATGGTTTAGTGGTGGTTTTGGTAGTGTTAGGTTAATGGTTTGACTTGATGATCTTAAAGGTCCCTTCCAACCTAGATGATTCTATGATTCTATGGTCTTCTTCCTTATAAAAGCACACCATTGGCTTCTGTTCTGCTTCTTGTCCACCAGGGCCAGGTCTATGTTTAGCACAGATGCTTTTCATTGAATTAGTGTCCATCCATACTGCTGCACAGGGTTAGTCTGTTCCAGATGCCAGACTTTGCATTTACATTTGGTGAACATTGAAAGTTTTCTGTTAGCCTAAATCTCCATCCCACTTAACAGCAATCGTGTCATTGAGCCCTGCCCTGCCCTCCAGATTGATACTGTGTGCAGTCTTCCCAGCAGTGCATTTTAACTTTTCTTCTAGGGCATTATCTAGTATTGGCTGGAACAGTATTAATTATTGACAGACACCACTAGTAATCAGCTGTCAGTTGGACTTTGTACTCCACCAAAGCCCTTTGAACATCTGGTGCAGCCAATTTTCCATCCGATTTGTAGTCTACTCCAACAGTTCATACTTCACCTATATCTCTATGCGGATGCTACGGTATACCACACCAAAATTCTTGCTAAAGTCAAGGTAAACATCTTCCTCTGCTCTCTCCTGATCCACAGAACCAGCCATCTCGTCATAGAAGGCTGTCAGGTGGGTCAGGCACAATTTGTCCTTTGTAAATCCATGCTGGCTGTTCCCAATCCCCTTCTTGAGGCTCAAAAAAGCTTATTAGAATTTGCATCATAATCTTCCCAGGGAATGACATGAGACTGACTAGTCTATAGTTCTCCAAATCCTCTTCTTGTGCCTAGAAGATGGGTTTCATTTTTGCCTTTTTCCAGACATCAGAGAACTCCTCAAATTTTTGTGGTCTTTCAAAAGTGATAAAGAGAACTGACTTGCAATAACATTGTCCAGGTCCCCCATCACTCTCGGATGCATGCCGTCTGGTCCCAGGCTTGTGTATGTCCAATTTGCTTAAGTTCTTCCTACCTCTATTTTCTTTCACAGTAGGTAATACTTCACTTGCATGACTTTACTTGTAGGTTCAAGATCAGGAATCTTGAGGACAATCCATTCCAGGCATATGTTACACTGGTGACAAAAAAAGCTTAGCTGTCTCTTAAGTAGATCAGACAAGTCATAATTAACAGTTGATCTCTCTGACACATTTTTTTCTATATTCTATTTAAAACTACAAAATAATTGCTTGGGTGAACAGTATCATATTATATGCACAAGTAAATTTTGGAGAAAATGTATAATCAATCAGTTAGATATTTTGCACTATATCAGATGCATAAGATGTCAAAATATTTTAAAAGTTTGATATTAAACAAATACAGATATTCTGTAATTGCTATCAAATAATCTTCATAATGTTTTTTCTGCACAGTAGGCATCAGAAAGAGCACTTTCTGTTAAAACTGCTGCTCCTTCAAAGTCCAAAAATGCCTGCCATTTCTTTATAAATGAGTTATACCTGAGCATTGAAGACAGAGGATTTGTGCATAAGATCTCATATCCTACAGAGAGAGGTCTAGATTAACTCATCCACTCACTTGTTTGGCAAGGTTGTTTCAGAGCTGTTGCCAAAATACAAATTCTAATTGACCTATGATCAAATTTTTGTCTTTGTGACTCACAGTTGTTTTGTCAATGGAAAAACTGAAATGCATTGATTAATTTTCTTTTTTAAGAACTGATTTTTTCTTGCTTTCATGTTAAAAATAGTGTAATTCAACTAACTTGACTCAAACTTGCTCTGATTTAAATGAACTTACAGCTAGTGTATTAGGTGAATTCTGTAGCATATTATAGAGACTCCACTGAATATTACCTTTGATGAGGAGACATCCTTCCAAACCAAGTGTTCTCAGTTTTTCTGATTGACTCATTTCTTGATGTATTTTTAGGCAATTTTATTTTATTGTAATAGAAAACATCTGGGAAAACATGGTTGAAAATCTTTCAGAGTAAATATTGAATAGCAGTTAGTAAAATTTGTAGGAGAATGATTAAGTAACGGAGTATAATTGACTAAAAATCTTGATGGATCTATATTCACAGAGAATGTATTTCAGGGTCAACGTAAGTTCCTTGTTATTTTTATTTTAAATACTAATAATGAGCTGAAGAGTATCAAAAAAGGAGACTCATTACACTTACGACTTTCTCCACAGGACCCCACACTATGTTGCACATTAGAATGACTTTAAAAAGGTTAATTTTTTTAAACCGTAGTTTTGATGCAGTCATTACAAATATTTCTTTACACATGGATATATTTTAACCCCATGACAGAGTAATGACTAACTGAAAACCAAATCCTGAGAGTTCAATTGATTGGTTTTCCTTATTGCTTATTTAGACACAGAAGTGACCAAAGAATTTTCATGTTTATTAGCATTCTTTCTTCCTTTTATCAGGAAGAAAAGTCAATGTTTTGAAGGCAATCTCCCAAGAATATATTTTGTTTTTTCTAGATAAACTTTCAGCGTGTTTTTCTCTAAAAATATCTTCTCCTTTCTACTTTTCAAATAATTACCATCTGTATCTTTGAGTATTGTTTAATGAGATAATGTATTTGTGAGGCTGTGATTGTTTACTTCTCTTGACAATGAATCTGATTTGCGTTATGATTGTGGGTTTGTATGAAAGACGCTTATTATGATAATGCTCACTTATCTAGTACTTTCCATCTGAAGATCTTAAGTGGTTTACAAAGGAGATGAATATCATTATCCTTATTTTACATAGGGACATATTTCTGTAAGAACTATTTAGCTCTAGAAAATTGCATAAAGGATGTTTTTAGATTGCTTATTAGAAGGATGACAAAGAGGAAGAAGAGAGGAAGAATGAATAACAAATATTTTGCACCGCTAAACTGAAATGGAATCTGTTTTAATAAGACTTGGAAAACCTCCCAGGACTAAAAGAAGACCTGAGGAGCTGGAAGTTAAAAGGTTTTGAATTTACACATCGGGACAGCAACTGGAACACTTCATAAGGAAACAAACAAAACAACTGAAAACAGCCAAATACAGGGACATGGGCAAATTTACCTAATGGCTTTTTAACTCAAAACAAATCCATTAATATAGGTTTTGAAATGGACCTCCATGAATTTATCTCAGAATAAATCTATTGCAAATAGGTATGATCATACCATGCAAATAAACCATGGTGAAGAATAATCCATTCTCTCAACTTCTCTCCCTCTCCCAGACCAATGTTTGCAGAGTGGAATGAAAGCTGCTGGGAGTATTTCTCTTAGCTTGTAAAAGAGAGCAATGATTAAAAATAATAGATCTTGTCATTTAACTCTCATTAAATGCTAACAAGATTCTAATTGACTTAAAGCACAGGTCTATAAGAAAATAAGAAGAGTCTGACAAATTTGGCTGTTAGTCAGCACTCTGCAGCCTCTCATGACCATATCTAGTCTACTCATAAAAGTAGGAAGAGGAGATGTTTTTCCTGCTACATGTCTTTTGAGACTGCTGCAACAATAGAAGGAATTTCATATGAGGAAAACATAGCCTGGCATAAGTTTTGAGAGCCAGATCCCCAGGTGTTGACTGCTTGGACAGTCCAAGTTGGCTTTTATTGCCAAACAAGTGAACTGTATCAGTAGAGTAACCCTGCAGGGCATGAGTCCAAAGGAACTACAAATGGCAGTGGTGTTAGCTTGAGGCATACGAGAACTGAAGAAAAAGGTTTTGCTTTTACAAGTGGAATCTTTGCTTAAAGTCAGGAAAAAGTAAGCCAAGATAAAGTCACAGTGTTTCCCTGAAATGAATTTTCTCTTTTCCTTCTCCCAGCACAGTACTGCCTAGAATTAGTTGTTAAAACTATTCTCTCACAGGCTCTTGCAAAAGAAGCAGTGATTCACGACTGTAATATAGGATTAAAATGTGTGTGATTAGCCTCCAAGTTGACAGGATGTGCTATAACTAGTGAATGGAAATCACACTATATAAGTTAATTAGTTGTTACTAATCTTCTGCAGTTACATTTGTGCCTTTCTCTATTGGCTTCTTAGCACCTTAGAAACTCAACTCTTTGTGTGGCAGGACTGAGACCCTGCGTGTTTAGAAGCTAAATCGAAACTAAATTCGTGGGCCTGTTTCCTGTGAGGAATTAAAGTTTCTAGTTGCACTATTACAGAGATATTTCTGTTTAAAAACAATTTCAGGGAATAATACATGTTCTTTATCTCTCCTTGAAAGCTTTTGAGTGTTCAAGAGAGAGAAGAAAATTACTTCTGAACAAAGTAAGAAATGGACTTTTCTGCTGTATAACTAAGCTTCTTTACTTACCAACCTGCATATATGTGCTTCTCTGCACTTCCTGTTCAAGAGGAAAATGAAATCTTCTTCCAGGTATGCCAAATACCAGTCTAATTGTTTTGACTCTGTTAAATTCCTCACCACAAAGTAATTAATAATAAATTTTATGAGGTCAAAGATACTCTTTCCTTAGAGCGGAAATTTTATCCCTAGTTAGGTCTTTACAGTTTTGCCTTGGAGCTGGGCTCTCACTCCAGGTATTTATTCAGAAATTGCATATACATTTGAAAGAAAAACATAAAATCACACTTTGATAAAAGCCATAACTTTGTCATGTTGAATAACTGACAAATATAGCAATGCTTATAAAACAAGTGCAGTAAACCCCACCAAGTAATGTCTTCTGAAATTATGCTTAGGAACATTTTAAGATTATGACAAGAACTTTAAGGACTAATCTCTAAAGCCACATAACACTTAGATGTTAAAAAAAAAAGAAAGCGGTCAAGAAATTTGTTAGTTTAAATCAGTCACATTGTACATAAGACAAAATTTTATGGCATTATATGGTTTTCCACAATGACTCTTTTTTAGTTTGTTTTTAAATTTCAAGGGTTGTTTTTAAGAAAAATTAGTTACAATTTTAGTTCTGAAAGTTCACAAACATTTGTCCTGTTCTGATATAAAAAATCATGCTCTCATAAACTGTTTAAACTCTGGGACAAAAGTTTTATAGCAAAAAGATGCCAGTGTGAAACATTTCATTTTCTCTTTTTTAGCTACAAATGAATTTGTAGCAAGCTGATTGCTGACTTTCATTTCCAACGAAAGTGTGTAAGATTCTTATAAGCAGAAAAGCAAAATTCTGAAAAGGAAAATGAAGTATAAAAACATAATCACAAAACAGAAACTGCTCCAGAAAACTATGTTCCACCACAGTGGAAAAATGTTGGACCATCCAAAAGGCAAATATTTACTTTCCTATTTGTAATAAGCTAGAGAAGAGATACAGTTTGTCAGAAAACATTTTGTAAATATGTTTATTTTCTTCCCTAACATTTAAAAAGAATTAGCATGATAAAAATGTTCTTCCTTCTGTGCTACTCAGAGCCTTTTTTTCCCTTCTGATTCATGGAACACAATACTGTATTCCAGTACTCCCAATTAAATTTTGGGGATTTTGTAGAGCAAGTTCATTGCAAATTGTCTTTTGATTTTAGCAACTTTCTGTTCTTGTTAACTAATAATGACATCAATTAAGAAAAAAAAGAGAACAGTGAAAAATAACAATTGACCAATGTTGCAAGTTCTTTACGAAAGAGGTTATCTTAAATCACGTTTCATTGGAGCCAAGTTAAGATAAAATGTGACTTTAATCTTCATATCTGAAGTAGTCAACAAAGTTACAAACTTGAGTTGCATGGCAGAAGAAATGGAAGAAATCGTGTCACCTTACAGAAGAAGATTACATCAGGAAAGACTCTTTCCTTCATAAAGCCATGTTGTTATTTCCCTCTAGATGATCATAGAGGTTTCAGACAGTTCTCAAGCTTTCTTTGCTGTTCCAGGATTACTTTAGCCAAGTTCTCCTGGGGGATGAGGAGGAGAGAATACACTAGTGTATCCTTAAACCCAGAACTCACTCTGTTCTCCCCTTGTGCTGGGGACTGTCATGTTAGGCTCTTCATTAACATTAAAGTTGATCTGTACCTGTGCAAACTTCTCTTTGTTATACTAGAAGCCATCTCTTGCATTCAGCTGTTTTGTAAACGATTCCTTGCCTATTGTAATGTAAAACTCTCCTCACTTCCTTAGTTGGCTCTCTGGCATTCTGAGGAATTCATCTTTCACTGCCCTCGAACTGTGTCACTCTGCATGTTAAGAACATATGACATAAATATCTAAACAGGTTTATTGTGTGTATCTCATTATGGGCTCTTAAATAAGACTAGACATGAAAGTAATTAATCACTTCGGGGTGAAAGTGATTTATCTCACTGAGATTTCTTTCAGATTGCCCTCCAAACTAATTAGCATTTAGTAGATATTTTTCTCCAATTAAATTTCTGGATCAAAAAGAACTTGGGATATTTGGAAGCTATGCTGAACATAAGCAATAATTAATTGGAAAAAAGAGTAATTGGTTTGTAAAAATGGGCATAAAGAGCACGGAGAGCACAACATGACTTTCATGGCAGTACAGAACTGCATCTTGGTAAGCATATGAAACAATCATGATTATAATCATATGTAGTATGATTATCGGTATATCACCATGACCCATAATACCTGTGCACGTAAGTAGACCCTACCACAGGGGAAACAGATTTGCTTGATCCATTTAGGAGCTGCCTCACAGGAAAACAGAACTCTTTGGAGCTGAGTGTCTCTAGCCCTTTCTATGAAGCTCAATATTCTTTGCCTTGCTGTTTGTGTCTTTTACCTCTGAGGAATACCCGTGCACTGCATTTGCTTGAAGACCCTGACTGACCCTGGACAACTTTGCCTTCGAGGAAGATTCTTCTACATTCCTTTCCAGGAAATGAACTGTGCCATGTTATGACTGTCTTTTCCTTCTGTGTCCTAAATGCCAACTGCTTCAGCCTTCTTCAAAGTCTACAACTGTCCTAGAAAATTACACAGGACCAGAACCTGGGCTTGCATGCTGGCACACAGATAAGTACACTGTTTAACACTAACACTTTACCAGATTTTGACTTGATGCCATTCAGTATTCTCCCAAAAACTAAAAAGGTTTGTAAGCCCTCTTTTCTGACCACTTTTTGCATTTGCCTCACTCCTGAATTTATAAGGGCAGGGGCAGCACCGACCATGCTGGACAGGGCTACTCATTTTATGGTCTGTTGCCGTACCAGTGGGATTTTCCATCAGGTCAAGAGGTTTGAAAGTATCAGCTATTGCTATCTGCCTCAGTACAGAGTCTGTATAATTGAACTGTGAAATAGAAGTCTAACAGAGATTTAAAAGGTGAAATCCTTGCAGATTCCCCACTTTATACATTTCTCTCTCTCAAATAGTCTTTTCTGTGTCTCTAAAATCCTGTGTTGCTAGGGGCAATGGAAAGTAAAATCAAGATATTGAAGCTTTTAGAGTAGAGTTGCTAAAATGTTGTCTGTATTTTAAAGAAAACTGTATTTTGAACATATTTAAACTTGCCATATGCTGGTCCCTGAATTGCTGTAATTGTCTAAAGTAGCTTATAATTTAGTGAATCTCATACTGACAGAAACTATCTTCCCATGTATATACATACTTACATATACCATATTATAATTATACATTTTGTAAAATAAAATGATAAATTTGGATTGTTCAGATTGATGACTATTGTTGCCTAATGAGACTGAATGTCATACTAGGAGCTGCATAATGAACCTATCATAGTTTTTTGGTTCTCATCCTAGATGGAATAAATGGTATGTTTTCAGGTGTATTTGAAAGGCATGTTTGGGGAGGTGAAAGAGAATAACTCAAAAGTAAGTGGACTACGTAAGTGTTAATATCAGAACAAAAAATGGTCATAAGAGGCTTGAAATAAATATAAACTTTACCTTGGTGAAATTATGCTAAGGAAAACATAGAAAGTTTCTTCTTGGTTTTAATACTAATCTTATGTAGTGTTGAAATTATAAAAGTTTAAATTTTTATTTCAACTGGAAAGATGAATCCTTTGTTCCAGGGCTAACTCTAAGGCATGCCACCTGGCAAAATACTTCTACTAGAGTTTATGTGGAGACTTGTGTGGATAAGCACTGCAGTTTTTCTATCCACATTCTATTTCTTCTAATCATGATCCAGATGTGTTCCCTTTAGGAAGGCTGAGAAAACCAACATACAGAATCACCTTGTGCTGATTGTGCAAAATTCAGAAGTATTTCCATGCCAGGGGAAAGCAAGGTAGCTAGTCAAGCTATGTTTCAGTGTATGTGATGTTTCTGAGTCAGAGGTTGATGTTCAGTCCCTTTTCAAACACATGTCTTGGTCAGTTTATGCTGGGGAAGAACTCTGGTTCATTCATCAGCAAAATCAATATATCTTGGATTAAAATTCAAAGAGGAAAGCCAGAAATCAAAATTCCAAAGTGCTGATTAGTAAAAACTAAAGTATTGATGTGTGGAATTTCCTTTGCAAAAGACTCCCTAAGATGGTATTTCTGAAAACCAGATATTTTCTTTCTCCCTGAGATGCAAGTAAGCTATTACTAACTCTTGTACATGCTATCTGTTGCAGCATCTGCAGACTTATACAATTCATTCTACTGTCAGCGCATTTTTAAAAAAATGCTAGACTGGTGAGATGGTCAGTTCTACTGTACACACATACATATTTTGTGTACATATTTTCATTTTTGCTGTTCTTTGTAGCACTTCTCAGAGATAGAAAATATGCAGTATTAGTGCCTTGGGAATCTGCCTTAAACCCTTGAATGCAGGAGTAGGCTTTGGATTAAGACAATTTTTCTAACACATGAATAAAAATTTAAACTGTGGATGAAAATAACTTTTGTTGGAATGTGATACACTGAATAGTCCCTGCAGCTCTCAGAGGCTGGACCACCATTAGGGTCCTGCATAGGGCACTTCTTTGGTATAAATGCAAACCTTCAAACAGTTTCTACTGCTTGGAGTTCAGTGTTTTATATGCATGTCTGAAACATACCAACTTTAAAGCTGGATGATAAGAATAAGGAATTTCTATTAAATCCCATTACTTCTGAATACAGTCTAGAGTATGTCCTGCTGTTAAGATCAAAGAAAATTATATTTAATGCAATTTTCACATCTATATTCCATGTCTAATTGGTTCAGAAAATCTGTATTCTTAGCAACCAAAGGGCGGTGTAAGGGAATAATGCTGAATTTGTATGTAGGCCTATAACAATGAGGAACAATGAACTTTACTTTTTTTTAATGAAAATCTCCTTAATATATTAAACGGAAAAAAATAATCCGTAACTGCGGATTTAATTTACATGTATTATTTTCTGCTGAATTAAGTTTTAGTCTTACCTAGCTAATATTGATTTAGTTTATAGTTGTATTTTGTGTCCCTTAACAAGAGAATCAAAAAAAATGTCTCAGTTCTTCTGGTCACTATTTAACGTAATACAGTGTCAGGATTTCCCAAATGTATAACCAAAATTCCACTGACAACTGCTTGGATTTATCTTCCTTTGTTTAAGAGAATATATTTAGCTGTCCTATGTCATGTGTACAATTAAAAGCAAGTATTCATTTTATAGTCAATGTTAATATGATGCATATTCTTTGTAACTGATATATTGAACATACAAAAATCATAAGGTAGTTGTGGTGGGTTAATGTTGGCCAGCTGCCAGATATTCCCCCCCCCCCTTACTGAAGTCGAGACAATTTGTTGGACTGAGGTCAAGGAACAGAGTTGTGCAGAGTTCTTGATTCAGTGTCTTTGACTTGATGATGTCAAGGCTAAGTACTTGTGGAGGTTTTTGGACCAGAGCATGCAGGTAGACTCTAACATCTTGTAGAGAGAAGAAAAAGATGATTTAGGGGCCTATGTTTTAGATGTATAAATTCTGATAGACAAATTCTGCCATTCGCTTTTTAGCAGTTTGAATTTGGACATGGGAACTGCGGCCGGGTACCACGGGAATTATACTGCACATGCTTCATGTCCCTGACATCCTCACAAGGAACTATAACGGTGCACTTTAAAGATGCCTACTGAAGCCTGAATTGCAGAGATGCGGTCCCACCAGAATATCATCTTCATGGAGAGAAAACAAAAAAGATATAATGAGTTATCCTATGCTATATATTTTGTAGATTCCTGTGTCTGACATAATTTTTTCTATGTGGAAGTTTTTCTTCTCAGCTTCAAATCCTTTTTCTGGCTTGTTCTAATATTTTTTACTTCGATTTTTCCTGTTAGTGCATTGACCTACATCTAATACAAACATCTGCATTTATTATCAAGTTCAACAACTGTAGATTTAGTGGGAAAACAGAACAAAAAGGAGCTAAAAAGGAGAAAAGAGAAAATATTGCATGGAAACTGGTAGTGCATATTTTTAAATATAGTGGGTTTACGTGGCAAGGTTTTTGTAGCTGGGGGGCTACAGGGGTGCCTTCTGTGAGAAGATGCCAGAAGCTTTGCCTATGTCCTATAGAGCCAATGCCAGCTGGCTCCAAGGCCGAGCTCGTCAGCGATGGTAGTAGCACCTTGGGGACAGCATATTTAAGAAGGGGGAAAAAACTGCAACAAAACAACAGCAGCCAGAGAGAGGAGTGAGAATATGTGAGAGCAACAACTCTGCAGACAGTGAAGGTCAGTGAAGAAGGATGGGGAGGAGGTGCTCCAGGCGCCTGCAGCCCATGCTGAAGACCATGGTGAGGCAGGCTGTCCCTCTGCAGCCCATGGAGGTTAACGGTGGAGCAGATATCCACCTGCAGCCCATGGAGGACCCCATGCGAGAGCAGGTGGATGCCCGAAGGAGGCTGTGACCCTGTGGAGACCCTGCGCTGGAGCAGGGTCCTGGCAGGACCTGTGACTCTGTGGGGAGTGGAACCCATGCTGAAGCAGGTTTGCTGGCAGGACTTGTGACCCTGCGGGGCACCCAAGCTGGAGCAGTCTGTTTCTGAGGACTGCACCCCATGGGAAGGACCCATGCTGGAGAAGTTCGTGGAAGATTGCCTCCTGTGGATGGGACCCCACTCTGGAGCAGGTGACAAGTTTGAGGATGAAGGAGTGGCAGCAAAAACATGTGATGAACTGACTGCAACCCCATTCTCCGTCCCCTTGTGCTGCCCAGGGGGAGGAGGTACAGAAAATCAGGAGTGAAGTTGAGCCCGGGAAGAAGGAAGGGGTGGGGGGAAGGTGTTTTAAGTTTTGTTTTTATTTCTCATTATCTTATTCTGACTTTTGATTGATAAATTAATTTCCCCAAGTCAAGCCTGGTTTGCCCATGACAGTAATTGGTGAGTGATCTCCCTTTGTCCTTATCTTGACCCACGAGCCTTTCATCATATTTTCTCTCTCCTGTCCAGCTGAGGAGGGGGAGTGATAGAATGGCTTTGGTGGGCACCTGGCATCCAGCCAAGATCAACCCACCACAGTCCTTTTATGGCGCCCAACATAGGACATGAGGAATTCGAGAAATTGGGAGAGGTAACAGGCAAAAATGGACTGAACATTGCTGGAGAGCAAAGAGCAGAAACATTGTGGGAAATTTTTTGTTGTAATTGTAGTGAAGGGGTAAAAGAAGGACTGTGTGTAAATTGTAGACTTTTGTCAGTGTTGTGCTATGTTATTTTGATTTTGGTGTGGGGAATTCTTTTTGTTGATGTAAATGGATTTTGTGAAGATTGTAGATTGTGTTGTGAATATATATTTTAATGATAATTCTTAAATATGTTATTCTCAGAGACAAGGGGTGGAATGGAGGAAAAAGTGGTATTTTCAGACCCATCAGAATATTGCCAACTTTTTCTATCACATAAAACATGAAAAGAAGTAGAAGAATCACCTGAATCTGAAGACCTAGGTGAATATTTTTTCATAATAATAATAATAGTAATAGTAATAATAATTTTCAATTTAACACATTTAAATTAAGCAGTTGGACTTCTAAGTGTAAATTTTGCAATGAATTTGTTATTAGTTTCTTACAGTTTCCCCTGGTTCATTGTCATGCAACTAATAGAGTAATTATAGAGTTTTTCCTACAGTGAATGCTGTGTTATCCCTTTCAAAATACTGTGCTATTGCAGTATGAAATGTGAATGGAAAATGACTTTTTCTGCAAAATTAAGCTTACATCTTAAAATTTCAGCAGGGAGCAAGTGTTTTGTAAATAAGATGCAGCTGGTTTTTCGTATGTAGTTCTCACTGCAATAATGGCATGAACCTAACTGACAAAACATTGACTCCCTGCTGCCATTATCTATTCTTATTTCAGCTTCCCTGGCAGAAGCAACACAGGGGATTGACATTTCTTTAGTGATAAAAAGAGTTGAATGTTCATGAACTACTACTGATTGGAAGAGTTTTTAATTTACTACCCTTCACCCTAAGAATCTCAGGAAGATGCAAGCAAAAATGTACCTGAAGTCAGACCAATCAAGTTTAATTTCTAATTATAATATTCACTCAACACACACATGTGCACAGTGGACCTTTTGAACTTCTGCATAAAAAAAAATGCACACGACAATTAACTAATGAAGTATGAAATGAAATAATGGGTGAGGCTAGAATTGAATTTTCCTGTTACTTAATGAATACTTTACCAGAATGCTATACTGCAACAAAGAAGGTTCAAATAAAGTCGCTAAAGTTAATAGGGACTCAGTACAAAATATGACCTAGTCCTAGCCTCTGACCAAGTCCTAGCCTCTCATAATTAATTCAGACTTGGCCTTTCAAAGATTGTAGAGTGAACATAACACTGTTAACTTGTGATAGCTTCTGTGTGAAGAGGAGGATGCAGACAAACCCTTTAGCATTTCATGAAGGAATAGCGCTGCTCATGTTTGGAGTGACTGTAGTGGCTCATGTTCCTGTAGTCTATTCACCCTAAAAGCTGTGTAAGCTTCTTGGCAGGTCAGCATTGGCTAAGTGAGCTTCCCTGGACAGTGAATGTGCAGAACTTCACTGAAGACAGCATTTTACAGCTATATTGGTGATCCATTCTGGTCACAGTAACTTCCACGTTGCACAATGTTTTTCTAGGGACACTGGCAGACACCGGCAGACACCGGCCCTGGTAAGCAAAAAGATGACAGGAAATCCACTGTTTTCATGTTTGCCACAGGATGTACTCTGTGCAGCATGAAGGACTGGTAATTTTGTCTTTAATTTCTTTTTTTAT
Organism: Burhinus bistriatus; assembly: GCA_013397275.1. NCBI lineage: Eukaryota > Metazoa > Chordata > Aves > Charadriiformes > Burhinidae > Burhinus > Burhinus bistriatus. The sequence goes on along the minus strand of VYXH01000023.1, from coordinate 120,596 downwards.
TATTTCAAAATTACTGATGAACAAGTTACCCCAGCTGAATCCGAGCTGCAAAGACTTTCTTTAGTCAAAAGGAGTAAACCTTCCCTTGTTGTATGGTAGTTGTTCATTTTTACTCTGACATTGATGAATGAGTGACAGCTATTATAGGTCTATTTTTCACATTGCACAGAATGATTCTGGTGCTAGGCACCTAAGTTTCTGCCATTAAATAATGTGCACAGAAATATTTTAAATCTCAAATGAAATGCCAGAAGATGATGGTGATACATTAGGTATGTGACCTACCTGACGGCTCCACAGCTCAGAACTGAGCATGGTTATTAAGCCTTTGTGTCTCAGGGACCGTTTACCCCATGGCTATTTGACCTGTGTTACAAAACAGGAATTAGAACAGCTGCCTGGGCAAAGCCTGGTTTGAGAGCCAAAGACTAACTGCAACACCAGTGAGTGAAAATTACTTTTATAAGACTTTTATAAGAAATTTGGAAAAAGTGGATGGGTTATCTATTTTACTGCAAACAAGGCAGGTTTCTCTAACAAATGTGTGACCTCATACTATTCGCTATTTATGTGGTCTGTACCGTTGATCTTTTATTTCAATATAAGTAGCACTCGAAAATTCAAAAACTGCAGTACAATTCAAAATCAGTTTATGAGGTAGAAAATCTCTCACTGGTGGTGAGTTGTAAAAAATTTTTATGTGCTACAGAATCATGTTCTTTCCTAATCCCTGTTTTTTGTACCTAGAGCATGAATTACTTCTGGTTTCTGAATCTGTCTTTTGCAGGTACATTATAGGTTTCCTTTGTAGGTCAGGATGCAGAAAACAGAGATGGAAAAATAATTTGTGAAAATTAGTTCTCCAGCCAGGACTGTATGTCTTATTTTCACTGAAAGAGTCATTTGGGGTTTGCAGCAGTGTTTGCTGCAAACGAGAGACCTTTAGGTGCTGGACTGCTGCATGACATTCAGGGCTGATGGACCCATCAGTTTTGATTGTTCCTGTGATCATAGTTCTCCTGACAGGAAAATTAAAGGTACAGTCCCTGTGGTTCATACCAGTAAATTCTCAGGTTCCTCTGAGAGGAAGGAAGGACTGGTAAAGCATAATGACTTTGTCAATCTCCTTGTGGTGTTTACTTGTCTGACCTCAGTAACTGGAAGACCTTGAGATCTGCTAGTAAGTGGTAAAATTAAATGTTATTGACCAGAATGAGAAGTTAATATAACTATGTTTTGGAAGATATTATTGGACTATATGTTATTTTTGCATTCAAAAAAAAATGTAACTTTTGACTAATTATTAAAAGCAACTCACGTTATTTTTTCCCCTCTGCAGTTTCCTCATAAAATCTTTAATCTGTTCTTCACAGTTACAAATAGCTGGTAGTCTTCTGGAAAATATTTTTCAATTATTCCTAGGAACACATACATATTAACCTTTTTCTCTGTAAGATAAATGTACGAATTTCTGCCAAAATTATTCATCTATATGTCTTACCATTAAAGTTTTTAATGAGGCTCCAGGAATACAATGTAGGAATCATATGGCACTGAGAAATATTATACTTTATATTGAGTCTAGGATCAACAGCCAGAGAAGATTTTTAATGTGCCATTAAGTAGTAAACTCACAGCTGCATGATAGTGTCTAAGTAACTGTTGAGCATAATCATTTAAAAATATGTCCAGAATAAAAGAAAATATGTATTAAAGTAAGGAAATGTCAGTAGTTTACATTTTCTCATTACATTTTATTCACATTAAAATTGTTCTTTAGATAAAGTAGTTAGCGTACGATTTAGTCAAAGGGAAAAATTATTATGAGGTGTTTAAAGGAGAGGAGAATGATTGTGTGGGTACAACAGTTTCTAATGCTGACTGGAGTGCTATGGTACTACTAATCAGTAGGTAGCATCAAAAACACATTAAAGATCAAAGAGAAAGAGGTAAAGAGCAGAGCATTCTGCACACAATGCAATAATACTAATGCTCAATTCCCATTTGTAATCATGTTAGAATCTTCTAGGAGAATAAACCACAATGACATTTTAAGTGATGTTTTTCCATTCCTAGCAAAAAAGAGGTGGGGGGAGTGTAGAAACATCATTGCATAAATTTAAAAAAATCTGAACTCAGAATTGCTTACAGTTTTTACCATCATGTAAAAGGGGTGGCTTTTCCGTGTTCAGATAACCATTCAAAGACTGTTGGCAGGCCATTCACTAACAAAAAGTTAGTGTTATCCAAAACTATTATTAAAACAGATCGCATAGCTGTAAACTGGTTGAATCGACATCCTAGGCTTTTTCTAGTCCTTGAGATTCAGTTTGCAAACATCTGGAGAAATAGATAATCTTGATGAGATAGAAATGGATGAGAAATAACATTACAAGCTTTTCACTTTTATGGTCTCTGATTGTCGAGACAACACTTAATAAACAGACACTTTTTTCATAGGAACACAGTCTTATAGGCTGTGCAGAGCTTTAGAATGAGACATTAGAATTGGAGAATGAACAGAGAAAATATTTTGACCTCTTTTGCAACACATATGTGTATTCTATTATTCACAGTTCAGAGTTACTTTATAAAGAGAAGATGATGTTGCCAGTAAGTAAAATATTTCAAAAAGTCTGAATAGTAAGAACAGAGGAAAAACAATAAAAACTGAATCTTGGACTATTCCCATGTGGTTAAACATTAGCGCATACCTAAATATTTTGCTATTTGATAGATAAGTCATGTTTACAGAAAATTGGTGAGAAAATTATTGAACAATGGAGTTGGGAGTTTCAGCCTGAAGAATTTATATTTGAGGAAAATATCTAATACAACTTCTCTTTTCAATGATGTTGTAGTTTGAGATATTACCTTGAATGATCTGTTTCTTTCTTGAGATTCTATTTCTGTCCTTTTAAAAACTTTCATAGATTTGTACTGTAATAAGGGTTATGGTATTTTCCACTGCTACCAGAAACATTTTTGTTACTACAAAAGAAATTTGCTCTTTTTTTTTTGAAATATTTTTTCTCCATTTTTCTATTCTTGTGCATTTTTTTGTTTGTAACTATGTATCGTTATTTTCCTCATCAGAACAAATTGAAGTTTTGTTCAATTTGGTTTAGTTCTATTGACAAAACATTGTATTCCTCCTTTAGTTCATTTCAAGGTGACAAACAGTTCATTTTAAGGAGACAATTTTTTTATATGTATTATATTTAAAAGTGGCTGCCACTGATTTTAGTTTTTCATAAATGTTTTGCCACTGTATGTTCTGTTTCTGCACAGCTGCAATTCTGATGAATCAAATTTTTCCTTCCAACCCCAAGATAGCTGTTTTTTGCATTGTGACATTTGGTGTGTGTGTCTATAGGAACCAATTTTATTCTGTATTTGATTTTGATATCTTGCAGTATATGCTTTGCAAAAAAATAATTAACATGTAAAACGCAGAAGCTAATTGTTATTTAACAACTTCAAAACAAAAATTAAACACGTGTATGTTTTCTTCCCTTTCTGTGTGCCCTTACATATTGAGATGAAGAAAAATAGACCTGCTGCAGACAATCATGCATTTTTTCTGTTAATTTGTATATAAAAGGGAGTCATGATTTCAGCTGGGATGAAGTTGACTTTCTTGCTGGCAGCAGGTATAGTGCTGTGGTTTGGTTTTGGGATCAGAATAGTGTCGATAGCACTCTGGTGTTTTTCATTGTTACTAAGCAGTCAACGCCTTTTCTGCTCTTCACACCTCCCTGCCAGCAAGTAGCCTGGGAGTGCACAAGAAGCTGGGAAGGGATATAGCCGGGACAGCTGACCCCAACTCACCAAAGGGATATTCCAGACCATGTAACATCATGTTTAGCATATAAAGTTGGGGGAAGAAGGAGGAAGAGGTAGGAGGACGGACATCCAGAGTGATGCCATTTGTCTTCCCAAGTAACTGTTATGTGTGATGCAGCTCTGCTTTCGTGGAGGTGGCTGAACTCTTGCCTGCCGATGGGAAGCAGTGAATGAATTCCCTGTTTTGCTTTGCTTTTGTGTGCAGCTTTTGCTTTACCTATTAAACTGTCTTTATCTCAACCCACGAGTTTTCCTTGTTTTTCCGATTCTCTCCCCATCCCAACTGGTGAGGGGGAGGAGTGAGCGAGTGGCTGTGTGGTCCTAGTTGCTGGTTGGGGTTAAACCACAACAAAGGGTAAAACATCCTCGTTGATTCTTATTTTGGAATATGAATGATAACATCCTTGCTTTTGAGAAAAATAGACAAAGCTACATAAAATGTGTTTCAACAAATAAACAGCAAATACTATGGTAAACAAGCTCCTAAGAACGATTAAAAGAGTACATTTCCTATGTGTGGGTGAAATACCTGTGGAGATGGCTGCATTCAAAGTAAAAAGCAGTGACGTCAGGTGTGACCCTACTCCCTCACCTAAGACCCCTGAAGAAACCACAGCTAGGAAAGACATTTAGCTTTCTCTTTTGGGGTTTTCCCTCCTATTTTGAAGTCTTGTCCTTAGAGGTAGTGTTACCTCTCTGTGTGTAGGAATATGATGAACCGTGCTTGTCCTGTGTAAATTTTGAGATGCTCAGTTTCTTGGTCACACTGGACATGATACCTTCTTTATAGGCAGACCAAAGGAGTATGAGTCCATCATTGCTGAAACAATGTCTGCGAAAGCAGTCTTCTGTCGTTGGTAGAAGACAGTGTATAGAGGATGGGGGAATATCAGGACAGAGTTATATCTAGCTGTACATTCCCACCAGCCGTTTTCAGCCCACTGTGTGCACTCAGCATATACACTCAATTTAGATCTTACATTATAACACAGAGTTGTTGAAGACAAAATCGATCTTACTAACCTTTACAATACACTGCTTGTTTCTTCATATTCTAGCTAGTAAAGGGATTTGGTCTGTCTGGGCAGTTCGTACAGGCATAGGCTGTAAGAACTGCTTGTAATCATCCCAAAGGAAGCCAGTAGAACACATACTGCGCTATGACATCTTTTCTTCCTGCCTCATTCCTAGCAGGCTACACTAATAGAGGCAACTTTTAGCACCATAATTTTGTTGCCATTTGTAACAGTTTCTGGTGATAAGCAGTGTTATTATAACTGATAAAAATGAGGGGGAAGTAGGACTCTTCTAAAATGTATTGGAATACTCTATCCCACTATGTGGTCTTTGTGTATGCGGGGCAGGGGAGTGTTCCACCTTATAAATGTGAATACAGTAAAGTTCTTTACATCAAATTATAAATGTGAAATATGCAGACTTGGTGAAGTTTGTTTGTTTTCTTGACAGTAGGTATTGCAACATTTTCAGTATCCAAACCTTCAGCTACCTGCCTCTGTCTGATGCCAATAACAACTGTCAGTGTAAATGGGATGGGGGTGCCCAGACAGTCAGAGATCCAAGGTGGGTTTGCTTAGATCTCTCCCATAGAAACCCCTCAAAAAAGGCCAAAAGACTTTTAAAATTAACTAGAAAAATTAAGCTTTTTAAAACTCAGAGTGGCAAGGTGTGACATGAATAAAGAAGACGTGCGTTTAATATACAGGTGTCCTCAAGTTCTGTCTGCCCTCGAAGGCAAGTCTTTGCTTCTTGGTTTGGTTTCAGTCAGCTGAATAGGTTCCCACATCACAGTGAAATCTTTGCAGTCCCCTTCTCTTAAGGAAACTTTTTTTGGGAGCACCTGTATTAGTTCATCATTTTAGATCAGCAGTACATTTCTGAAGCAAATCTCCCTTTGTCCCTACTTACTGTGCTCTGGTTTGCTTTGTGAAGCTGGGTTGACCTGTGAGCTGGCTTCAAAAACCTGAAGTTTATTCTCCCTCACGTTTTCCTTTGTGTCAATGAACTGTGGAGATGAAAAAAAAAGATGCAGACAAAAGAGTTTATAATGAAAAGAAGTTGAAGAGTAGCTGTCAATTATATAGCAACACTGTACAACTCAGCAAGTTGTCTAATTACATTTTTTCGTTACATGAATGGATTTTACATGTTATGAAAAACATTAAAACAGTGCAATGAGAATTAATATAAAAGTTTGGGAATTTGAAATGCATGCTGACCTTGATTTTGACCATTTTTCACCAGTAGAGTTAATTCAATTAGTTTTCACATCAGTTCTTCAATTAATATTCTTGAGAAATGTTTGTGCTTTTATTTAACTGCTTTTTAGAAACATTTATAGTTCTGAGTTTATCAAGCACAAGAGTTCATGGAAGGTCAAATTGTAAGTTCACTCTCTCAAATCCAACATGAAGGAAAGCATATTTTTAAAAGTACTTTCCACAGCAATTGACAATGCATATCTGTTAAAAAGAATTATAGTCTTGTAGTCATGCCATTGATACATTTCTTTCACATAACAACATTGTATAGTTCAAACTTCTAAAGAAAAAAGGTCAGTTTTTCAACCTTTTCTATCACATATTTCTTCCATTTTTTCAAGAGCTAAATATAGTACGACACTTCCTCATCAAATATTATTGCACTCTCAGAATCAGTCTAAAACAGTCACCCTTTGAATGTCATTTTCTTCTCTGATACTCAAATTTAAAAATACATTTTCTTTATTTATTTTGCATGAGATAATTTCCCTCTGCTGCAAGTTTATGGAAGCTTACTGCTAGCTGTCATTTCTTAAGATGATTCACTATTGTAAAGAATGTGATTTTTCGTAAGATCATTCCTTTTTATAGTTTTAAGAAGCTAAGTGTATGTATTTATTTTCCAGGGTGTCAGAAATATTTCTACACTTGCAAATTTTAAATTTTGATATGGTGTGCTTTGAGTTTAATGTAAAAATATTAAACGTATGCTAGGGAAGAAAGAGCTTTTTCAAACTCGGGAAATGCCTGATTTAAGACAGCATGTTCAGTGTCAACTTGCTTGTGTTTGCAAATAGTAAGACAGTCTTTGAAGCATGGCAAGTATTTGGATGATGAAGGAAAAAGGACTACATCTATAGGCAAGATTTTTCTTCAAAGAACTTTGTAATTTCATCCCTTTTTGAAATAAAATGTTACTGACCTCACCCTACCTCCCAAATAACTAAGTACTTGGACAGAAGAAATTGACTGTGAAAAAATCCAGATAAAATATTGCCTTAAGTTAGATGAGACCATTCTGTTGTTTATGACTAAATTATCAGCGTGAGAAAAAAGGCAAATTTTTTCCCCCCATTTTATTTACCGTAGGTTTCCTGAACACATTTTATACATCTTGGAATACCCGATCCCCAAAATTGCTGAACAGCCTGCGCTGCTTACCATAATCAGCGTGGAGTTACTGAATACTTGTTGGAAGGGACCTTTAAAGGTCATTTAGTCCAACCCCCCTGCAAGGAGCTAGATCAGGATGCTCAGAGCCCCATTCAACCTGACCTTGAATGTTTCCAGGGATGGTGCACCTACCACCTCTGTGGGCAGCCTGTTCCAGTGTTTTACCCCCCTCATCACAAAAAAAAAAAAAAATTCTTCCTTATATCTAGTCTAAATCTACCCTTTTTTAGTTTAAAGCCATTACCCCTTGTCCTATAGCAACAGGCCCTGCTTAAAAGTTTGTCCCTGTCTTTCTTATAAGCCCCCTTTAAGTACTGAAAGGTTGCAATGAGGTCTCCTCGAAGCCTTCTCTTCTCCAGCCTGAATAACCCCAGCTGTCTCAGCTTGTCCTCATAGCAGAGGTGCTCCAGTCCTCTGAACATCTTCGTGGCCCTCCTCTGGACCCACTCCAACATATCTGTGTCTTTCCTGTACTGAATTCTTACAAAAGATTTTTTGTAACACCAAGACTGTAGGAAAACCAATAACCAGAGATGAACACCAGCAGAGACAATCAGGAAGGACAGGAAAAAACTGAAGTCTGAATGAGGTTTTGTTATGACAACAAGTGCATTTCTTGAGTTCATTTTACCTTATTTTCTGATCATTAATTTGAGAGCTGCACTAGGCTGTATATTGCACTTCAGAGTAGGATAATATCATTCATTTAATCTATCTCTCTGTTAAAACAAATTTATTAGAAAATGGAGGCATAAATGAGTTAAATAAAAAAACAAACACAAACAAACACAAAGCCCCCAAACCGCCACCAATAACATGGTTCCAGAAGCAAAAAAGGCAAACATCAAGCNAAATGTTACTGACCTCACCCTACTTCCCAAATAACTAAGTACTGGGACAGAAGAAATTGACTGTGAAAAAATCCAGATAAAATATTGCCTTAAGTTAGATGAGACCATTCTGTTGTTTATGACTAAATTATCAGCGTGAGAAAAAAGGCAAATTTTTTCCCCCCATTTTATTTACCGTAGGTTTCCTGAACACATTTTATACATCTTGGAATACCCGATCCCCAAAATTGCTGAACAGCCTGCGCTGCTTACCATAATCAGCGTGGAGTTACTGAATACTTGTTGGAAGGGACCTTTAAAGGTCATTTAGTCCAACCCCCCTGCAAGGAGCTGGGGCGTCTTCAGCTAGATCAGGATGCTCAGAGCCCCATTCAACCTGACCTTGAATGTTTCCAGGGATGGTGCACCTACCACCTCTGTGGGCAGCCTGTTCCAGTGTTTTACCACCCTCATCACAAAAAAAAAAAAAAATTCTTCCTTATATCTAGTCTAAATCTACCCTTTTTTAGTTTAAAGCCATTACCCCTTGTCCTATAGCAACAGGCCCTGCTTAAAAGTTTGTCCCTGTCTTTCTTATAAGCCCCCTTTAAGTACTGAAAGGTTGCAATGAGGTCTCCTCGAAGCCTTCTCTTCTCCAGCCTGAATAACCCCAGCTGTCTCAGCTTGTCCTCATAGCAGAGGTGCTCCAGTCCTCTGAACATCTTCGTGGCCCTCCTCTGGACCCACTCCAACATATCTGTGTCTTTCCTGTACTGAATTCTTACAAAAGATTTTTTGTAACACCAAGACTGTAGGAAAACCAATAACCAGAGATGAACACCAGCAGAGACAATCAGGAAGGACAGGAAAAAACTGAAGTCTGAATGAGGTTTTGTTATGACAACAAGTGCATTTCTTGAGTTCATTTTACCTTATTTTCTGATCATTAATTTGAGAGCTGCACTAGGCTGTATATTGCACTTCAGAGTAGGATAATATCATTCATTTAATCTATCTCTCTGTTAAAACAAATTTATTATAAAATGGAGGCATAAATGAGTTAAATAAAAAAACAAACACAAACAAACACAAAGCCCCCAAACCACCACCAATAACATGGTTCCAGAAGCAAAAAAAGACAAGAACAAGTACATATGTTGTATTTCATCCCAGGAAAGTATAGAAACGGAAATAGCCGGGCAACTGGAGTGCTAGAGTCCCTGAACAGACCCTTTATAGAGTATCATTGACTACAGCCTTGAAAGCTATGGGGTAGCCTGCAAGCAAGTGGACAGGATGATGGCAGATGGCACTGACTGATTTCAGGGAAAGAACAGGAAGAAATCCAAAATTAGTGGATTTATGTCTTCAGAATGAGATGGAGACATGAATTACCTCACATTATCATATATCAAAGAAGTGACTACTATTGACAAGGGAAGAAAGGAAAAGAAAACAAAAGATACCGAATTGGAAAGGCATCTTCTTATAGCTGTGTGTATGGGGCGGTTGAGTTTTTTGTTTACATGTCACTCAGATGGCCTAAGGCAGTGAGAGAAGAAGAGCAAGCGGCAGAATGAAGACATTGTCTGTGTCAATATTTTTGTTAGCAGGATTTCAATCAAGTGTGATTATCCAGGAAAAGGTAAATAGAAAAGATAGGGTTGAAATTATTATTTGTATTATGTGTAATGCAGTTGAGATTACAGCCCCATTGTACCAGATCCCAGACATGAACAAACATGTCATCTGTCATGAAGAGATTATAACATAAGCGGAATACACAGGCTTAATGTGGAAGAAAAGTAAGAAGACGGAGAGATACACAAGTGACAAACTGATCTGAACAAGGCTGTAAAAGTCCTGTGTAATTTAATGCTACATTTTGAATCCCAGACCAGCCTGTTACTCTGAATACTTAGGTACTTCTCTAAATGACATCTAAGAACAAGAGTTAAAGGGAAATTATATAGCAGGGATGTACACCATTACTTATTTATTCTTATTTATTTTTCCTCTGGAGTGATAAGTGTTCAATAAGCAGTTTTTAGTCTGCTTGATATGCTAGATTTTAGGTGCTGTGACTGCATGTGATATTTGCATGCTCCTAGTACATTCAAAGGTGTTTCCGTAACTTATATTTCTTCTATCCATACTGCACTGATAAAATATTTCGATTCTCTGTTATAAATCAGGGTATGTTAGAAGCGGTGATATTGCTAAACACTTTCAGATGAGATGTGGAGATTTGCCTTTTTGACTGAAAGTGTGGTTAGCTTAGCTGAAATTAAAAACAGTCTGCTTTTGCAGCTGCCTGTTAGCAACAGCCATATTCCTATCTGTTTGACAAGTACTTGTTTCGAACAGTGGAGGCTACAGAGCATGTCAGTAACACCTTCCCTCACATACACACCAGATTCCCTCATTCCATTTCTTCAAATGCTTTTTCAAAAATATTTTCCAGTCATTGCTCCTCCACTCTTTCCATCACAGCTGCCCTTTTCCCTCTATTTCACCACCCTTGTCTGCCTGTATAAACAGATATGTGCAGACATCCATTCACTCTGCTGATGTCCTTAGTTGACCATAAATAGCACTGTCAGTGTTAAAAAAAAGTTTAAATATCTGTTTCCTCAGTGCCATTTATTTGCCTGGATGCAGAACTAATCTGTGCAGTTTCCAGATCTGAAATAACTTGCATTTGGCAAACTTAACTTAGAGTTATAGAAAAAAACATATCTATTCATACCTGCCTATGAATACACCTTTGTTGTTTGATGTGCTTCAGGTGTAACTAAAGCTCTTTGGGGTGAAAGAAAAAAATTTTTACTTGGCCAATTTTCTGTGCCAAACTGGTTCGCTGAATTTCTCATTTAAATTTGCCCTTTGAAACATTAATTTTAAAAAAGTTTATTGTCTTCCCTACATCTGCATTAATAACCAGAACACATTCACCAAATCCTGATCATGCACACTTTTGATTGAGAGAATCATCTTGGAGGCACTGAAGAACTTGGACAGGCAACAGGTTTTGAAAGCTTACTATTAAGAAAAATTATGGTTCGTTGCAATTTTCCAGTTTCGACAGGTGAGACACGGTCTTCACAAATTCACAGGTTCTTAAATGGGATTTGTAGATTGAAGGACCCACTCTATAGACTGAAGGTTCCCTTTTGTTATTTTCTGCCCTTCAAAACATACGAAGGCAGAAGAAATTGATGGCAGGGGGGAGATAGTGTTCAGAAATGAATAGAGTCATTTGAGAAGGTCTACCATTCCAGATACAGGAATAGTCTAGAGAGAAACTTGAGGCTAGATCCAACACGATGACTATTGGGCCAGATATTTGGGCTTTCCTTGCATTTTTGCAGGAGGATGTTAGAGGTAATCAAATGAGATCTAAAACTTTCAGCACGCTACTCAGGAGCCAGGAGCCTGCCCTTCAGCAGAGCACAGGTAACTCAGTGCTAGTTGGATGGACACACTGGGTGCTCAGGGCTTGGGGTGGCCATTCTGCCTATTGGATTTACAAGGTGGAGATGGCAGAGGTCTCTCCTACTAATAAATATCTACAAACATGCTTCTGAGGAAGATGCACGAGTAATTTCATTGGGGAAGAGAGGGAGGAGCAAAAATCTCTTTTATAAGTCATGGAGAAGGTGTAATTGTCTGGCCTTTTATACGGAACTAAGTAAGAGAGAGACATTTTTTTAGTTGCTTCACATTGAGACTTCCCAAAGCAATACCGAAGTAATAGACTGAAGACACTTTTCTATATATGCCTCTCAAAATGATACAACTGAGACACAAAGAGTGCAGCTTTCACTGAGCCAGGAGGAGTCATCCAGATTCAGTATAATTTTTGTATCCTGATGGTTTCATCACCTGGGAGAGAGGAGATTTGGCTCACAGTCTTCATCTATCAGAAAACTGCATTGCATTTGGCATTGTTTCATTAAAGCAGAGGTGTCTGAATGAAAAATTTCTGTCTCGATAAGATAATTATTGTTCTTCCTCTCAGTGGGAGAATTAGCCTTGATTTTGTTTCTTTGGGCTAGTCATGGCCTGGAATACCAACAAGATTGAGTCCTTTGGAAGCCTGCCTTCTGGATCGCAATCAAGGATCACAATATACATGTGTTGAGATGCTCAGTTCTTTTAAGCCTCCTATACTCTGTTTATTCAAAAAGGGGCATCTAAGGAATAATGCTTCATTTTCACAGTTTTGTGCAAGTACTGTAATCATTTTGGTCCTTCTATGGGGTCTTCCCATAGAAATTCAGTAGTAAATACTGATTCTGGTCTAAACCGCAGCTATATTAAATTTTTACAAAAGAGTATGGGTACTGACAGATTCTCACTGTTTTCTCAGAAACAAAAGAGGAGTTAAGTGAAATACCTAAACTAACAAATAGAAACTGATCTCTTTATTGAATATCTTGTGCTAATTATTCTTCATTTTCATTAATTTTGTGAACTTTCAGTTCTGGTTCCTCTAAATCAACAAACCTTCTTTCCTTTCTAAATAAATAAAATACTGATTAAAAACTCTGTGTTTAAATTTGTTCAAATTTTCACTGAAATGTCAGCAACCTATATAATCTATATAATAGTGTCTGTCAGCTAAATGGATACAATTATATTTAAAATATAAGAAATCTGAAATACTCTAATTAAATTGTGTTGTGAGATAATAAGAAAATACATTCTAATATAAAAAATGCTTCATATCGCACTCAATAGGTAAGACTTTTTATCAGTGCCCTGAAAGCAAGGATGTCATTGTGAAACAAGCTGCCAGAACAGTCTGAATTTCATCCAAGACAGTGGACTTAATAAGTGCTGTCACCCATTCCATTGGTATTAGTCCAATCCGTTTTGAAAGGCTGAAGTCCATGAAAATGTGACCTTTCCAAAACTATGCAGTTGACTGATGTGGCTGAAGTTTTTTTTATGATTCTGGGTGCAAATAGTAGATGAATTTTCTACTGGAGGAAAAAAGAAAAAAAAAGTTTTCCAAACTTTTTAAAATATTTCAACAGATTCTACATATTAATATGTCAGTCACACAGGCAGACAGATTTAATATATAAAATTGCCATATCCTGAACAGATATATTGCACAGAATTAATATTGTACAATCTTTGAGATATGGACTGTCTAGTTTTACATATACATCCTGTTAATATATGGAACTCATATACTGGGCTATTTGGGGTGCTTCTAAGCATTGATGGTAGTTTAACAAATACAGCATTATTTTTAGTGTCTTCCAAAATATTTTATGCTTTATGTATTCAAATTTCTGTACCTTTCTACATTTTAAGATCATTAATAATACACAGTGGAAAAACATTTTATTAATACTTATTTTAAAAAAAGTTTTTAAAAAGGGTTCAGTCTCATTATGTACATAAGATCCTGAAACAAATAACCTAGGAAGACCTATTTGATGCAAGATTGGGGCCTGAATTTTTCCCTGAATAGGGAACGTGTGAGTTAAGTGTTTTCATTCCACTTCTTCAAGGCAACTTCTCGTAACATCTGCACCTAACTGGTGTTTTTCCTGCCAGTGTCTAAAAGGTCATCAGTGGATTGATATGAATACTAAAGATGACTTCTTTGGGTGTTCTCTCTGGACACATGCTGCGTCTTGTGTAGCAAGCAGCACCTTGTAACAAACTTCCATTGCCCTGGATCTTTTCTTACTTTTCCAGACTTTAAATTCAATCTGGCACTTCATTACAGATAGATTCTCTCCTTTTTTTGGCTTACAAAATAAGTAAGTTAAATGGTGTTAGACCAAAACTGGGCAAATGCTTAGACACATATTTTTTACCTACTGTCTATAGAAGTTTCTTGGTCTTGGTCCAAGCTGCATACAAACAGAAAGGTTTAGAGCCAAAAAAATGCATGCATTTGAGAACTTTGTTTTGTTTAATGTATGGGGCTTATTCCTTAATTTTAATTAAACTTTTCCTGCCTTCATGATGTTTGAGGTTCATATTAAGAGAGTGAATTTGTTTATTGAAAAGGAATGTGTTGCTTGGAGGGTTTCTGGGTTTTGGGTTTGGAGGTTTTTTCCCTCCCTAAAAGTCTGTAATAAATTTACCCATCTTCTGTTCCTTTGAGGATTTTTAAAAATATGTATATATCTATTCTGCCTACTTTTTTAGTGGAAAATGTTTCCTGGAGTTTAAACGGCAGTTGGAAATATGATCAGTTCTGATTTGCCAGACAGCATAAAGCTGAACATCAGTTTTGTTGCGTTGTTTCTTAGCTTGCAAATAAATGCGAATATATTCTGCATACTATTGTCTCTCTGGGTGTATTTTTTATACTCTTTTAGTAATGATACAGATTCAAATCAAAATATCTCTGAAGTCCTGATATTCAGGTTTCTGTACTCGGAATATAATTGTTTTCCCTGGACAACCATCAAGAGATACAATCTTTATTTGAGGGTTGCATTGCAAATCATCTTTGCACTTGTACAGAAAAATAGAAGAAAGAATCTTAGTAGCATTTTATATTCTCCTCTTTGTGATTTTATTTTTCATTTTTTCTAATAGTTTGGATTCCCCAACCGGGAAGTTTTAATTACTTTCCTTTTTGTGTAGATGTTTACTTCTGACTGTTGCATCCTCCAGAAATCTCTGCAAACACAGAAAAAGAAGGGAAAAAACATCAAAATGTAGCCAGATAGTGGAAGAGCAAAAAGCTGTTTAGATTTGACATCTGATCCAAAATATATGCAGCAAAGACAAGCCAGGGGACTGCATGTTGTGGCAGGGACAAGGGGCAGAGTAGTGCTGCTGCTGTAGGAAACTGTATGAACAAGCACAGGTATGAGAGCAGCATCCATGGGATGCTGGGGTGGTACCTGGTGGATACAGGGACAGAAAGAACTGCCATGACTTATTGGCAATTTCCATTCATTACTGTCTCATCCCTTGGTCAGGATAAATTGCTATAGTGCTATAGATCATCTTTAGTGGGAAAAATCTATAGGATAGAACCAGAGAAGATAGATGAATCCTATTCTTCCCAGTGAGAGAGAAAGAGTAGTGAAAAAATGGGAAAGAAGTAACTTGCTGATCCGGATTACTTGGCATAGATATTTTAAAGAATTTGGCAGCCAGCCTGTCTTATTTTCTGATTACTGTAGGTTGGTGCAGATTACAGTGAAAATTTCCTAAGAAGCAAGTGGCAGAAAGGTGAATAACTCATACTGGAAAGAAAAAAATTAGGAAAGGTCCTATCTAACATTGTCTTATCTAACATTTGTTCTTTTAAAACTTTTCCTCTCTACTGTTTTCCTTTTTTAAGGTCTGCTTGTTAGTTAACTTGCAGCAAATGCCAATATTTTGTGGAAAGTGCTTTAACTGACTTGAATTTCCTGTAGGAATCTCCTCTGTAATAATCCTCTCCACTGGTTATTCTGCTGTCAGTAGCATGTCTCCAAGAAGAGTGTACAGAAGGTCTCTCCCAAACCCTCAGTGAGGAGCTGAGTTTCTCAGAACTATGAAACTTCAATGGCATCTGGCAGGGAAACGCAGCAATTTGGTCCCTCTGACCTGTGGCAGATGAGAGGCTGGAGTCCTGCCTGTGTTATTTGTTGTCTTAGGCAGGTCCATTAGTTCCTGAAAAGTTCTGCCAAGTTAATAAACTGAAAGAAAAATTTGATAATAGCCAGGCAAGGCAGTTTATAACATACCAATTTCACAAGGAGTAAAAAACCAGACTCCTCAAGCAATCCATATTCTGTCACAACTCTTNAAGTTAATAAACTGAAAGAAAAATTTGATAATAGCCAGGCAAGGCAGTTTATAACATACCAATTTCACAAGGAGTAAAAAACCAGACTCCTCAAGAAATCCATATTCTGTCACAACTCTTGTCAAATTAGCTGTAATCAAAGTTCTCTTAGGTCCTGTAGCTGCACTTGGGTGACATTTTTCTTAACTTTTGTATTACTGCTAAGCACAGATATTTACTGAAATCCTGTTTCTGTTAAAGGCTACTGCAAATTTCCTGTTAATTCACACAAATTTTTGGGTAATGTCTTTAATGAGTGTGAATCAGATATTTTCCAGTGCTAAATTCAGAAGAGGGGCAAAGTAATTAAATGGCAGTGGGGCCTTAGGTGTCTTTGACATAGCTACCTCATACCAGCTATGTCTCAAATATTTGCTGTCTTTGAAGCTGCTCAGGGCTGATAACACTGACTTGGATGTGGAAGTTGTTTCCTGCCTTCTTGCACTTCCTTAGTCTTTCAGTAAGGAAAAGGAAGGGAAGGATTTGCTTTTAACTATTTTTTTTCCCTGTTAGTTTATACGCTATTGGAAGAAGCAATAAATAGTTTAATTGCAGTCATACTCGTCTGCTTGACAACAGAATTAAGCGTAGGACCCATGAAGGGGATATACTATGCACAACAAAAGGAGGAGGAGGTAGAAGAAGAAGAACATGGATCACACATGGGATCTGGACAGATTTTTGGCTGATCACATCCAGCGGCCAGTGCTGTACATGGCTGCCTGAAGCAGGCACCTGGTGAGTTCAAGGCAAACCAAGCCCTGGGAGCCTGACCGCGTTACACTGGGGCAATCTTAGGGAGGAGGAGATCGCGCTTTGCAAGCAGGGTGCCCTCTGAACAGTGCAGCCCTGGCTGCTCTGGCTGTGGCACCAGCGCGAGGCTTGGGCATGAACCAACACAGAGCAGCAGCTCCAAGAGCTGGAGGTTCAGCAAAGGCAGGTGCAAGAGGAGTGAGCATCCTGTGGAGCTCGGCGCCTACTCTCCTGCATCTCCTCATCACTGTTCAGAAAAGCCTCTTTCAAAGCACTGCAGTCACGCCTGCACAGCAGGAACAGAGATCCTGCCATGGAGAGGTCCCATCGTGTCAGCGGGATACACCATCACCTGCCCAGCAGTGTCATTAAGATCCAAGAGCTGGAAAAGCTTTTTTACAAGCACACTCGCTGCCTAATCCACTTGATTCTTGTCTATTTTTTTTCATTTATGCTTTGTTTGTCTTGTTTAGACAATAAAACACTGCAGTATATTATTCTTATATTTGTTCTCTGCCTACCACATTGTAAACATGGCCAGAATTTAAGATGAGCATTTTTTCCTATACTTTCAATATAATCTTCTTTACAAACAGGATCTGTATTAAAACTGAGACAAATATATTTTTTCAGTACTATAAGCATACAGCAGTACCTCAGCGTTCATACTGCAGTTACCTGTGAATGTCAGTCCAGTAAACAGAACGACAGCAATATTTTAGCTATGAGTTGCTACCGTAATTCAGATTTGTTAAACTACAAATAATTTATAAAATTACAAATAATTTATAAAATTTTAAATATCAACTAACTTCAGTAGAAGCAGTCTTTAATAAAGTTAATATCTGCAGACCCACAGTCATTCTTTTTTTTTTTTTTCTGAAGACCAACATAGCTCTTTCGAAGTTAGGTTTTAAGCAATGAGAAGGTAATGGTCATACTTGACAATATAAGAATTTTAAAACTATCACTCACCGAAAAGATATGCATTCCTAAAAATTATTTGATTTTCTAAACCTTTTGCTTCAGAACTGAGCATTCTTTCAAGGTGGTTTATGAAGAAATAGTTTTATTAATGTCACTAACTATGCCATCACTCATTGAAATGGCTTTCTAGGGAACACTCCCAAGACCAGTGCTCAGGATTATGAGGTCCACATGGTTCACATAAGTTTACCCCCTAGATCTCACCCACATTCTTAGTAGGTGGTGGGATGGATACTTCTCTCCAGTATGTCTCACTAGCATAAGAGTACTTGCACTACTTGAAGGTGGCTATCAAGTCCCATGGATGCAGGGGGTTCCTGCAGCCTGAGGTGGGCTCTCACACGTCAGGTGAAGTTTTCTGTTCCAGAAGATACCTGCTCAGCTGTCCTTGAAATCTCCAGGAAGTAAGTGATTCAGTAACTTGGGTCTCAAACCCTGCCTCTAGGACACCCCTGAATTACACCAGAGATGTAGACAATGTCAATAAGTGCCTCCATGAAGGAAAAAGAAATGAATTAACAGATCTCTGGGCTGGGTTAGTTATCGCAAAGTTGAACAGGCTTAGTTTCCAATGACTTATTTCAGATCTATTGTACTTGGGAAGGTTGTATAAGAGGGGAGACTTAACAACATTACTGAGAGTTATGTCTAGAAATGTAATGGCAAGATTGCCAGCATCATCTGGAAATGAGAAAATGTTTTCAGGTATATTGAATTTGCTGTCTTCTTTGTGCCAACATGGAAACTTATTTTATGAGTAAAATAAACCTATCAGTTCATGAAACTGATGAAGATAAACCTGACCTGTGCTGTCACAGTTAGTACCTATAAATCCATGAGGATTTTTCCAAAGCTAAAGAAGTATTCTAAGTGTTCTAAAATACAACATAATAAATCATTGCTATGTATATGACATACTTACACCAGGAGAAAAGGAATGAAGTCTTAGTGCTTGACATAAACCTGTATACAATTTGTATGTCCTAAAGATCCAAAACAGTGGATAATTTGTTCTAGATGTTTGTTTTCTAGAAAAAAACAACCCATAGCTTAGGTGCCTGAAAGTGATTTGACACAGTTTACTTTTAAAATATGTTCTTTTACTGAAGTGTTTTACACATACGAAAGCCTGAAATATTTAGATTTTTTTCTTCTATGAAACATTATTCAAAATGCCTGAATTTTCTAAAGATGGAAAGTCTTATTTTCATTATCTCTGCTTGCAGTGGAGTGGTAGGTGAGAGGGATAGTCAGGTTTTTATTTTTATGATAACTGAAAAGAATATTTGCTGCTAGGGTCTTTCAAGGAGGAACTTGATTGGAGTGCAGTTATATAGTTTATTGTATGTCGTATTATCATCAACCAATCTTTTGAGAAACCTCGAGTTTCTATGTAAGAGGTTTTTTTGAAGGTACAAAGAGCAGATCATTAGAAGGCAAAGAGATCTCATGTTCCTATCACCAAATCTGTCTTTCAGAAAGTCAGGGATTGGGTGTGAGAAAAAGAAGAAAGCTACGTTAAGTACAAAGATGTATAAAAAAAAGCCATCACTACTGAAAATATAAATAAGTGTGTAAATAGTATTCTGTTTCCTAAATGTATATGCTTCTATGTATTAGCAAGATGGATGTGGTTTTACAGGTTGCAGTTCACAGTTAATTTTTTGACAGGAGCAAAATTAACAGACTCTGTTATTGAGTACCTGATGTTATTCTTGGATCTGCCCTGCTACAAGCATTTGCTCACTTTTTGTTCCATTATTGTCTCTCTGTTCTCTTTTTCTCTCTCTCCTTTACAGACTGTAAGTTCCTTGGCGCAGAAACTCTGTATTTCTTTGTGTATGTTCAGTACCTATAATCAGATCTTTGTCTGGACCCTTAAATGCACTTGTAACATGGTAATTGAAACACAATTGTCTGATAACCTCAGTGAACCATAGTGAATTCTGTGTAATATATGAAAGTAAAAGGTTTCATGCAAATTACGATTACTGTAGTTAATAGAAGAGATGCTCTCTTTCCACCAGCACATTTTGCTTTCACTGACAATAACTTTAATGATAATACTGTCACACACAATTTAGGAAAAATACTTCTGAATTGTCACTGGGTAGTACCAGAACATATTTCATAGTGATGGTGTCAATGGGACAGCACGAATCTGTACAGACTGTAGTTTAAATGTCTGGAAAAACAAAAAAAAAAAAAAAGAAGCTACTACTAAAGAACTTTGTATAGGCAATTACACTAAAACAAACAACATGTTTAAAATTCTAGACTTTCTATTTTGATCAGTGCAATACTATGAATGTATTTAATGGAGAAGTTGTGTAAGGTATAAAACCCCACAAAAATATGCGCCTGAAGCAACTTAGTTGGGCAATTACAATTCTTCCATTTCAGATTGCCTTTCTGGCTTTGAATACTGTAGCTGTAATTCATCTTGCTACTAAGCTATTTTAGCTTTTCCACTTTCAATAAAGGAATACTTGAGTTCCCTAACTGAAATCAGAATTTGTCTCGCTTCTGCAGAGAAATAGGGGCAAAACCCATGCCTGATATTGAAGAAAAACCTGTCTGAGCCTAATGCATTGTCAAAATCGGTTAAGAACACTTCATCCCCGTGAAAATAATTTTCCTGTATTACTCCTAATGTTGCCAAGGTAAGTGCTGTCTTGGGTCACTGCCATCTAATCACCAATCAGTTGTTCCAGTCTGAGTTAAAACTGTGCAAATGTATCAAGGAAGAAAAAAAGTAAAGAGAAAGCATAACAATTTTTGATATTTTTTTTAACTACTGGGAATATTAAATCCTTTATATTAAAATCAAAATATGTAAATGTGGATTCTGAAACACTTTAAATTCAGTCAAGTGTGGAGAAATTCTACTCCTGTGTGGTATGGCTGGAGGATATTTTAAGTAGATTTTTGATAGCGTTTTTCGGTGTAGGTTTTCTCGATACATGGCTGTAAATAGGGCAGGAAGCAAATAACCTGCAGATGTTTGAGAGGTAATATTTACATTTGTCTTTATTGGCTGAAATATTTTTTTTTAATTCTGTGTGGAAACATAAATATAGCAATATTTCAGATATTAGAGTTAGATTAACATTCAGTTCCAAAATAGAAATAAATGTAAATGTTATGCATTATGGCTGGTATTTATAAAGCCAGTGAGAATAGACAGCCACTCAGCTCAGTGCTGAAATTCAGGCTTCTACGGACTTGTTTTCCTATTAGCTTCAAAAATCCCAAACTATAGTTTTCACAATTTCTCACACTGAAAACACAGGTGTTCAGTTCCTGACAAAGAAGACAGTAGCAGAGTAATTTTATAAGTTTTATTCTGGTAAGACTTCAGGGAATATCAATATACGTACAGATAATATTTGAGAAAATTAATACAAAACTGTGAATAAATGTTCTAAATGAATAAAGTGCCTTCCAGCATGTGTTCATCTAGAAAAACTGCAATGTTGCTTACATGTAAAAAAACTGTCAACATCTCTTAGTCTGCAATTAAACTTCAGGTAATAAGTTTGAACTACAAAGGTCATACTACATAAGAACACCAGTGAATTAACATTCCTTTGGACCTTACCAGTTAGTTTAAGAAGGAGTTTCTCACTATATTATCAATGAAAATTACTAAATTGGAACTAACTTTATTTTATCTTTTTGAAGTACCATGGTAGCTTTTTGTGACCTTCTACCATATGACCTTGCTGAAAGGGTCCTGGGGGGTGTTGGTAGACAACAAGCTGAACATGAGTCAGCATTGCATTGCTGCAGCAATGAAGGCAAATCGGATGCTGGGCTGCATCTGCAGGGCTGTTACTAACAGAGATAGAGATGTGATCATCCTGCTCTACTCAGCACTTGTCAGGCCACACCTGGAGTACTGTGTCCAGTTCTGGTTACCACAATTCAAAAAAGACATGGACAGACTAGAGAGGGTCCAAAGGAGA
Organism: Burhinus bistriatus; assembly: GCA_013397275.1. Classification (NCBI taxonomy): domain Eukaryota; kingdom Metazoa; phylum Chordata; class Aves; order Charadriiformes; family Burhinidae; genus Burhinus; species Burhinus bistriatus. The sequence goes on along the minus strand of VYXH01000023.1, from coordinate 98,941 downwards.
GTGATGAGGATGATAAAAGGGCTAGAGAACCTGCCCCATAAAGAAAGACTGAATGTGTTCGGTCTTTTCAACCTCGAGAAGAGAGGGCTCGAAGGAACCTCATCACAGTTTTCCAGTACTTAAACAGAGGCTACACAGAGGATGGAGGCTCTCTCTTCACAAGGAGCCACATGGAGAGGGCAAGGGCCAATGGGTACAAGTTGCACGAGGAGAGGTTTCATCTTGACATAAGGAAGTTTTTTACAGTGAGAGCAGTCATTCACTAGAACAACATCCCCAAGAATGTGGTAGAGTCCCCACCACTGAGAGTTTCCCAGATGCGACTAGACAGGGTGCTAGATAATCTCATCTAGGCTCCCTTTCTCCCAAATGTTGGACCACATGATCTTTCAAGGTCTATTCCAACCTGAGCTATTCTATGATACTGTGATTTTCTGACTTGGGAAACTAAAAAGAAACAATAGCTTCATTTATAACTGTTTTTATTTTTATGGGATTGTTCTATAAGAATAAGAAAATACAGGGCAGGGGGCAGGGGGAAACTGCTGAGGGGGAAATAAGTCAATTGGCTGGAGCACAACTGAGGAGAAAAATGTGTAAAAACATCCTGAATGTAATATTGTATTTTTATATTAGAAGAAACAGGAGGAAGTAAGCCTGACTCCCTCTTCTTCCTTTTCCTTTCCTTCCCCAAGCCCAAACAAACTTTCCAGTCTCTAATAGTTCCCAAAGCATTAGGAACAAGGCAGATAAACTGCTTGCCTGAATTGTGCAATGGAAGAAGATGGAAACAATTGCAGTCTTTCCTAGGGTTAAGGAATAAATATGGGGTTACTGAGTGGTGATTCCCAACCACAGAGCAGTGGGCTAAGCCATGGGTGCAGAACCAAGATGCTGAAGATGAGAATATAAGACGAGGAGTAGATGTTATGGAGAAATGACCAGAAACTTTGATGAGTACTGCAGGGGAATTTGAATTCAAGACAGAGAAGCCTGGAATTGTTCTCCCATTGTCTCCACCTTTTGGCATGTAATAGGGCTATGAAGCTGCTGGACTAAGCACTGCAGGGACAATAGGTGATGAAACTATATCCTGCAGTTGCAGCTGCAGACCAGAAGACCTGGCTTGCAGACGTAAACAGTACTGCCGACAAATTCCCCTGAAGATCCTCCACCTCTGGAGCCTTTCCTTTAAGTATGTATAATCCTGCCCAGATTATTGTATGGATTCTGTACTAAAACCTACTCAGAAACAGATGGTCTGGCTGCCTTACCTCATTATAATGACAGGAATAGGAGCCTTTATCCATGTTCATTATGTTTTGGGCAGCACAAAGAGGGGTTGGCTTCACTGTTCCACAAGCCTTTCCACTTTATTTAGCCTTTGCTGTGCTGTTTTTCTTCATCCAGAAAAACAGGTGTTTAGATTTCATGAGAGAAAACAGAAGTTTCTCATCTATAGAGGAATGAGAGAAGTTCTTGCTGATCCCCTTGCTCCTCTTTTTTTTTTTTTTCTGATACACATATTCTAGTGCTTGTAGATAATAGGAAGTCAGACACATAGGGCTAAGTACACCATCTTCATGCCAGTGGTTTTATTTTGTACTTCATGTCCTGCCCCAGTTCATGTGTATCACTGTTTCTCAGAATATAATCAGTCTGAATTAAATTTATGTAAAGTAAGGTTAAACCACAAGAGAGATATTTATTGGAGATTTAATTTTACCAGACCAAAAGCTTGGCTTGGTGATTTAACTTTAGAGTAATCACTCCTTTCTAGAGGGGATTAAAATTAATGACTTCATAATAGCTAGATTTTATAATCCACAGATGTAGCTCCCATGCTATTAAGGAAGACTTACAATAAAAAATCAAGATGATATTAATGATCAAGTAGAAAGAACTTTAGACTAATCTTTCAAGTTCTTCATGAAAACAGCTTTCATTGTCAAATCCTTCCAACTTTAGATTCAATAGCAAAACTCGTACAACTTCATTAGGGTAGGTGTTCATTATAATGGGAATTTTTCATGCAGAAGTCTGATAGAGCTGTAGGGTCCATCAGTCCTAAAATGCGAACTTCAAACCAGTCTTTTTCAAACTTGAAACAGAAAAATGTACTAAAGAATCTTTAAATTTCTTGCACTATTAAGACACTGAATAAAGCTGCAACAACAAGTGAAAAATTTAGAATGGGATGCATCGATATATTTTCTTACGAAATATGAATCCCGTATAAGGAAGACGATTAAATGACAGGTGAAGTATGAACTGGGAAAACACAATGAAAAGCTACAGGCTAATATTTTTCACAAAAAGGCATGATTGTGTATTTAAAACTATAATGTTACCTGTAGTGAGGGTGTAGGATGCTCAGGGTAATGAGAAGGAGGCACCACTATGTTCTCCACTGTCACTTTAGTGGGTAAAGAACTTTGTCATGGTTGAAGAAATCCAGGGTTTTGTAAAATGTGTCTGTGCAATGGCTCTGGAGCTCTAAGAAAGCTCCAATGACAGAATTCAGCTTCATGCAGTGTACTACAGACAGTAGGAACGGTATACTTTCAATTCTTGAAAAGTGTTCTGAAGCTTCTTATACTCTTTAATGTCATAAAGCAGTCAAAAGTACTATGGATAAAATCATAGAAGAAAGGACCAAGTGTTAATGAGCAATCAATTACTTTTAATGTGAGTTCTTATACCTCTTAGCACTGTAATATCAAAGAATCTTCCAGACATACATTTACCGATGTGTTTAACATAATCACAAGTTGTTTGCATTCTCTCTCTCTCGGGAATAAACTGTATACAGGCATGCTTATTTGCTTGTTTATTTGTTTTTCTTGTATTAGAGAAGTCGGGTTAAAGAAGTCTGTCTTACAGCTGGAACAGAAAACTTTAAAATATCTTTAAATCCTGTGCAAATTCTTTCCATGGTCAGTAACAGTGAAAAAGGGCTCTCTTCTGTAGTGACTGCCTTTAACTTAACTTTAAAACAGTGCCTTCATATTTTAACTAGTCATCTTCCTATCTTTCTATTTATGTAATATAGTTGTATCCTCTTAGTATTTGTGTACCTTTCACATTTAAAAAATGTCAGGTGACATTCCCTTTTTCTTTCATGCCCAGGACAAAACACACTTTATTACTATTATGTATGCATATATTAGTTTTCTAACAAATAGCCTTGTTAGTGCAGCTAAATCTGGTGCCCAAAGTAAAATCTCTCTAAAAGTAAAATCACCAAAACAGGCAATTTTGACTCTGAGGTCACAATGTCAAATTACTAAGATACATTTACATGTGTGTGTAGATAAATTCTTGTATTTAAGGTCTCCGTGTAACCTGTAATATACACTCTATTTTACATATGAAATTCATGTATGTATTTAATGCTGAATAGAAAATAAGACATGACATCTGAACATTCTCACAGTTGGGGAAAACTGATGGCTTAGCTTTATCTCTAAAAATAAATATGCATGATTTTTTTGTAATATAACTTCATAGTGAGATGAAAGGGCACATAAAGCTATCTGTTTGTAGATGTGAGAGATTAATTACAATTAAATGCACACTAAATAATTCTACTTATTAAAAAAATACATATATGTGTATACATATTTCTACACTGTACTGGTCGAAATGCTTAGAAATAAATTTCTCATTCTTTATTATAGCTGTAATATTAAAGGTTTCCAGGAATATCTTGGCAGGAGCTCCGTTGGTGGTCATTTCCTCAGTATGAAACAGTGATTGCCCATTCATATTTCACTGCAAAATTACCCATAATGTAGCTGCAAATCCATTATATAAATATACAAGTTACTGAAACCCTTATCCACATGTTTTCCTCTGAATGCTGTAGGAATTATTTACAAATAAGAACTTATCCATCAAATTTAATGTTTGAGTTCTCTGATAACATGAGCTGTTAAAGCCATCTTGCATTATAAATACTAATAAAGGGCATGTGTAAATATGAGTCAGAGGTGAGAAGTCTGAATTTTTCTTGTTACATATGCAGCATATTAAGTGGCAAAAGTGGTTATGTTCACACCGAAAGAATTCCAAATTTTTCTGAGAGTAGTTATTCTGGGTTAGTTCAATTTGGAATCTATTTAAGGCAAGTGCAAATGAATAAAGCAGATAGCTCCGGGGGGGGGGAAAAAAAAAAAGACCAAACTCTAACTATGTTTGTATTTTGAAGGAAATTCTACAAAAAATTTAAAAGGGAGTAGGAAGGAAGTTATATATAGCAGGACACAAATTATAAAGCTAAGATAACTTAACCACTACAGTAGAAAGTGTTTTGCCCTTTAATCTCTTGACCACTACAGGAAAATCCATTTAAGACTAACTGTTAAGCACTGGAAAAGAAATGCATACTTTGTAAAGTGGAATCCAGCAGCTTGTAAGGAATTCATGTAAAATTTTGCGCTAGCTACTTTGGATTATAGAAGAAGAAAAAAAAACAGTTCATCAAAATCCAAAAAGTTAGTATTTTCTTTAAAATTAATGTTACCAGTAAATAAATTAGGATGTACATCCAAAATAAAAAGAAGAAGGGCAAAGACAAGTCAATTTGAATGGACCTAGATGGGCTTGCTTTTTCCACAAAATATGATGGCATGAAAAAAAAAGCACTAGTGATCTGAATAAAAGCATTGCAGGACAAAGTCATGAAGCTTAAAATGGAAAGAAAATTGTACAACATTTCATTAGTTTCCCTTGAGAAGTTTTAAATATAAAATTATTCAGAAATAGTTCAGGAAAGTCTGTGTGCCTGCTCTTAAAAAAAAATGTTCCTACAGTAGACATGTACACAAATTCATCTTTTGCTTAAATGTTAAAATCAATCACAAATTTACCATGGTGAAGTTAGCCATGAAAAAAAATGCAGTAATTACTTATATTTTTGTTCCCTGTTTGTATTCTTGGCAGCACTTTGAGAAACTAACTGTTTATGAGGGCAGAAATATGTTGAACTAGATACTTCACTGTGCTGTAATGAATAGTCGGACTTTTCAAAATTATGACAGAGTTTGCCTTCATACGAGTGTATTTATTTTTAAATGATCTGTTTTTTCTTACTGTATTGTAAGGTTGTGCTGGCTTTGGCATTTCCTAGAACATGCATGTGAAAGGTTAATTTTCAGAGGAAAAATGGTGAGGCCTTAGAGTATTCTCATAAGACTGTGAAGATCGGTCCCTTGCTCCATATCTCATTCTTCTCGTGACAGGCTACTTAAGTGCATCTACAACACAAGTCCTCTTATGACTCTGAGGTCATAATTGTGGCTTATCTTGACAGTCATGTTTTGCAGCTACGTTGTCTATAACAGTCTGTACGCTGCAGTATATTCACATGATGTCTATGTATGTCCATCTTGCAATGACTCAAAGTCTTTTCTGTAAAATGGAAAATAAACCTATAACCTCATTATCTTTACCTCACCCACTGTATCATGTTTCTTTGGTTTCTTTTCTTTATTTTTCTTCAATATTAACAACACAGCAAGAATATATTCCTTCCACCAGAGAAAAATCAGCACAGAAATAAGCATTAATATTCCAGAACACAGGAAAAGTGCTCTGATCTGAATTTAAAAAGAGGTAGGATGTTCCTTGATTGGAGAGTCAAACTGTTGCCCACTACTTACACATCACATTATAAGCAGTGACAAATTAAAATTTTCCTTTAAGAGTGGCCTGTTTTCTCTGTTGCAAATTGCAAAGAGAATTCTGTGGCAGCTACACTCACTGGGAAGTCGCCAGCTTTTCTCTGTACCCTAGAGAGTTGAAAGAACAAGAAAATGAAGTTGTTCCAGGCTTGATTTGAAGATGAGCTGGTTATTTTAGAGAAAAAAAAGTACTGAAACCCAATTTACAAGAAACTGTCATTCTGTGAATAAAATCGAAATTTAGTGGTAGGATTGCTTTGAAAATTGCTTTGGTTGTATTAATTTTCTAATTGGATCCCAATAAAACAGATAGTGAAAACTCCTAACCTCTTACTCCATGCTTGAGAAAGGTAAAAGACGAAAAAAGAGAGGTAAAAGAGGATCTGAAAAAGTGGCATATGAAAAATAAGAGAAACAATTAAATACAAAACTTAATAACTCCCTTGGCTGGGAATACTGCTCTCAGGGGAAATACAGCATTGTGCTCGTCTTCCTGCTCTACCTCCCTAAACAAGAGAATGTATTTTAATTTCTCTGTCCTGACAGCCAAAGTTTTCAGGTCAAAGCTGACAGACAAAGACTGAAGGTAGTGAAGTGAAGAGTGGGAGGCAGAGGGAAAATAAAGAAATAAGGGTGGAAGCACTGTGAGATTGCCTAGTGCTCAGAAAGGGAAAGTAAGGAGTTTGAAAATTGTTTATTTGGAAGCTAGCTATCTGTAGCAGTAAGGTATTTAGCATAAAGACATGTTCATTGGAATTACAGTAGTGGATGAGATAAAAAGAAGAACCATAAGAAACTGAAGTTTATGGCACTGTCCAGGTCTCCAGTGACAAACTAAACAAGACACTAGTAAAGTGGTTATGAAATGTTAAGCAGAAGAGTTGGAGCATGGAAGTAGCTCTTTTTTGACTGTCTTTCTGAAGTCAGTTTGGGTTGACTGGAGAAGGTGGAAACCACTCTGAAAAGAATCAAGCCAATGAAGTGACTCGATTTTGGAGATTAAGATACGGAATCAGGTACATTGTAAGGCACTTATGGTTTAGGGTAAAAGATTTTCTAAAAGAGATTGAGTGCAAGAATTATTTGTAGGCCAGAAGAGGTACAAGATCAGGTAGATGATAGGGAGAGGGCTAAGAGAGGGAGTAAGCGAAGCAAGAACAGAAACATACAAACTTCCTTCATGTTTGCCATTTTTTGTTACCTATGCAGTGATTCGTGCCTTTTGTATATCATCCCAGAATTTCATGAAATAAAGAGCTTATGAGCCAAAGACCAACTTATTACGAATAGCAGCAAAAGGAAAAATTTAAAAAAGAAAACAAACTGACTCTAACTGCCACTACCCTGTATTCAATATTGTGTACAAATGTGAAATTAACATAAGGGAAAATGGTTTCAGACAAATTAAACGTCCTTTTGTTTTGTGCACTTCCATGCACCAACAGACTGTAAGACAGACCGAAGGAGATGGGAGAAAGCTCAGAGTAAAGCTTATGTGAGATAACGTACCAGACAAATATATGTAAGGTAAATGTTTCTTGAAGTTCCCTAGGGAGTCAGGAAAATCAATGATCAGAGTTATTTGATGTTTGAGAGTCCTGGCATGATCAACCTGCCAGCAACCTCTGGTAGGTACATAGACACTCAACATCTGTGCACGCTGATTAAGCTGAAGGGGATTGTGGTTGCAGGGCAGCAGGCTACCTGTAAGGGCACCAATCCCACACAAGGCAAAATGCCAAGATGTGCACTTGGAGTGAGACCCCTCCTACCGTCATTCAGAATGAAAGAGTCAAAACGACAAAGCAGAGTGGTCAAGACCATTTACAGGGCTATTTACGGGAGGATCGCAGGGTGATATGTGCTCTCTGCTTCTGGCTTAGCAAAGAAGCAAACAAAAGAAGGTGGCCTGCCAGGCAGGCACTATTTGGGCAACCAGAATTTAAACTGGGAAACAGACACAAACGGATGCATTTTACAGCCCCTTTTTCCAGATTTCCATGGTTTTATGGGATAGGAGGCAAAAGGAGAGGATACAAAACCTTCATGAAACCTGTTTTATACCAAATGATCATTTCCACCATAACAATCAATTATGTATTAAAAATGCTTTGTTTATTCCAGCGAAAGAGAGGAACAAATGTAGGTACAGCCTGTTAGAACATCTGCTGCAGAAATTTGAGCAACCCAACATTTCAGAGAAGAAATGACTGAAGAACAGCTCCACAGGGGGTGGCTTGCATGGCTGTCAAGGTGGTGTCGCTCTGGTTCTCTAAACCTGTGCTTGTAAAAAGCACTCGGATTGTTGGAATGGGTCTCTCTTAGGTAGAGCCCAATCTAATATGAGGCTGCTGTTTTGTCAGCTTTATAGATGAAAGTCAGTCCATAACATCTGTACCTCAAAGCATACAGGCTATGCCTGGGGCAGGGCATAGAAACATTAAATTCAGAGAGATAATAGCTCCATTATGAGGCCAGTAATATAAAGAAATATATGTGTTGGTGGTGACTCCTAAAAACAGTGACAATGAAAGCAAAAAATTTGAATAGTTTCAATGAATAGACAAAGTTGATAATAACAGTCTCCAGATTTTCTAGGCTTTTGTATCTTCTTAAATTGGCACTGTGCTTGGTTTTGTTATCACTAAAATAGGGAAAGCTAAATTAGAGCTTTAGTATAGCTAAGGATATAAAAAGCAAGGTAGGATGCATTGTCTCAGATGTTAAGGCACTCTTGTATATGACTGAAGGATGCTGTGTCCTTGTAAGCTTTACCTCGGAAACCTATTTACAGATCACCCTTCCATTTATGTTTTTTTTTATAGTAAACAGAATGTGATATATCTTTCTTGAAGGACAGATTATATAGTTCAGGAGCCTTGTTCTGTATTAAGTATGGATTTCTCTGTTTTCGTAAATGTGGCTCAGATATATGTAGCTCTATAACATGCTGTTGCTGCCAGTGGAAATCAAGCTATGGTATTCCTTTTTTTCCTTATTTAATAATGTAATTTCCTTTCTATACTTCAAAGACTAGGGGCAAGAATCAGACAGAAGTGGGAAATCGATCAAACAATTTAATGAAATACTTAGTGGAGTTGGAAAAATAAAATCCATAGATGTTTAGGAAATTGACCTTAATAACAGCCACCAGGGAGACATATGCCATCGTTATGTGCACATTAACAAGGCACTGTAAGCCCATTGGGGCATAGACCACACACAACTCCAGCAGTCTGGTAAAGCCTCTGTTCTTTGAACACCTTGTTGTGTATTTTTTTGTACTGCCAAGGCTGATAGATGTGTGCTAACAAATATGACATGTAATAAATGGGCCACAGAGCTACTTTAGGAAACAGAAGTGAGCTGGGGTCTGCAAAGGGTGTGCACCCAGGAAGTCTGTCCCAGGAGTCAGATTCTCTGTATGGCAGACAGAGCCTATGTAGTGACAGCAAAGAAATGAGGTTTTATCTTGGTATTTGTTTTTATTAAATATCACTTTAAAATGAACACCAAGAAAAGTGTTTGGGAGGAGAATTTTTTTTGCATAATCTTGCAAAGTGCCACAGCATAAAAAACACCTGTGGTTCATACTCTTAAAATGAGAACAATTACTGTGCCAATGTAAATATCATGTTAAATTAACTGTCTCCCCGCTTCCTCTCCCAGCTCCAACCCAAACTCTGTTACCCTTCAAATCAACATTCAGCAACTGATGTTCGGCTGTGACACCAGATCCATCTGGCTGACTTTTATTTCTCACAAGTTACTGGTTGCTGACTAGTTATCTCACTTGTCAAGGCCAGAAAAAGTTGACCCCAATGCTAACAGGGGTCAGATGGGCAGACAAGTGCTCAGACCACCAGATCTACCAGCAGTTCAGTTTTCCACCAAGCTAGGCAGGGTGTGATGGGCAGCTCCCCACAGACAACACGTAGGCATGGGTGTACTGGCTCTGTCCCATCCTGCACTGTGGTGTAACGAGCACTCCTGCACCACATTTGGCAGGTAGGAATGAACAGGCTTTCCCTGCCAATTTTCTATACAGTAGATGAAATTTATTTTTTGTCTACTATTAGCTGGTGCTCTCTGTGCTATCACAGTTCTGTTTACACTGTCTTCTTTTCAACTGAAACAAATTCTTATGGAAAAATGTCTCATGTTAGCTCTTTCACCATTGGACTGTGCAATTTGTGTTCACACAAAGTGAGTACAGCTTTCTACCTGATCTTATTAAGTATTTTAGATTTCCTTTCCACTGCTTTAAATGAGGATGGAGAGTGCAGCAATGCTGAGCTGAGCAAATAGAAGAAATGAAAGATGCATCTTAGCTACTCTTTCTTTAAAAAAAAAAGTCAGCTGAGACAAGAGGCATGACCTCCTTTAATTAATACATGTTAAACTGATTTTAATCTTTGGATTTCCATGATGATAACTGTTTTTGCCCATCTGGGCATAAGGAAGATGCTTCTTATCTTTTCTGCTGAAGCTGTGCTGCTAGCAGTAAAGAATACAAGATTACATTTGCAGTGCACAAAATAGCACCATGCAGAGGTCCCTGCAGTGTCTTCTAGTAAGGTAGCTGTAGAGTGCAAAAATGATATAACTTCTTTATGGCTCTTCACAGGACCAGTGGTTAGCCCAGGGTTGGTGTTCCCCTCACGCAGCTGTATTGTAGTCTCTGAGCTGTGCCACCGCCCTGTGGTTCGTTCACTCTCACAGACCCATACTGAGAGTATGTACGGACCTTCTTACTTCTTACCAGTTTTATTTCCCTAAGCAGGCAGAAAGGGGCTCACAGTCTATTTTCAGTCCTAAATATTATTCTCAGCTGTCAAAAATCATAAGCTTGCAAATACAAGGAATAACTATTCCTTTGTCGCTCTGTAGACCTGCAAGTTTTGTTCCTCTCTTCCCAGTACACATATGGGCACGTGCGCAAATGCAGATGTGTGCAAGCACACACATACACCCCCACCTCCACCCCCCACCCTGGTGTATCTCCATTAAAAATGCAAGTCCATCTCCAGTTGCCAGTTAAGGCAACATTCAAATTTGCAAAGTACTATGGACTTACTTATTTGTTTCACTTGCTGACAAGTCTTTTGGGAAATGTTCTTGCTGTATCTTCTCTTTTTGCCTTATCTGCCTCTAGAGTTATTTTCTGTTACTTAAATGAATCTTTGTCCTGAGGATTTTGTACAGTGAAGGTTACACAATATCATAATTGTATACAGGACTCTCAATGTTAATGCATCCCTTCATAACAAATTTTGAAACGACTCAGTGAGCCATCAGCAAGATTCTTCACCAGAATGGCTATAAACAGTGCTAAACCAAAGTTATATCACATGAAGTGAATCACCTGTGGGTGGGGGGAAATGTGGCATAAATTGAGAATAACTAAACAAGTGTTTTCCATTGTGGATGGAAATGTGAGTGTTTTTACAATCTGGAAGTTTTTAGTAAGTACACGAGTTGTTCCCCATCAGCATGCTGTGACTAACCATGCAGAATAAAGTACATAAGCTATAAAATTTTATTTACTTAAAACCAACAATCTTTAGATCTTTTAGTCTCCGTTCCAATTAGACTGGGAAAATATTTTTCTGGCAGTTTTGGATGAAGTTTAGTGAAGTGGCATTTCACAGCACAGGAAACATAGAAGCTCAGGAATTTGGAAAGGCAGATGAAGCCAACTCTATATTTATATATTCCATATAATGCAAAACTACCCCAGAAAACTTCATTGCAAATATTCAAAGCTAGATGTTGTTCTGCAGCTTTGGGGTAATTTCAGTTACTGACTACCCAGGCTTTTGGATCAAGTCCTTCATTTTCATTACTAAGATTCAGATGCGAACTGCATGACCTGAAACTTTATCATAACATTTTAATGTGTATTTTGAAGTATTTAATTAAGTTTTCAATTAATCATTATTTGAATGTTGGCCCTCCTGCTGCTGAAATATATTTGATGAAGAATTAGGCCATGTTTAAACCTACATTAGTAAATGTACATTAAGCTTTTAATAAAAGCAAACTCCACAAGCATTGCATTCAGGGCCTGCACATGAGATGAAAAGGAATCCTCAGATTATGTATCTCTATTTAGGACAACTCCATTTCAGTTTAGTTAAATTCAGTTATAGTTGTGTTGAATCTAGGTGCATAATAATCCATGCAAAATGAGTTGAATTCAAGGAAGATTCTTTCTTCTTTGAATGCATTGTAGATTCCTTCATATACATACTAAATTATATAAAATGAATTCTAATAAGGTATTGTTTCTAACAAAGAGTAATCTATATGATTTACGCTGAAGTTGTGATCTTTGTAGCTACAGTACCTCTTTTCTTATTATTGACAAGCTTTGCAATCAAATATCACACATGTATGGGAATGTCTTAAAATTTGAGGACTTGATTATTTTAGTGTGTGCTAATTTCCCTCTTTGAGAACATTCTTAAAGAAGAGATACAAGAAAGAACGAAGAGTGTTCATTTTCAGATAGCCCTTACAATAATGTGAGAATAATTGTCTGAACCTATTGTACCAAAAGCAATCACAATTTTGCAAGTTAAGTAAGAAGCAAAAAGGATGAAATTAAAAAAACGTACTTCTGGTAGGGAAATTTCCAGAGCTGATCTAGAAGACTATTGTTACCTGAAGAAAAAAGTCAAAGATCTTTCTGGGTTTCATATAATTTTTGTGTTGTTCTACTCTTTATTTTTCCCTTTATGGTGTCTTTTTTTCAAAATTCCATAGAATTAAAATTTAAATAAGAAAAACTGATTCTAATGTTGCCAACCATCTAGCTGAGTGGAATTCTGAAAAAACTAGTGTGGCCCTAGAAGAGCACAAACACATATATACCCACATGGATCCTCATCAGGCCTATAGAGAGGGATGTGTCCAAACTTACTATCCGTGGCAGCATTTTCAAAGGAGAAGGTAAGTGGTATTTTGCAGACAAGTGATTAGAACTAGTTCTGCTATGCTGTTTTCAACCAGTTTAGCACAAAATAAGTTTGAAGTGTTTCTTATATGAGACTAAGACCTGTTTTGCTACAACAGGCTGTTGGACTACCTGGGAAACGGTGCTGTAAAATGATGTTGTGGTTTAACCCCAGCCAGCAACTGCTTGCTCGCTTCCATAAATTGGGATGGGGGAGAGAATAAGAAGAATAAGAGTGAGAAAAAACTCATGGGTTGAGATAAAGACAGTTTAATAGGTAAAGCAAAAGCTGTGCATGCAAGCAAAGCAAAACAAGGAATTCATTCACTGCTTCCCATCGGCAAGCAGGTGTTCAGCCACCTCCAGGAAAACAGGGCTGCATCACGCGTAACGTTTACTTGGGAAGACAAATGGCATCACTCCGAATGTCCGTCCTCCCACCCCTTCCTCCTTCTTCCCCCAGCTTTGTATGCTAAACATGACATGACACGGTATGGAATAGGCTTTTGGTGAGTTGGGGTCAGCTGTTCCGGCTATATCCCTTCCCAGCTTCTTGTGCACTCCCAGGCTACTTGCTGGCAGGGAGGTGTGAAGAGCAGAAAAGGCGTTGACTGTTTAGTAACAACGAAAAACACCAGTGCGCTATCAACACTATTTCCTGTCCAAATCCAAAATACAGCATCATACCAGCTGCTAGTAAGAAGGTCAACTTCACCCCAGCTGAAACCACAACAAAGGACAAAATAAAATTTTTACACGGTGTATGATATGAAGTTATAGAATGACGTAGTCCGGAAGGAACTTCTGAAGGTCCTCTGGTGCATCCCCCTGGCCCAAGTGGGGCTGCTGTTGATAGTCAAAAAAGGTTGCTCAGGCCTTTTTCCAGTTCAGTTTTGAAAATCTCCAAGGATGGAGACTCCAAAACCTGCCTAGGAGCCTGTGCCAGCATGTGTCCACTCCTGATGACTTTTTTCCTTGTATCAAGTTGGGATTTCCCTTGCTGGCAGCTTCATCCTTTCATTGTGCACCTCTGAAAGGAGTTTGGCTCAGTCTTCCTTATCATATCACAGAATCATAGAGTCATAGAATGGTTTAGGTTTGAAGGGACCTTGAAGATCATCTAGTTCCAACCCCCTTGACATGGGCAAGGACACTTCTTATTAGACCAGAATGCTCAAAGCCTCATCCAACCTGGCCTTGAACACTTCCAGGGATGGGGCCTCCACAACTTCCCTGAGCCTGTTCCAGTGCCTCACCACCCTCACAGTAAAGAATTTCTTCCTGAGATCTAATCTAAATCTACCCTCTTCCAGTTTGAAGCCCCCCTGGTCCTACCACTACATGACCCATTAGGTAGTTGAAGACAGTTGAATCAAACACAGTTGACAGTAAGATTCTTGGTAATTCACTGTATTTATCAAGGATCTGAGCACTGCAAAGTATTCAAATTGCTTATTCATTTCCAATCTTATCGCTTACATTTAAAGACACTTTAAGAAAAAGGAAAAAGTGAAGAAAAAAATGTAATCCATTAATAAGGTAATTGGACAAAAATAAACTCTCTGTTTACGTCTGCTCTATCTCATCTTTTCATTCCCAGAGGCTTTTCTCATTGACACAACAGAGTTAATTAATTCAGGATACTAGCTAGACAAATTGTGAGTATGACTGTGACAAAATTGGAAAGACAGTGAGCAGTATGGTGAATATGTGACTATTCTTATGTGAATGTGAAAAAATGGTGATCCTTTTTATTTTATTTTTTTTTAATCTTCCAGAATATTTTTTTTTTCAACACAGCAAGATATTATTCTCAATTTTATTAAAAAAAGGAATATGTCCAGGATCTTAAAAGAACTGTAAAGTAACTTTGGTACCTTGTAACTGGTGGTTCCTATGTTAATATTTATTAATATTTATTTTCTGAAGAGTATCAGCAGTCACCTTAGGCAAAGAAGTGGTAAGACTCCCAACAGCCTTGTGTAAGCACTGGAAAATTACACAATTTGAATTTTTAAAGATTTTTAATGTACTTCATGTTGCTGCAGCCCAATGTCTGTAGGCATTTCATGAGCACTTTTTTTGTTTTTTTGTTTGTTTTATAATATTGATGTTAGTATGCAAGTGAGCCTTCAAAGTGAAATCACAATGCATTAAGTGAATGTATTTGAATAATGTCATATTAAGATACCCACATAAACCAATGTAGCATGGGACTTGAGGACCTGATTATTTTCTGGATAGATAGCGCATTTTTTTGGTTCTCATTGAATCCTGATCATCCTCATAACTCAAGGTATTAGCTGTGCTGATTATCATAAAGATATTCTTTTAGGTAGACAAGTAATGCTTTAAAAAGAAAACTAAGTTATGAAATATTTATAGCTGTTAAGACATCTCCTGGACCCTGAAACACTTAAACGCCAATTCACAGAATACGCATATAATGCTGCACCTTGTTTTATTCATTCTTAAAGAGTGAAATTGTCCACGATTTTCTGCATAATCCTTTAAATCCAAGATCATTTTTTGTGCAGGGTATGAGATATGAGAAGGTGCTATCTTTGCTACTGGAAATCTTGGATTAGAAGAAATTTGAATTTTTTGTTATTTAGTATCTGTTTGTATTCTAGTAGTCAGACATGCCATGGTCAGAAGGATTGTGGATGCTGGTCATTCTCTTCTCTGTCTTCCAAGAAGGAAGTGAAAGCCAATCAAGCCAAGGTACTTTTTCAGTGATAGCTAGACCACAGTAGAGATCAAAATGGATACTTTGGTGAAAAAAATAAAAATAAAAAATTACACCTAATTTTATAATTCTATCTGTGGACTAAAATAACTTGTGAGAAATTAATTCAGTAAAAATAGACCTCCATTACCTATTAAGTTCTGTTGAATTTAAATTTATTAGATTAATGGTTTTGGTTTAGAAAAGAAAAACTTCCCAAGGCTAAAGTTGATACTAACCCATCTCTCAGCTAGTCAGAATAAACTGACAGTTTATTTTTGTCCAGTTATCTTAGTAAAAGATCACACTTTTTCTTTTTTTTTTGAAGTATCTCTTACATGTAGCATAATGTTTCTGTTCTTAGAAATTTGAAACAAAATGGTAGTTCCTTCTCTGCCTGGTGGCTTTTGAAGCTGAACCTACTTACCCTGTGCTGGAGTTCTGCTGACATTAGTTTACCTTGTGTTAATCATCAACCATTCTCTGAAGTAGAATCAGGACCCTAACCTTCCTCATTCATAGTAATTTTCATTCTGAATATTTTTTTATAAAATTAACAATATCATGTTGGGAATCTTTAAAGATCTTGTTGGATATAGTTTTATTTCATTTTTTTTATAAATATGAAAAGACAGGAGAGTGGAGTGTGGACAAGTACAGGTTGCACTACAGCCTCCAGATGGACATTTTGCTTCTCTTTGTTTCCTACTGACCAGCAGGATGCAGGTCTGCTTGTTTGGCTGGTTTGTGACAAGCATCCTCATTGCTTTTATAGGATTTTTCTGAAGTGCACATGAATTGCTCTTGTTCAGTTTTTGTTTGCCAAACCTAGAAAATAATTTACACAATCCTTCTGATAGAATGACATATTCCCACAGTTAGTTGCACTAAAGCAATGTAAAACAAAGATGCATTCTGAGAATGAGATAAAAAAATTATTTCCTTATGTTTAATTTCCTGTATTTCGGTTTGTATTTCAGGAAATCTGTAACCATTGCCTCCCATCCTGTTGCTGGGAACCACTGAGAAGGCCTGGCTTCACTTTTTACTCGTCCCATCAGGTATTTATACAAATTGATAAGATCCCGTTGAGCCTTCTCTGGTGCAGGCTGAACAGTCCTAGCTCGCTCAGCCCTTCCTTACATGAGAGACGCTCCAGCCTCTTACTCCTCTGAGTGGCCCTTTGCTGGACTCACTGTGGTACATCCCTGTCTCTCTTGTACTGGGGAGCTGAGAACTGGACATGGTTAGACCACAGGTCTCAAAGACCCACCTGTTCTTTTGTTTTTCCTACCAAAGGACTAAACACATACCTGATGGTTGAACCAGAGATATCAAAAAGCTTGGGGGGGTGCAGCAGGGAGAATGAAGAGGGAATCTTACTTACAATGGCTAAGCAGTGGTATTTTTTTAGGATGACTGAACACTTTGCATGAAGGATATTTATCTATTCTTCCATAAACACACAGAAACATTCACATACACACGCTCTTACATTCCATTAAAGCTTGGATTAGGACTTTAATACACTGAAATGAATTAATGCAAAAAGTGAGCTTGTATAATATGACATAAAGCATTTCTAAGTAGTAGGTTTTCCCTCAGGAAAAGGTTGAAAGAACTGGATTATTTAAAAGAGATAAAAACACCTTGAGAATCATGAAAGAGAATATGAAGAAAGATTTTTCGTAACAAGGTTGGAAGTAATAGAGAAGTTGCAAATACAGGTATCTACCTTCTTCACCCAGGTGACAGCTTGTATTCCACTCTTTTACTCTTCAAAACTACTGATCAAACCGTGGAGTATTGAACTTGATCTGTCTGTAGGATTCTGAATCTGCTGCATTTGTTGTCCTGTATAGCAGGATACACATTGAGAATGCACAGGTGCAGATACTGTAGGTCAGATAGAAAGTGATCTAGATATTAGATGTGCTTTAGTAGCCTAAAGGTTTCCTTTTCAGCAGGGAAGCTTTCTGGATTATTAGTGTCTTCAGCAGCAAAGAACATGCTTTCCTGCTGAGTATATACCAGCAGGTCTTCTGTGCTAGTAGTAAGTCCACGAAACTCTACAAGAGGTTGTATTTCCACATGTGATATCTGGGTTATGATAAGTTTCAGAGTTGGATCATCCCGAGTTCAAGTGATCTGTCTGTGCTTTCTGTCAGCAGCATGCCAGGGACTTCAGTCTAAATAAAAGGTGTGGTAAACAACAGCGTTTAGATGTTGCTATTTATGCTTTCCTGTTGCTAAAAGAGGCTTTTTATTTCATCTCAGTCTCTTGTTTGAGTCACAAATAAATGGGACAATTGGCCAGAATGTATCTACATACATCTGTTCCATTTGCTGCAGGCCTTCTATAATATCAGTTTAATTTAGTGAACAGCTTGAGGCATTTGATTGAATGTTTGATGCTTACTTTTAGGTTCACATGGCAGGTAGCTGAAATTTTGGGGTGGGAATTCTACAGGTACTAGTATTAGTTGCTGGGATACTATTGGCTTGTAATGAGAGGTAGAACTCTACTATACTATATGTGCTCTATGTTTTCATAGCGTTAACCATTTAGTCTTAAAGCTACTAAGAAAATATTCAACTAATCAATTAACTGATGAAGACAGAAAATATTCCTTTGGAAGTGTGGATGAGATGACAAATTTACAAAACAGAGCGGTCAGCAAGAAAATAGAGGAGTGAAACATTTTTGTTTGTCACAGATAAATGTTTCTCTTTCAGAGCTGGAGCACCATGCTGTGATTGCAAGACTCCGGCTGGGCTACAGTATTTTAGATGACAGGCTCAAGATGTGGCTGACGGTTTTTCCAATTGGAAGCACTTTGATAAACAGGAGTAGGACAAACTAAACTGTGTATTCAGTTGTGCGGGTGTACCATGGAAGTCAGAAGATGGCAGTCTTCACTCACTCTTGAAATTGCTGCACAGCTAACCCTAATGATGTGAACACTTGAGAAGTGAAGAATAAAATGAATATGCAACTTCCTCTGTATTTTTAGTCGTTAAATTTTAATTTCAAGTGCATCTTGATAATGCAAAATTGACAGCTCTATTTTTTTCTCAGAAATCATTCATGATGAGGGCAACTAAAACATTATTTAATATTCTCAGATTAGAACAAGAACAAAAAACATTTCTAGTGTAAAGAAAGTTCTAAAAACTGTCTAAAGCATCTAAAAAAAGGCATAGGCAAGCATAGACAAACATGTGTCCAAAAGGAGGATCGACAGAGGCTGCTCAGCAATTTTGTATGCCTGGAGGCACCTAATCCTCAGAATCTGATTGCATTCTCCTTCTGTTCATGTCAAAAATCTCCTCATGTAAGCAGCAAAGAATTTAATATCTTTTCAAGCCACACTGGGATCCAGGAATTACAAAGAAATGGGTCAGCATTCCCTGAAGGCTTGATCCAATAGGTGAATGTTGAACATGCCTGGTATGCACAGTAGAGTCTTTAATGTCAGCTGCCTGTTATATCCCACTGATCACTGCATATCTGCAGGCAAATCTAGCCTTGAGTCACCCCGATACTGAGGGGAACTGAGCTTTTATCTTACCCATCCCAGGATGCAAAGCAAGAAGGTGCAAGCAGTTCTACCCCTCCGGGTTAAGGCACTCCATCTTCCATAGGAATTTTTTTCTGGGCTCCTCTCATAACAAGCCAAAATGTCTTCTTACGTTAGAAACCTCTAATTGTGATGACACGAAATGGATAAATGTCTTGCAACAAGCTTTGGAAAGTAAGAAACCACCATGTCACCTGAAGGCCTTATCCAGTAGGACATAGATACACATTCTTTTTCTTACTGTCCTTCTGGCACAGAAATTTTAAATGTTTTCTTTGCAGGCAGCAAGGTGTATCCTGTTCTCGAGTAGTCTCTCCTATAATGTAAAAGATGTGGATAGGAAGGGAACAGAATTTGGATGTCTTGTATTTTGGTTGAGTTCCCTTATCATCAGTCTACTGTAGCTCCCTATTTCCTCTTACCATCCTACCGAACCTTTGTCAGCTATATATGAAAAAACTTCACTTTTCATGAAAGGGTTAAGAGTTTAAATGCTCACAGACTGTGTGGGTCACTTGCAGCAGATACATTGTGTGCCTGCACTAGTCATTTAGTGCGGGATGGTTCCTTTTTGGCACAAATTCTTTTTGTATATGCACTGGGAATCTTACAGTATCCCTCTGAGGACACCATGCATGAGCTTTAAACAGCTTCCTTCCTGGGGAAACCGAGGCTGAAGGGATGCTTGACTTCATCAAGTACAGAGGGCACATGCCAGAGACTGTCTTTTACAGCAGGAAAACAAATCCCTTCCACAGCCCTCCAAGCATGCACCACACGTGCCTAGGGCCAGCAGCGCAAGCTTCACTGCTGGTTAAGACATGATGTGGATGTGCAGTCCTGGGATCACAGTAGCCACATCACGTTCAACTTCAGTCCTTCCCTCTTATGTCTCACCTGTCAGTAACATATAAGGACCTGTCCTCCTAAAAACAGTTGTTTTTCAGCTCTTTCTTTTAAGCATTTTTGTCTCAGCTAGCATGCTTCCTATCCACCGTACAGAACATTTTTTCTCTCATTACTGCTATACATAAATACAAGCAGATAACGTACAGCCAAGCTCTTGGGTTTGTATTCTTATCTGACATCCGAGAATTAAAAAACTTAGGTTTAAAAGAGTTTAAATTTGAAAATGTTGTTGATTGCGGTCCTGGTTTATATGAACCAAATAGTAATATCTCTATTTGTAATTTATAACTCCAGTTCCATAAAGACTTGATTAGGAGCTTAGCTTTAAATACAGGACGACTTCTTATGTGTTAAGTTAAATGGGCTATCTGAACATGTTTAGCTAAACTTTTAGGCCTTCCTCAAGCTTACAATTTGCACTTTTAGAAATAATACATCAGATGAATAACTATTGAAATTCAGCTCCATTGATTTCAGCAGAGACTCACTAATTTTAATGAAAACCAAGTAGCTATCAGCTACAGAAACTATTTTGTTCCATAAAAATGTTTCACTTTAGTATTTTAAACCCAGCCTTCTAATTCTTTATTTTGTATTGATTTCTCATAAAGTAAACATATTGTCTAAACAAAAAGTCATTTGAAACGGAAGAATGAAAAGTTTCATTTAGACAATTTGAGAACTTGGAAAGCCTCCCTCCTTCTTTAATAAACAACTGAAACTTTTTCATATAAATTTTTCCTTTGACAAAACATGATTCTAAAAATGTTGTTGAACAAAGCTCACACAGTGGACATTATCCTTCTTATGCAAGTGCAGAATGTGTAGATAGATACCATATAAGTGTGTAAGTAGATAATTTTTATGTTGATGTCACAACTTTATAATATAGACCTCTGATGAGTTTTTTGAATATCAGATTGGTTGTTTCTATGTTTTTTTGTGGTTTGTCTTTTATGGTTCAGCTATGCTTTTGTGGTTCAGCACTCACACATCTAGCTCACCATGTACCTAGTTCAAAAGGTCAGATGTTTAAGTCTCATTCCTCTTAATATGACCACTTTTGAGTGAAAGTATGCATTGAAATACTGGGAATTGGCACCCTCAGACAATATTTTTTTTTCTGACCTCTACCAGTGACTGTTTCATAACAGATGAACAGGTAGCCTTATTGCCTGGCAGAGATGAACTGGCTGCTTTGCTAAGATAAAATATTTTCCCACTTGTTCTTTTGCTCAGCTCTAAAACCAAAGTACACTTTTGAAGCTGGGTAAGTTCCATTAACTATTATTCCTCCAGTTTTTGCCCTCTTATTGTTGGGAAGAGTACATCTTCTTGTCTGATTCTGCTGCCTGAAGCATCCTTGTTATACAGCTTGACTCAAGTATGTTGAGGAAGCTCAGAGCACCCCTAATTCAAGACAAGAGTGTAACTGTTTGTTAAAAGTGGTAAAATTGTTCATCATTGTGGCCGTCCATAGTAAAACATCAAACATCCTGAAGACTATTTTTTCTGCCAGCCACAAAAGGACGCTGTTTCAGGGTAAGGCAAAGATGTAGAAGGAATTGATGAGTCACCTTTGAAGGTTTTAAAATATGAGGAAGAGTCAGATAATCACACAAAATCTTGTGGGGAAGATATCTGTCAGGACCCTCCGAAAACCTAACATACTTCATGTAGTGATACTTTACAGTGGGCATTATTCCTCTTGCTTTAAAATTATCTTGTTCAAAACAGTTAGTGTGTGTTTAAATAAGTATTTTACAGTGAAAAGATCCATGCCTGCTCATCTCACTCACAGAAACCTCAATTGAGAATACCTTGAAACAGGCAGCACCGTGTCCTGACTGACATTTCCTTCCATTAAAATTTTCTTTAGTGTTTAAAACTGTAAAACTACAGAACAGTTTGGCTTTTTTTCCCTTTCACTTTCTGAATTTTTGGAACTAAACTTGAATGTAAAAACCTGCAATGAGTAATTTGGGACATTATTGTAGATTTAAAAAAATAATCTAAGATGATTTTAAGATTTTTTTCCATGACTAACATTTTCTGAATTGAATATCTCTGTTGTGTGACATATTTCTGGTTAGAAATTGTATTTCTGATTTGAATCAGTTATGAATACAGAACATCACATTTTCAGAATGTGTTTTCTACAGTTATATTATAATACTTTTCAGAGTCCATCTTATGTGACTGTGTTATCAATTAATTTATTTCTCAGAATAAATGCACAGAAATTTACAAGAACTGCATTTATTGTATTTGGATTTTTTCATTGTTGAAAGTAAACTGTACCTGGATGAAAGAATTAGATCTTCCATTAAATATTATTTTGTTGACTACTACATTCCACTACAAAATTCCCCGTTAAACTAGATTTGCCCGATTAGGTAGTCTGATACCATATAGATAAACATTGCATAAACACAGTGATAGGGCTGAGATTAGGGAGACTGATTACCAGTTCTTTGCTCAGGTATTATGCTGGTGAAACACTATTGACGTAATTGCTTTGTTTAGAAGTGTGGGGTGTGTGTAGCAGGTGTTCAAGAGATGTAAATTCCGAGGTTGTTACTCCCTTTGAATTATTAACTTATCTGTTGAAAGCTCTCAGCACTCTCTGAAAAATATTCTTGTTTAATTTTGGAGAATGCCAAAGCACAGAAATTTAATTTTAGAGAATGCCAGTTCTTTTTATGGGTTTTTTCAACTGAAAGACTAATCTGCCAAGGACTCTGACACTTTCCATGTCGCTTAATCCCACTAAATGGAGGTGGAAACAGTGTGGACAAACTGGTCTCAATTTCACAGAGGGGCTTTTTTAGGTTGTCTGTGTATTTAACAGAAGAGGAAATGGGAGTTTTCATTTATAAAAGGTTATAACTGGGCTAATATTGTGCATCAAGACCCATGTTTTTCATCGTTTTATAGAATGCTTCATGAAAGCTGCTCTTGAAATTCTTTCTGAGCTGCTTTTAGCAGGTATTTTTTATAAATTTACACATATTTTTATGCACATGAATTTTAAAAGTCCTACTCACCCTAATTCCTAATTTGAGAAGGAAATTTTTGTCTAAGTGCACACCTCCAGTGATAAATATAAGATGATGGAGTAGATAGATGAAGTAGAAGCACAGCTTTTCTTTCTCATCTATGTGAGAAATGGCTATTCAATTCCTACAAGCTGATTTGCAGGTAAGTCCTTATTTGAGACGACCTGGTCCTACAAGTCAGGTCCTAAATCCTTGTTCTAGCTTTGACCTACAGAAGTCACATAGATACAGAGCAGACAGGTGAGGGCCTTCCAGAAATGGTTCACAGATTAATGATTTTCTGCAGTACCAGTGCCTGCATCTGTAAAATTCACATGTCATGTTACACGATGTGGGCACAAAAGCCATCCCTGAAATCTAGCGTTCAGAGTTGGGTCAAAAGAGACATCTCTGAGTGAGAACAGCAGTGGAACTCCAAGCAGGAGAAGGGCAGAGATCGCTGCTATATTCAACAGAAAAAGTTGTCAAGGTCTGAGTAACATTTAAAAAAAAATTTACCAATCAGCTCAGCCACCATACATAGTGCAAGAAAGGTCAATAGACTGACATAAAAGTTGTCTCGTATTTTTGACAAAAGAGTAAAGTATTTATTGCAATTGCAATACTTTTGAATCAGTATTTTCGGATCTTACCTTGTTCCATTGAAAATAGCTTTGAAATTACTTGCCACTATGTAATTTCTTCTTCGATTGCATCTAATTTCAGAATTTATATTATTTTTTTTCACAAAGTGATTTAGAACATGATTTACAGCATGACTTAGAGGATTAAGACAATTGAGTAGTAACTACAGAAAGTCCTCCAATTCTCCCGTTCAACTCTTCCTATTGTATTGTGTCTCGATATCTTTTAATGCACTAGCGCTAAAATCACAGCAATGAAAATGCCTCTGTCTTTCACAATAAATGGGATCCCCAAGGCAATGAGATTTCTGTCTTCAGGTAGCTGACCCACCTCTTGTCCATGCACTGAACTAGCTAAATTTAGCTACCATTTGGTGGCATGTCAAAAGGGATCTCGCCTTACCTACTGCAGATAGATAGGTTGTAGATCTTAGTATAATAGATAAGAAACAATTTTTCCAACCCATCTCTCTTCTCAGTATTTTAACTTCTCTTCCTTTCTGGTCCATTGGGGTGAAACTGAAAGTTTTTGTTTAAGGTTGTTGTTTATACAGTTTTTTTGTATCTTGGCAAGTTTAGTGAGGGCAAAGAGAGACAGTGATCAGATGACCAGGCTTCTTTCTTACAGAGTGGTAAACAGCTTAATGGAGAGGTCCCTCCCAATGATGTAGTAGGTGTGCACCTAAATCTGTACGCTACCATTTCTTTGTATCCCTAGTACCTACCCAAACCACTTGGCCATTGTCACTTAGTTGTGGGAAAGGGTTTTCCACTCTGTAGAAATAATTAAATCCCATTTGAAAACAAGACGTAAAGCTACATTTCCCTGCCACTTTGAAGTTCTCTAACCTCTTGGCCTATGGCATCATTCTCTTTCTGCCCTAGCAGGCATTTCATTGGTTCCATAATGTTGTCAAAAAACAGGCAATTTGAATCACAAAATGTATGCCATACTTCCAGGCCACTCTGGCCTTTTAATCAGTAATTTCAGGATCTCGGTTTCCCCGTGAATTGTCTTTTTAAGACAGGAATCCCACAGAATGAGTATGTATATGAAAAACTGTCATTGTCACCCAAAAAAAAAACTACACCAAAAAATCTCCAATGCGTCTAAAACCGTGAAATAAATATGTGTTCTTAGTCATATTAAATTTGAGCAATTCCACTTGTCTAAAGAAGTTCTATTCTCTAGATTCACACTGCAGAAACCCAGTATAAGTTTGCTAGCAATTTGCCTTTGCCTATTTGATTTTCTGGCTACTACATCTTTGTATAACTAAACTATTTTTGTTTCTTTTCTTGCCTGCTTCTTGATCTTAAATACTATGAACTGTATGCCAGTAATACTTTGTCACTGACAGGTATGTATATCATCAGTTCTTCAGTTAGATTAATACAGGTTCTGTGAAAGCGAGGCATACTTTCCAAAGCAAAGGCAAACTACCTAGGATGTGACATCCCTTATTCAAAACTACAATACAACCAACAAAGATAAATATGTCTTTAGAATCATAGAATCATGGATTAGTATTATTTAGTACTATGTAGTACAATTTAGTACTATATAAAGCTTGGAAAAATTACTAAGACACAACTACCCCCTCCCCATGTTTATCCAAGTAAGGAATATTTTATCTTGATTACTTTTAGACAGGTAACCAAACAAAATCCAAACAGACAAAAAATGATTCATTGATAGCTAGTCTAGTCTAAGTGAGACCTATTTAGAGACAACACACAATGTTTGGATCAACATTGCTACATGATGCTGATATATGGAAACCTGCTAAAATTATCACAAGAAATTATGAATTTATGTGTATATGTACTTGCATATGTTTGTACATGGTCATAAATGCAAAATAACTATTGGCATATAAGCATACATTAATAGTATGAGACTAACTTAAGATAAACATTCAAAAGAGGGTATGCGGCAGTTCAGTCCACTCACACTATCTAATTCTGGCTCTTCCATGCCTTGGTCTTTATAAAACTAAAGTCTATTTATGTGATCACCCACTACTTCTAAAACAATGCAAGGCATGACACTGCTATTAAAGAACAGACACTTATTCAAATATGGGATGCCTTTTACTTAACCTCCTTTTATCCAATTGTTCTGCAATGCCGAGTTGTGTAAAGGAAAACAGAAAACATTTTACTAGTTTTAAAACCTATGACTACAAATGTAGGAAATTACCAGAGATTGTTAAGGACATGAATTTTTTTTTTATTACTATTCATGCACTATTGAATATATTTTTATCTTTTTCTCTTTCTACTGACTCCAAATTGTTGTTTGAAACAGAAAATCCAGCTGTGATCAAGATTTTTCTTGCATATTTTGCCTTAGTTTGGGGCATGTGAATTTAATGCTCTTCTCAAGGTAGATAAAGCAATACTCATTCACAATGTATTCATTTAATATACTTCCAAAATATCTATCTGCTCACTGAAAAACTTCTGTAGATATTGTGTTTATTCAAAGTGGTGTTAAAAGATATGGTCACATTCCAAAGTCTGTAATGAAATAAGACACATTTAAATCTTTTGCAAGAACAGCCTTTGAAATTCTTCTAGTGTCTTGAGATAACATATACAAATACCTTCTCCAATAATACGGAAAGATTCATCTTTTTAAAATAAAATTTTGCAGTTTATTCATTTCCAGTCTATCCTGTCTTTATTTCAAAACTGTCTTTCATACATCAGCTATTTACAGCATTCTATAAGCTTAGGTGCTACTTCTTAAACCATAAAAGAAGAAAGAACATTCAGATATACAAGCTGATTGAATTTCACAGATTTTTTAGGTAGCATTTTCAGTGCAACTCTCTCGCTACTTAAATGATCAGCAGCACTCCTGATGATGTGCAAAAATAAAGCTAATATTGTTATGCAGGCTCTCCAAGTTTTTGGAACTTTCTAAATATTAGCAAGACAAGCTCAGATGATTTTGTTCACTAGAGCATAGGAAGGAGTGTGAAGAAGATACAGTACACAGACAAGGCAAGTAATAAACCAAAGCCAAGTTTCCTTCACCAGAAATGTATGTTGTCTTACCAAAGCCTGATTGACAATGGAAAAGGCTTAGATAAATGAAATACACTGACAACATTAAGCAATGACATTTTAAAAGATTATTTTTGAAATAATCTGTGGACCCTCTATGAAAAGATGTAACTCTGAATGATGTACTGTAACACTAACAGACATCAATTATGTATTTCCTGAAAAAAAAGTCATGGAACATCCACACTTCCAAGGACAATAATGTGCAAAAACTGCTAAGTTGTTGTTTATTTGCATACATCTTTCAGTCTTTGCATTAATGTGCAATGGCATATTTGATAAAGATATTCTATGCCTCTTTTCTTCTTGCTGAAAAAAGATGTTTCATTTTCTTGAAAAATATAGTTTAATTTTTTACACTATTCATCTCATCTGTCTAGTGTTTGGTAGAAATGTGATGCAAGACTTAAGCTGTTTTGGTTAGGAATGTTTGGAGCTGTGACTGCAACTCATGAGGTCAGTTTAACTTCAAGAAAAATCTCAAGTTTACATCTAAACAGCGCAATTCAGTTGCAAAATAACTTTTACCTGCAATGATCACTGTAGAATATGTTTCATTTTAACCCTGTTATCCAATAACATTCTTCATAACACGACATATAGTTAAGGACACCATTCTACTGGTGAAACTAAAATCTTCACTGTTTCAGCTTTAAGGGGCAGGAAGGCTCATCTTGTCTCATCAATATTCTTGTTCTCTCTGAAATTGTTAAGATAATGAGGCTGAACTAATAAAGATCCTATTTAACATCATGGTAATACTGTCTGCATTGCAAGTGAGTTAATGGTTGCTATTTATAAACATGTACATATGGTTTTCATTGCCACCATGCTATTAAAACAATAACCTATACTACCAACATCTAAACAGCTTTTAAGTTGTATTTATTTGCATGTGTAATAATAGCAATAATAATATTATATGCCAGAATCATGCAAAAAATGGTTTTTGAAAATGAAATTTTTGACAGCCCACTTTGAGTAATTTCATGCTGAACCTTCTATCCTGAAAGTTAATAAGAGTTTAAACATTAATGACATAATAGTGAGTTTGTTCTGCAAGCTCATTTAGCTCCATTTGCTATTCTACACACTAGATGAGGCAGTAGTGGGGGAATGCAGAAGGAAGGTCTCCCGCACGAAGCAGAGGCAGATGGAAGTAAAGCGAAAGGGTATGAATGCCCACTCTACTTATGTCCAGAAAGGTTAAGAAATAGCCATTCTCCTACCCTCAATTATTTGCAGAATGAGCTTTCCCTGTGTAAATTTGATGTTTACAATTCTAGATAGGGTAGCAGGTTTTCCCACTCAAATGCAGGCATCAAAAACAAAATAAATAAAAAAAAATCTAATGCTTCCTCGACCTACCTGAGGAGTTGCAGTCTTTGAAGTGAATCATATTTGGGGTTTTTCCTTTCACCTCCTTCAAATAATAGTAAAAATTTGTCATGGAAATAGCCCTATAAATTAATATGACAAATCAATACTATTTCTCATGGTAATGTCAATCCACAATCAACATTCTGCAAATCTGCTCTCTGTAATGCTTTTAAGTGCATTTTAATTTCATCAGTCAATAGCAGAAGCAGCAGTTGTAAATGATACCACTGCTGAGTGCAGAGGCTGAAACTTTAGAGCTAATAACACTGTTAAGGAGATACGAGTCAAAAATAGTACAGAAATGTTTTAAATTGGCTTACAATATGTTCTCTGTGATAGCATCTGGGTATCTGTCCCAGTGTCAGCTCTCAGTCAAGATGCCTGCAGTAGCAGCAGTGGGAATTGTAACTCCCTTGTTTTATCTCTTCTGCTAAAGTCATTCTCATTTCTGCATCTGTACATGGTCACGACTGTCTCTCTTGTGTTCTATTTACTTATGCTTCATATGTACACAGTAAAACTAACAGAATAGAATTCAGGAAAAAAAAAAAAAAGAACCAAACCCAAAACAACAACACAAAAAACCCCACAAAAACCCAGGGACACAACTTCAGTTTGTATAAATTGATTGTACCTTTTCTGAAGCTAAAGATATTAAGACTATTGTAGGAGTCTGTCTGTCCTTCCATCCATCAATCCAACCATTCATCCATCCATCAACTTTCTGTCAACTATCCCAAAGTTTCTAATTCTTTTCCTAGTAAAATCAACAGAAAATTCCCCAGTGGAGTTTCTGGAGCATCTGACTTTTTTGGAGTCCTTTTCACTTTTGGCAGGATAAAGTAGTGACAACAAACATTTGAACTCATGGCAAAAGACAGATAAAATACATCTTTAAACTGAAGAAAATCCCGTTTTGTGGATAAATACTGCTCAATTTCTTAGGAAAAAAATAAAAAGAATTCAAGATCTACCTCCAGAACAGGACTTTTATTTTCAAGAATAACACTGAGGAGAAAAAAAGATTGCAATGTCTCCACATAAAGAGTCACCAAAGGCAGCTGCTCCGGAGCCAGCCTGACCCGCAGTGGAGTGGCAGATCTTGGCACATGGCGGGTTTTCCTAAGGTAAGGGGGATGCCCAGGCAGTGGAGAGACCAGAACCCAGCAGCTCTCTGGAGGTGCTGATGAGGCCTGGGCAGTGCCAGAGTGACAGTGACGACCTCTACGACTATAAAAAGCAGCCCGGGGAGCGCAGGTGACCAGGAGCATGATGAACAGAGCGGGCAAACAGGGCATGGTGCATCAGCCAGGGCATGGCACAACAGTTTGCACAGCAGCAGTTTGCACAGAAAGGCGCGTCAGAAGGGCACCTCTTTGAAGCAGGAGCATTCCACTGGTCGGGCACAGGGCATCGTTCTGTGACCATCTGCACAGGTCAAGGGCACTCATCCTGCCTGACTCTCCAGGCAGAATGGTGGGCACTCGTCTGAGTGCAAAGGCTGCGGCTTGGGCTCGGGCCTCTGCACCATCCACCCCAGTGGTGGTCGATGCCTCCACCCAGACAGAACTACGGAAGGGAGAGGCTGCAGTGCAGACCTCAGGCTGCAGGACGTGCCTGGACCTTTCTCCTGGGGCAGGGATAGGTGGCACAACTGCCTGCAAAATGTGTGCCCAAGGTGGAGGACCTCCTGCGGCAGGTGGCTGAGCTGCAGGAGGTGGTGAGGAGGCTGTGTAGCATCAGGAAGGCTGAGAAGGAGATAGACAGCTGGTTATGGGTGCAGTCTGCAATAGACCAACAGCCTGCAGCCAAACAGCCAAAAATTCCTGCACCAGCACACACAGAAGGGAGGGGGCCAGTAACATGAAAGATCAGAAGCTTGTGACAGCAAGGACCAGCAGGAGGAAGAGGCTTCCCCCAAAGCCTGAGATGACCTTGCAGAACCACTTCACAGCTCTGCAGACTGGAGAGGAAAGACCCATTGCATCAGGAGAGGTGCTGGAGCTGAGTAAGGCAACCCGTTCTGCTCCAGGTATAACAACCAGCACAAACAAGAAAAGGCAGCGGGTGGCAGTAGTAGGCGACTCTCTTCTGAGATGTACAGAGGCACCCATTTGCCGACATGATGCACTCTCTAGGGAGGTGTGCTGCTTACTGAGGGCTTGTATCAGGGATCACCAAGAGACTACCAAGCCTCATACAATCCTCTGACTATTGCCACTGCTGTTGTTTCATGTGAGCCAGGAGCAGCCCGAGGAGTATCAAGAAGGATTATAGAGCCCTGGGAGCCACGATCAGGGACTCTGGAGAGCAGGTAGTTTTTTCACCAGTCCTCACGGTCAAAGGGAAGGGGGTTGATAGGGCCAATCAAATCTGGCAAATCAATGAATGGCTGCAGGACTGGTGCCACAACCAACGGTTTGGCTACTTAGACCATGTGACTCGCTTTGAGAAACCTGGTCTACTGCAGCCTGATGCAGTCCACTTGTCAGAGAAGCAGAAGAGTATCTTTGGTCAGAGGCTTGCCAACCTTGTGAAAAGGGCTTTAAACTAGAGTTGCCGGGGGAGGAGAACTTAATCCATCCCACTCCTACCAGCGTGATGCCACTGCCAGTAACAGATGTCCTGGAGAAGGGTCACAGGTCAGCAGGAGAGCACCTGGATGCAGCACAAAGGAATCCCAGCCACTCCAGCCAGTAAGGCAGCTTAATCAAGGGCCCAACTTAAACATCTCTATGCAAATGGACATAGCATGGGGAATAAACAGGAGGAGTTAGAGATGTGTGCATGCCTGCAGAGCTATGATCTCATTGGCATCGCAGATATGTGGTGAGATGGCTTCTATGACTGGAGTGTTGGAATGGAAGGATACAGGCTCTTCAGGAAGGACAGGCAGGGGAGGTGAGGAGGGGGTGTAGCCCTCTGTCAGTGATCAACTGGAGTGTGTGGACGTCTGCCTGGGGATGGATAAGGAGCTGACTGAGAGCTTATGGGTCAGAATTAAAGGGAGAGCAGGGACAGGTGATGTTACAGTGGGGGTTTGCTACAGGCCACCTAACCAGGAATACCGAGTGGATGAGACCCTCTAGAGACAGATAGGAGCAGCCTCACATTCACAAGCCCTGGTCCTCATGGGGGACTTCAACCACCCCGTTATCTGTTGGAGGGACAACAGAGCAGAGCATAAGCAATCCAGGATGTTCCCGGAATGGGTCAATGATAACTTCCTTCTACAAGTGATAGAGGAGCAAATGAGGAGAGGTGCTATGCTGGACCTTGTTCTCACCAACAAGGAGGGCCTGGCGGGTAATGTGAAGCACAAGGGCAGCCTTGTCTGCAGTGACCATGAAATGCTAGAGTTCAAGATCCTTAGGGCAGCAAGGAGGGTGCGCAG
>VYXH01000023.1:0-67155 GCA_013397275.1 Burhinus bistriatus | reverse complement strand
TGTTCAGTCTGGAGAATAGAAGGCTCTGGGGAGACCTTATAGCAGCCTTCCAGTATCTGAAAGGGGTCTACAAGAAAGCTGGAGAGGGGCTTTTACAAACGCATGTAGTGATAGGATGAGCAGTAATGGTTTTAAACTGAAAGAAGGTAAATTTACATTAGATATTAGGAGGAAATTCATTACTGCCAGGATGATGAGGCCCTGCAACAGGTTGCCCAGGGAAGTTGTGGATGCCCCATCCCTGGAAGNGCTCCGGGAACACCTTATAGCAGCTGCCCAGTACCTAAAGGGGGCATAAGGAAAGATGGTGAGGGACTTTTTACAAGCGCATGTAGTGATAGGATGAGGAGTGATGGTTTTAAACTGAAAGAAGGTAAATTTACATTAGATATTAGGAGGAAATTCATTACTGCCAGGATGATGAGGCCCTGCAACAGGTTGCCCAGGGAAGTTGTGGATGTCCCATCCCTGGAAGTGCTCAAGGCCAGGTTGGATGAGGTTTTGAGTAACCTGGTCTAGTGCAAGATGTCCCTGCCCATGGCAGAGGGTTGGAACTAGATGATCTTTAAGGTCCCTTCCAGCTCTAACAGTTCTATGATTCTGTGATAAAATCCACTGTGAATGTTCCTATTGTTGCTGGGTTTTCTCACGTCTTCTCACTCAAAATGTAGATGTTTGCATTTCTTGCAGCAACATTTGTACAGAAGAAAGTCTCACCCTGTCCTTTAGGTATTCTTTTTTTCATGCACACTAAGTCCACCAAGATTCAACAGATGTGCTTAAGTCCTGCTTTAAAAAGGAAGGATTTGATCAGCTCCAATATTGGCTAAGCATAAAAGCACTGCTTATCTGATAACAGAAAAGTATTAACCTTGTCCCTTCTGTATGATGGGACTAAAACAGGGGCAATGCAGCGGTAGCGGTTTCATGCATTGCTTGAAGTTAGAAAGAACAAGCACAGAAACCATGCATAAATGTTTAAAAATGGTTAGTTAAGTGGATAACCAGTATAAGACATCTAAATTTGTTACAGTGGATTTTGAAGGACTTGGGCAACGTTTGTGATTGCATTCCCCTAGAGAAATATAAGGAAGTAACCCTTGGCTCACTGCATGAAAGCTAGGGATGACTCTTGGTCAGAGCTTTAAAATAAAATTCTGCAGGAAATCAAATTCATTCAAAGTTTGAGCTACTTTAGAAAATCTGGTTGCAAAATATGTTTTTTTAATACAAACTTTTCAAGTTACCTGGAACTGACAGAAGGAGTTGGATGAGGGACTGCCTGAAACATCAGAAAGAGAAAGGCTAGTGAATTCTGAAAATGTTAAGACAACTTTTATTGCAAATGTAGTTTATGAAACATTATTGCAAGGGCATCACAGCAAAATATACTGGTACAGTAAAGACTCTGAATCTATTTAGTGACTTCAGTGACAAATTCTTCATTATTTCTATAAAAGAATGTTTAAAACAAGCTGTACAGAAGGATTTCAACTGCACAAATTTGATCATAATAATTACTATATTTCTACTGACGTGCTTAAAACTAAACACATAACAAGGGGTGTTGTTAGAATGGAATAATAAATTACAAGCAGTAACAAAAGTCACAAATAAGGTTTGCTGATCATCTCCAAAACAAGTCAGTGCTGAATTGTGTGGCTATATTAAAAAAAAAAAAAAGGCTTATTCCTCAAAAATTCATTTATTTTATTTCACGTTAATTATCTGAAGATAGAATAACTTCTTTCCTCTCATTGTAGCCTTTTTTTTAATCTTAAACTTGCTATTTTCTTCTTTTCTTTTTCTTTCTTTCTTTTTTATTTTTTTAACTAAAACATATATTCCTATGTTTTTCAGTCTATGTGGAGGGACGCATTTTCTGTAAAGTTTTGGTTTTCTAATCAGTGGTGCTTTTCTACTTGTTCTGGTGTTTTCCACTGTCTTCCCCTCACACTTTTTGCCTCACAGTTCCAATCCCATGTTTGTTTCCCAGTTATTCAGAGTGTATTGTAGAATAAATTCAGACTGCTTCTAAGGGATTTATAGCAGATGATTTGAAGTAACAATTTATATCACAGTGAGAAGTCCAGAAAAAAGTCAAGTTAATCTGAAGGACATTCATATCCTGGTCTCCTATATTATGACATTAATCTTTTTAGCTATTATTAATTTTTCCCAATTACCCAAAGACCTTCAGCAAACACAGATCGAGAAAATTAAGACAGTTTAATGCTTACTGTGATACAGGTGAAGTGTTCAGATAGATAATAATTTCTGTTTTATTTTCGTAATAATACTTACCACAGAATCACAGAATGGCAGGGGTTGGAAGGGACCTTCAGAGATCATCTAGTCCAACCCTCCTGCAGGTTCACCTATAGCAGGTTGGACAGGAACGCACCCAGGCAGATTTTGAGTATCTCCAAAGAAGCAGACTCCACCACCTCTCTGGGCAGCCTGTTTCAGTGCTTTGTTACCCTCAAACTAAAGAAGTTTTTCCTCATGTTGAGATCGAATTTACTGTGTTCTGGTTTCCGCCTGTTGCCCCTTGTCCTGTCGCTGGGCATCAATGAAAAGAGTCTGTCCGCATCCTCTTCACACCCGTCCTTTAAATATTTATAAGCATTGATGAGATCCCCTCTCAGTCTTCTCTTCTCCAGGCTAAACAGACCCAGGTTTCTCAGCCTTTCCTCATAACAGAGGTGCTCTGTTCCCTTGATCATTTTTGTAGCCCTTATTAATGTTTCTACCATGTATATTTAATTTCAAATTTCAAAGGAAAAAGATGCATTAATAGAATAACAAGGGGGAAAATCCATTTATAAATGATCTCAGCCAGTAGCAAGCAACAGATTAAAATCATAGCAAGATGATTAACTGTTAAATTATTGTTACAGCAAATATACATGTCTAGATAATGTAATAAACAGTGTAATTTACATTTTCATGCCAATTCATGTTTGAGCTTTATAGGTTATAACACTCTTCAGTCCAAAATGTATTACTTAGGTATAAAATTATTATTTATTTTTAGGATGGAGGGATAAAGTGTGCAGATTCCTCACTCACGTATAAATAAACCCAAGATTTTGGATATCATACAGTAATCACATCAAGACCCTTTGGGAAACCCCCATTCTGATTCTTCCATTGGTCTTATTGCTGTAAGAGCTTCCAAAAAATCATATCTTTCTGAATATTTCAAGGTCATTCTAATAGTCATAAGGCCAATTTCTCCTCTGCTAAACCATTGGCTTCCTCATTTTTAGCTATAATTAATTAGATGCCCTAAGTTATTAATGGTTGCACTATCTAGATGTGGAAAATAGTTTTTCTCTTCAGGTCTGTTTCACTGCTACCTGCATAAATTTTCTGTCTGGAAAGGAAGCACCATTTTTTTACAATGAGATCCACAAAGCAAAAAGCTATTCCTGCCCATCAGCCTGCTCTGCTGATGGCATGGAGTACGGAGACGTCTTCAGCTTTCCAGCCTGGGCACTGCAAACAGCAGTGACAGGGTGGCATGGCCTTCAGAACAGCTTCTAACAGCTCGCTCCAGCTTGTCTGCATAGTCTTTGACCATGCCTCAGACCACAGCACGACCACATGCTAAGCTGCTGGCCCGTCATTGTCACATTGGGACAGGGACTGGGCCTCCTGCAGTGCTACCTGTCAGTCTCAAAGTGGACACACTCACTCTCCTGTTGCAGTCGTCTGAGCAATCCGTGTAGCAACCACCGCCACGTGTGGCGCTCTCACCCTGCTGGGGCCGTGAAACAACGAAGGTTAGTTTGCCTTTGCACAACGGTATTGCGCCTGCTCTGTGACCGGACGTAGGAGGACAGCCTCAGTCTCGTTTCCTCATTACATGTCATGTTTTACGAAATATGGGATACAGGTTTATGTGTCTGATAATGTATCCGTGGTTAAGCATCTTCCTCTGTCTGCAAATTGCTGTTGAGCAGGGACGCTTATTTCTGTGTTGTGTTGCTAGATGTAGAGACTTCCACTGCAGAAAAGTGTGTCTTGGTCTCCAGAAGTGCCTCAGTTCTACAACAACCACGTTATTTTACTGTTTCCTTTTCTCACTAACACTTCTCACCATTTTTCTCACCTTATGTCTTGAAATTTTATGTTTACTTGTGCCATTTCTTAGCTTTTATTTTGATATTGACTTCCACTGCAGATAAATAAATCTATTTTTAGTATTTTAGGGAGACACTGTAGTAAAGTTTGCAGTATGTGACTGCATTCAGGTGAGACTCCAGTTGTCTTTAAAATCCTGTATGGCTTCTTTCTGGATGCTGTTGTTTAACTGTAGTGTCCTTCGGTTTGGCATATATAGTAATCCTTTAGAGTCAAATTACGGTTATCTACTCATATACAGAATACGTTTGTATTTTAATGTTTTTTAAGAAAAGGATAATATTGCAAGAGAAAAGACAATTGGGGATGGAAAATTTTTTAAAAATAACAAAATCTATTTGATCAATAAAAATCCAGATATTGTTTTCAAGTAAATGAAGAAAAAAGTTCTTCATAATTAAGCATTCTTAAGAGAATTTATTGGGAACAAATAAAATAGATAAAATATAGTATGTAACCGTACAGCCACAATTTACAGTTTTAATTTACTGAGGATCGAAAGAAACTTATTAGCTGAAAATCAATACTGAGCTGAATTTAAGCTTTTGTGACTTGGGACCTCTAAAATATATTGAAGAAATGCCATAAAAATGTGAATGCTTGCCTAAATAATTTATCAGATAACTGTTTCTTTATGTTCTTTTAAGTATGGATGTCTAAATTGGACTAAATATTGCATTTTTGTCATACATTTTTAACAACACTTCTAAAACATGTTTTGTACACAACCCCAGATAAGACAAACAATACATATCCTTAACTTCACTGACTAGTTCAAAGCTTATTGTATGCATGTATGTTTTTAGAACTAGGTTCGAATTTTAGAGATAGCAAGTTCAGATTACAAAACTGAGCTGAATTTGAGATACATTTACAGCAAATTATTAGCCTTGACTCTGTTGAACTTCAGGCTGAATGTTGATAATGCTGTATCCATGGCCAAATAGATCTATATAATATCTCAACTGTGAAGGGACCGTATATTGTGACAATACTCCATGAAGGGCATATAGTGCCAGTGTGTCAGCACCCCTGATCCTGCATGCCAAACCATACATGTAGCAGAGTAATATGTCGCACACCTCGGAGAGAAGATATGTGGAGGACAGACTACCCAGAGAGGTAGCACAGAAAGCTCAGGGTAGGGCTAGGTTAGTCATACAACTGATTGTCAGCACAAGCAGCCATAGGGAGCTTTCACAGCATCATTTCTTTCCGCAGGTGGTAATTTCAGTATGCAAGCACAGCTTTGTTGGTGATCTCGTGGCATAAGCTCGGAATAGCAGCCATGTTGCACATGTTCCTCGGATGCGTGCAACACAAAAGTCATTCCAGCTAACATTTTATCAGGAATCATGTTAGAAACTGTTGTAATCACGGTAGTTGTAAATAAAATTTAAACTCAGTTCCAGTACTGAGTTAATTGCGGACTTCCCATGGATTTCTACGGAGTCAGGAAATTATTCCAAAGGTCAAGGTGTTTTGGAAGGGTCCTTAGTTATGTTTTACTGTCTTCTTATGCAATATGTCTTGCAGAAGCACAAAACTGTTTTTCAGTTCTAGCTTTAATATTTAGAATTTATCATCAGAAGACTGCCTGAATGAAGATTGCTCTTTGAAAGTTTTTTTTTAATACTGATTAATTGTTCAAGAGTGTAATTTTTAGTCTGTCTAGAATGATTGTATGGCAGTGGCTTATACGAATGATGAAATGAGACTAATGCAAAAAATCTCATGAATACTTTATGCTGTTGAGCACAGACAGGAATTTCTTATCTGCCTTTGAAAATCCTAGCTTTTTGATCAAATAGCTTGAATCATCTCTGTAACAGCACATACTTTCTAACAATTTAGATGATAAGCTCTCCGGTGAAGAGGCAATCTTTTCATCCCACACGTATGCAGGTCCTAGTACAATGAGGCCCCAGGCTTTAATTTCTGCTAAGTTCTATTCAGAGTAAATAATTATTAAAATCATGTGTAGTGCACTTCTGTGAATTTGGATAGGAGAGAATGGTAAATCTCTAACAAAAAATAGCAGTATGCTAAAAATATTGTGTGTACTATCAAAGCCAAAAAATCTGACTTTTCTACAAGTACTGTATGCTGTACAGAGGTATTACTGATTTCATTTTGTTGTGGGTATACTGTACTGCCTTTAAAGATCACAGTGACACCACAGAGGGAAAGAAATCACTTTGCAGGTACTCACAGCCCCAATGCGTAATGCCCAGTATAGTCAATCTCCCACCCTTATGAGGACAGCAAGTATAGGGGACATACAATGAGAGGTGCATGCAGGCTCTGTCATAGTGAGGTGGGGTGACACAGATCCTTCCCATACTATCTAAGAGAAGGGAAATGTTTGGGAATGAGTGAAGGCCAAGGCTTGGTCAGTAGCTATACTAGCAAGGTAACAATGTGAAAAATTGCAAGGCATTATGTGGTGGGTTGACACTGGCTGGACACCAGGTTCCCACCAAAGCTACTCTATCAGTCCTCCTCCTCAGCTGGACAGGAGAGAGAAAATATGCGGAAAAGCTCATGGGTCAAGATATGGACAGGGAGAGATCANTCATGGGTCAAGATAAGGACAGGGAGAGATCACTCAGCAATTACTGTCATGGGCAAAACAGACTTCGCTTGGGGAAATTAATTTAATTTATCAATCAAAAGTCAGAGTAGGATAATAAGAAATAAAAGCAAATCTTAAAAGACCTTCCCCCCACACTGCCCTTCTTCCCTGGCTCAACTTCACTCCCGGTTTCTCTACCTTCTGCCCCCAAGCAGCATAGGAAGACGGAGAATGGGGTTGAAGTCAGTTCATCACATGTTGTCTCTGCCACTCGTTTCTCCTCACACTGTTCCCCTGCTCCAGTGTGGGTCCCACCCACAGAAGACAGTCCTCCACAAACTTCTCTAATATGGGTCCTTCCCACAGGGTGTGATCCTTCAGGAACGGACTGCTCCAGCATGGGTCCCCAATGGAGTTATAGGTCCTGCTAGCAAACCTGCTCTAGCATGGGCTCCTCTCTCCAAGGGGCCACAGGTCCTGCCAGGAGCCTGCTCCAGTGTATGCCTCCCGCAGGGTCACAGCCTCTTTTGGATGCATCCATCTGCTGCGGTGTGGGGTCCTCCATGGGCTGCAGGTGGCTATCTGCTCCACTGTGGACCTCCATGGGCTACAGGGGTAGGTACATCTTGCCTCACCACAGTCTTCAGCACAGGCTACAAAGGACTCTGCTCCAACATCCGGAGCACCTCCTCCCCCTCCTTCTTCACTGACCTTGGTGTCTGCAGAGTTGTTTCTTTCACATATTCTCACTCCTCTCTCTGGCTGCTGCTGTTCTGTTGCAGTTTTTTTTCCCCTTCTTAAATATGTTATCCCACAGGCA
This sequence comes from Burhinus bistriatus, assembly GCA_013397275.1. Classification (NCBI taxonomy): domain Eukaryota; kingdom Metazoa; phylum Chordata; class Aves; order Charadriiformes; family Burhinidae; genus Burhinus; species Burhinus bistriatus. The sequence continues at coordinate 59,611 of VYXH01000023.1, read as the reverse complement.
CTACCACTGTCGCTGATGGGCTCAACCTTGGCCAGTGGTGGGTCCATCTTGAAACTGGCTGGCATTGCCTCTCTTGGGGAAGCTTCTAGCAGCTTCTCATAGAAGCCACCCCTGTAGGCCCCTGCTACTTAAACCTTGTCCACAAACCCAATACACATTAAAAAGAGCAAAGAGGAGTAATACATATGCAGCAGCTGGCCAGCCTTGACCAGCTACACCAACAAGACAGCAACATGAGAAATGGCAGAAATGGGAAACATTGTAGATTACCATGAGATGGTGGAGCTCAGGATCCAAAGAGGAGGGAGTAGGAATATAAGGGGTAGCAAAACATGGGATTGAGGCTGATCCCTGTTGGTGCTTGATCCCAGCAATTTAGAGGAACAATAAACCTGCTGCTTCCAAGATACCTATGTCTTATTCCACAGCCAGGAGGTATCCGGTGTGTTTTTTGATGATGAAGTATTTGGAGAGCTCTTCCTAGCATCAGTAGAGGACCACTTGGATGGTACTACCTCACAACACCATGCCACCTCTTCCCCTTCTAAAGGGAGACCTCCATTCATTTTTGATAGTTTCTGATTCTAATGGAACTATAAATGCACAAGGAGAACCTATTTTCTCTGTTATTTCAAGACATAATTAAATTTCTAGCATCACAGCAATATTAGAGTTATGGTAGATATCTTTAATGAATATTTATTGCTTAATTGCTCATCTTGTCAATGGCTGAACAGAGCACAAAAATCCCCCCACAACCTGAGGATAACATTTCAGTTACATTTCTCAAGATAATTATATATTCATACGTGTGTGTTTAAATCTCAAACATAATAATACTTCTCTATATTAATATTATTAATAATGATACACTGCATTTTATAGTGCTAGTTCTATTTGCTGATTTTGATATATTTTGGTAATAACAAAGGACTGTTATCCTGGAACATCACTAGAACTAGTACAGACAACTCTAGAAGTAGAACCAAAGATTTGCTTGTCTGTGCTGAGTACAAGAATATTGTCTGTGTTGAGTACAAAAAATCCTTGAGGTTGCCTGAGTAAATGTTTTCTGACCACCCAAACATCATATTTTGTTTCAGAGAAGTTTTGTTGTATATTAACTCAAAAAGATTCATACTGGAAAATACCTAGCAGAACTAATAAAGGATATTTTATAGCAGGAGATTTTTTTTTCCTTTCTCCCTGCAGCATTAGCACTGGAGACAGGTATGCTTCACTTCTCAAACTTTATTTAAGATTTAGTTCTGTTTTATGTCTCAGCTAATGACTTCTGTATATTTGTCTTCAGGAAAGTTTTATAGAATGTTTGTTTTGCATCTACCAATCTATATTAAAAAAATCTCTTTTCTGTAGTTAATTTTAAAGAAGTTTTTGAAGTCTTAATGTTTGCCTAAGTTAAGATAGGAAAGTTTCAGAATTATTTCTCTTCAGCCTGTATGAATCTTCTGTCTCTGTTCTATTTCTTTTACTTTCTCTCTGTCTTCCCACAGCATATTTCAGTGATATCATGAAGTATTTTATAGTTCTGAAAGAAATGCTTTTATTAACAAGTTGATTTCAATTTATACAGTTGTGCTGTAATCTAAATATGTGCCGTCTGGGCCCTATTCAGAAAACTAAAATTCGTAGTACCATTAAATCATAGTCCATTCAAAAGAGACTGGAATTTTCATAGCAGCTTAATCTAGTGTATTGAAAGAAGCTAGCTGAGTGTTAGAGGGGTTAACATGAGTTTTGAAAGTGTTTTCAAATATTATTTTCTGGAGATACATACTTCCTTTAGAATAGTGTGGACTGACTCACAGAAATTCTGTTAAATTTTCATTAGGAAAATAAAACTTCATTTTGAGGTTTTGCCGACTTTTAGTTCATTGGGTCTTTCATTTTGAGAGGGTTAAAAAAGCTTTAAGAGATACTGTTTACATTTTACATTGTCATGGAAGATATGGTAGACAAGGATATAAAAAAATGAGTGTTTACAGCATAAAAATGCCCCACATTTTAGTTTTGCAGTCTTGTATTTCTGTTGGCCTTGGGAGAATTGTTTATATTTTACAGTGCTGTGAACAAAAGCAGAATGTGTCAACAGTTTAATCATAAATATACCAATTCACATTTCTTGTGTAAATATTGCCAGAGACCTATTGTGTGGCAGAAAAGCATAGCATGTTTTCACTTCACTGCCAAGAAGAGTCCAAGATGACGTGGAGGGACAAGAGTAGTATAATTTTTATTAGAATTGGCTGGAAAAACATTGTTTTCCTATAAAGTGATTTCATGAAGGCAAGACATTTTCTGTTATTTTAGGGTCTGTCAATAACCAACCTGTTTTAACGTTGTGGGCATGGGGTTTTTTGTTTGGCTGGGTCTCATGTTTCAGGGTGAAGGGAGTTGCGGGTTGTTTTTTTTTCCTTTTCTTTTTTTTTATGCAGTAAAACCAAGCAGCAATGAGCAACAAAGGTTTTGTTTCGTGAAACATTTTCATCTTGTAGATTTTCAGCAAAAATCCTGTGCTTTAACGAAAAAGAAGAGGGAAAAAAAGAGCAGGTTCTTTACAACCTTAGACTTCCCATTTATATAAGATGCTGTATTCTCTCTCTCCAGAACATGATCAAGTATCAGGACAGGAGGAGGAAACCTACAGAATCCAATTTCAAGAAAATTTTCAGCCAAGTTCATAGTCCTAAAATGTAGAGATGGAATGCTTTGGAAAAATTTTTCAAAGAAATTGCAGATAAATTCAGCAGGCTAGAAAGAACTTGTACTATTCAGTTTTTAAATGACCATGGCACTTCACCTGGTGAGCAAGAAATTGTTTTTTTTGAAAAAAATCCTTATTAATTAGATTGACATTAAATTTTGTTTGTGTTCTTTGCATGTATCCTAACATAATGAACAAAACCCACTTCCTTGTAGCTATCATAACATTGGGATTTTAGATTTTTGTTTTAATTACACAATCTTTTTTAATTTCAAATTCAGGAGTACATAGGAATTTTGGGGTTAGATTCAGCATCCAGATTAATTTCTGTTGTCATGGTTATTTTGACATACTAATTGATCCTGGACACATAGGTAACAGGTGGGATAAGAGTTATTCTAGTGACCTCATCTACTTATAGGTAACCATTGTCTCTTAATTTAATTTTGAATGAAGGATCAGAAAGGGAAAATGTTTGACAAAAAGTTATCAATTAAATATTTCAGTAGATCTTGCTGTATCGGTAAACTGTGAAGTATGTTATCAAAGTCTGATTAAAAATATTAGCCTTGTGATTTTTTTAATTGAGTGTACAAAACTCTCTGCAGTTTAGTGCTTAATTTAAAAAACACGCAGTCGGGAGTTTTGGCTGCCCCAGCAGCCTCTATAACTGCATTTCTGTCCTCTTCAGCACAGATGGAATCCCCAAGACACTGATTTGACAAGGGATAATAAGGAACCTCATGAAATTTACAAAAAGTTGCATAGGGAAATGCCAGAAACGAGTGGCTGAAAACCATCTGAAGTTTTTCTTTCTTTTCTTTTCTTTTCTTTTTTCTTTTCTTTTTTTTTCTTTTCTTTTCTTTTCTTTTCTTTTCTTTTCTTTTCTTTTCTTTTCTTTTCTTTTCTTTTCTTTTCTTTTCTTTTCTTTTCTTTTCTTCTTTGTATATGGAAATTAAAGGAATATTAACAAGCAAGTAATATGTAGGGGCTTATATTACATAAAAATATGTCAGCTGCCGTTTATAAGTAAAAAGATGGAATTTTGAATCAGTACATTTAATTATTTATGGAATCTAAACAACCTAGATTGATTTTTCAATAATGTATTAACTTACTTGTATGCCAAGAAGAGGAAATAGACCATTCTGCTGTGAAGAAAGCCTATATTCAGTAAGTCTTAAATGCAACTTTTTATGTTACAGAATGCATTTTAATTAGTAACTTCCAAAGTATTGTGTATGTGTATTCCATATAACAAATGTGGAAATTAGAGGTACTTTTGTTATGTTGAGGTTTTTTTCTTTTTTCTTCAGTAATTGACAGCTCTAAAATTCATGAGACTGGAAATTCTACCTTCTAGAATGTAGTTGTCAGATCATATTAATCAAGTTCACTAATGTAAAACTATACATTCATAATGTCAAATTTGAGCTTTATTTTTAGATCATCATACATTAATACAGAAAAAGAAAATAATCACTTGAATTATCTGTAGAATTACTTCTGGATTACCTGAGTCTTTTTAAGAGATGAGTTATAGAACAAAAATCTAGATCCCAATATTCCAAGTATCCCAAGCCAATTCTTGCATCTATCAAATCAAAAACAGCTTAATGCAGTGGAATTTACAGGAAGGTGGCATACACCTTTAATTTTCTTCCTTATTCTTGAACTTTACTTGAGTTTTCACAGTCTGCTACAAAAATCTAATATGATGCGAGACCCTCCTCTTTATGTGCCCTAGGAGACCACAGGTGTGTTAAGATTGTGTTTGCTATAGATAAGCCTGTTCTTTATGTTTTGAGAAGGCTCATTCGTTTCAGGGAATTTAGGCCTAGATTAGGCAGGTAGATTAGATGACTAGGGATAGATCAGGTACCTGACTTCATTTGAAGCTGGTTGACCAGGTTACTTATGTGGTTGTTACACAAGAACACATGATCATCTCATTTAAAAATAGGTGCTCCTGTTAGCTGGGGTAATTTTTAATCTGAATTTGCCTTTTGCAGCACTAACTATAACGAGCAAACTTTCAGATTATTTAAATTAAACAAGAGATCTGTTTTCTTCCTGTTCAAAATTTCCTGAGATAAGAGAAAACACAGTTCTTCGGGGTCTAGTTATTTTCTTTGCTTTATTATTCATTAAAATGTTGTGATATAAGTAGTCTAGCTTGAAGAAACCTATTCTGATTCTAGATCTAAGATTCCGCACTATCATTGTTTTTATTTAAATTATTTTTATTTGCCATATTGCAATTGGACTTGTTAAAAACAAATTTCTGTGCTGCCAGCCTGGCTTTAAGACCTGAAAAATTTACAGATCCCCATGGATCTTGAGATACCCAGGAGAATTTAGGATTTACAAGAAAAGCTGAGTTATTCTGCCTCTCGTCTCTTTTCAGAATGCTCACTCTGATGCTTCAGACTCTTCCCAAATGCTGCAACCTCAAGCCATTGCTTTAGAGAAAGAAATGGGTCACATTAAGGTTCCTTGGAAGAAATTCCTGACAGAATCACCTTGGTCCTATGGCACAATTCCAACCTCTTTTAATGATGTGTCTGAACGGATATATGTTGATCTTCACTTACCCTCTGTGTGACGAAAACCAACGTACACAGTTTTAGGACAACATATATGAGTATGGTAATGCTGGAAACCATCCTTCATATTTGCACACAAGGAAATAAGAAACAGAAAACCGAAGCTCGTGATGTGTTCTGTAATATGTTGTGATTTTAATCACTGTAATTATATAATAGAAACTACTATTTTCTATGTTATTTAAAAAAAATAAAAATCAATGTTGTTCTTGAGGAAGAAAGTTACATGCCATTAAAAATTTAGAAAACCTTTGCACAAGGAAAATTGACCAATTACTGATCAAACAAACAAATAAATGTTAGTACAAACACTGACATTTAATTTATCTATGTCTAAAAATGGTGATAGTAATGTCTTTGTACCTATAATCTAGCTGGCTATATCGTTTAGCTTTTAGTTTATCTACTGTTAAGTTCCTTATTGGTTTTATTTGTTCAGAAAATATTTTAAAACCTTATTATAAGATGTATGATGCCTTTTCATAAATAAATGAATATCTGAAATGTTGCTAGACAGTTTATAATGTTTAATCTCTTAGATGAATTGTCAGTGACCTTCACACACAGTCTGTTTTTCTGCACTTCAGCTAAAAATAAAAATGTCAAATTCTGGAGTAGCTTCTGAGTCACTTCAGTCAGAGAATGTTAAGTTGAATTGATTTATTTATAAACTACAGAAATATTGTTCATCAGAATGAGGAGTTCTTTTGTCAACCGTATGTAGATTTATATTTATGTAAGTTATTTTTAGCCTCTAATAATTTTCCAAATGAATTTATTCTCAACAGCCCAAAGACAAGGTTGTATTTCAAATATGCTGAAAAAGATAAATCAGTATATCATATGCAGGTTCTTGAACTCTGTACTATCAGTACAATTAACACTGTCTTCAGTCTGCTCTACGTTACTTACTGGTGCTAAGAAAAATCACACCTTTAAAACTTTTGTCCACCACATACGGCTAAGTTGTCAGTTTGAGGCCACGACTCTCTAGTGATGTAGATCAGCTACAACTCTATCCATATTTTGGCTATTTAGATTTATGAGAAAAATAGAAAGCTTCCAAAACCTAGTGCAACTCGACTGATCATAAATACCTCCTATTAAAAACACTTGCAAGCTCTCCATCTGTGTTTTCTTAACCTCATACAGTCTGGTATTCACACGAAGTAAACCCCCTCATGGATGTTTGAATACACAGTATCAAAGCCTTATTGTTTTTTTAAATTAAGCCAGGCAACTAGCTCATACATGTCGATGAGTGAATGCACTTCTCTTTCCAGGACCAGAGAGCAATGCTGCCACTTCCCAGTTGCGCACAGAAGTGAGGATGTGGCTGGCTCTCAGCTGCCTCTAGACAGCTTGTCTCTGTCCTACATTTTCTAGCACTCTCACCCGAGACGGTATATTTTGGGCGGTGGTCTTGAGCTGGCTTCACGCTGTGTCTGTCGAGCTGGATGCCATTGAGCTGGACGCCTTGCCACACTGCTGTGTGTCCCAGCAGTGAGACTCTTGGAAGCAAGCACTCGGGAGCACGAGTCATGAACATTGACACGACTCTGCAGGAGCCAGGCTGCATCCAGCAAGACAGGTGCCAAGCTGCTGCTAAATGGCAAATGTTGGTCTTCTAATTACTTTGAGACTTACCACCCTGTACTCTGTACTGTGCTCCCTAGCATGCCCCACAGTGTCTGTAATATCCAAATTCATTCATTTGTCATCTTGGATTCCACTGTGTTTAATACCAGAGAAGTCTATCACATTCATTTTGAAGTGAACAATTTGAGTTGTTCATCTTCGCAGACTCTTGGGTTTTTGGATTGGTCTACTGGTGTCTTTGCAGAACATTATGCTTCCTCAACCACTACCAACCAAGGAAAATTAGGAATATATTTCTATGGCTATGTTACTAAAATGAACCATCACAGCTACAGATTGCTAAGTATTAAGTCACTTCTAAGTACAATGAGTGACGTTTCCATTTTAAGAGTGCTATTTTTGTCTTATATTGTTCCCTACCCATATTTTCTTAATACTGTTTCAAAATCTTGTATTTTTGTTATTAGAAAACCAATTTTACTGGATTTTTCAAGATAAACTTATTCAAGACTTTAGCCTCAAAATCCATGCTATGATTTAACACAATGATTCAAAATGTTTTAACCCGTTATCATTACTAGTTCATTATCCAGAATGATATGCTTATTAGTGAGCTAGTTAATAAACTTTTGCTTTTCGAGTTACACTATTTCTGAAAAGAAAGACTGATTTAAAAATTGGATAGATTTTTTTATTTACTGATGATTCTCCACTTTTACCAATTTCTGTTCTAAATGATTGTGGAGTTTGACCTTGGCTGGCTGCCAGATGCCCATCCAGCTGCTCTCACAGTCCCCCTCCCCAACAGGACAGGAGAGGAGAAAAAAAGATGGAAAAGTCCATGGGCCAAGATAAAGAGAAGAACATCACTTGCCAGTTCCTTCCATGGGCAAAACAGACTCAGCTTGGGGAAAAATAATTTAATTTATTGCCAATTAAAATAGATTTAGGTGGTGAGAAACAAAGACAAATTAAAACAACACCTTCCTTCTTCCTCTCTTTCCTCCGGCTCAACTTCACGGTGGCTGCGGGGCTCAGCCTTGCCCTGCGCTGGGTCGATCGGAGCCGGCTGGAACTGACTGCAGCCCCCCCCGACAGCCTAGCCTGGGCACAGTAAAATGATGAGTAAAGTAGAAAGCAGCATATATATATCATTTTATGCTGTTAAAATAAGATCAGTCATTTGAGGAGGAAGGCAGTTTCACCACTTAAGGAAGATACGTCTAAGAAGTGTTACACAGAATTGGATGAGGATCTGACCAGGATGAACGAGACTCTTTCCCAGTGTTTGAAGTTTGACAGTGAATTAACAGTCATGACAGGCTGGTGTTACGTTACCAATCATCTGTCCAGCAGTATAATTTTCTAATTCAGTTGTTTTTCCTGTGGTACTAAAAAGAATCAAAATTTATTTCAACTCTACTTACATTTGAGGAGTTTACAGTCAGAAGTACATTGTAGAAAACTGCTTGAGCAGCATTTACCCATTCAAAGTTCTGTGCCCATCTTAAAAATCATACACAGAAGGAAGGGAAAGTGACCTCAGGAGGTCACATAGCCCTGTTTCTTGCATGCCAGCAAGGTCATAGGTGTCTGACTAACCTGGAGGGCCCGCAGTGGCAGAGGGCTGCCTCACAAGTTCCCAGACTGTGACCTCCAGCTGAAAGGAGAACTGTCCCTTCTCCCATGGTGGCACAGTGCCACCCATGAAGCTGCAAGAGGCTGCCATCATCAGCTCATTGCCTTTGCCACAAAATAATATGTCATATTCAAGGTTCATTCTGACAGTAAACTATTTTTCCTACTTACAAATGATAAGATTCCTATTTGGAAGAGTCACTACAGCTACAGTATCTTGTCAGTTATGCTGACATTTTTCTAAGAGTTAAAGGACTGTGTCTTATGTTACGTTAATAAACAGACACCGAGGACAAACAAGGTGTAAGTGACTTGGCAATTTGACTTAATGGAGTGATATTGTGCTGCAGTTGTAACCTTTGCATGAAATTAATATCCGTGTAGGAATAAAAAAACTGTACAGACACCTAGTGACCTCTAGTCAAGCAGTGACCAAATTTTAGTGTTCATACAATATAAGCAAGTTAGAGATTTTCCATCTGCGAAATTCAGAGCAGAATTACTTAGCATAATTTAAGCACAATATTCTCCACTTTTATTTATCTATTTGTTGCTTCTCTTTGCTGTGTACTTTGTCCACTCTTTTTCTTGTCAAGCTGACAAATTGGATCTTGATTTCCTCTCTCCACCTTCACTTGAACCAGTTCCAAATGAATAAATCCCTAATCAGGCACCAAATATCAGCAGATTGATGTTCCTACAACAGCTTACAAAGAATAAAGTTCCTAGTCAAGGAATTGCAGAAAGGTCTAACACAGCTGTATACCAAAAGTAATATTGCTTAGATTGTCTGGTCTGAAAGCTGATTGTGCTTGACATGAATACAATATAGTTGGCCAGAATTATAATGAAATATTTTAGTATAAATAAAGTTGCTGTGGTCTTGTTGTGGTACACTGAGATTATATAATTGCTCTGACACATGCCAGAACAAATCAAATAGTAAAGTTCCTTTGGCTACTGGGAAAGCCCAGCTCACAAATGGACATACCTGAATAATGCTATTAGAATACTTTATCAGGAAAATATATCCGTTTGAGTAAGATCTCCATTGCCTTTTACAGTGTGCATTCGTTTCTCCCTTTGATGGATGGTGGTTTATGGATTGCAAATACAAATTCACACATTTTCTTATTGCATACTAATAACAGGCTTGTCACGGTTTAGCTCCAGCTGGGAGCTATGACCACACAACCACTCACTCACTCCCCCCCACCAGGATGAGGGAGAGAATCGGAAGTGTAAGAGTGAGGAAACACTTGTGGGTTGAAATAGACAGTTTAACAGGTAGACCAAAAGCTGTGCATGCAAGCAAAGCAAAACAAGGAATTCATTCACTGCTTCCCATCGGCAGGCAGGCATGGGTTCAGCCATGTCCAGGAAAGTGGGGCTCCATCATGCATAATGGTTACTTGGAAAGACAAATGCCATCACTCCAAATGTCTCCTCCTCCTTCCTCTTCCCAAAGCTTTATATACTGAGCATGACATCACATGGTATGGAATAGGCCTTTGGTGAGTTGGGGCCAGCTGTCCCAGCTGTATCCCCTCTCAAATTCTTCTACCCCCCCCCAGCCTGCTCGCGGGCAGGGCAGTGTAAGGAGCATAAAAGTCCTTGAGAGCTTAGCAACAACTAAAACCACTAGTGCTATATCAAAAGTATTTCTCATCCCAAATCCAAAACATAGCACTATACGAGCTACTAGTAAAAAAGTTAACTCTATCAAAACTGAAACCACAACAAGAATATATGAAGGTGGCAATAAGATCAAAATGAGCTCATAACAGCAACTTACAGGTCATGTAGATAATTATTAAAGAGGTTAATCTTGAATTTCTGAGGTAAAAACTGCTGCAAGTGCAAATGATGACATTGCTATGCTAGGAAGAAACTTCATAAGGTCACAATCATTCTAGCGTACACATTGTAAGTATTGTTTAAGAATGAACTAAGGTCTTCTATTATGGATTATAATGCTTCTCAATAAAGCGAGACCAAGATGATTGTTGATCTTTGCTTGACTGAGTTGAAGAAAGTAAATCTGATAATGATTTGCTGAAATTATCCCCTGAAGGAACACTACTGTATTGCTTGCCCATCGGTAGCTCATATTGCCTCAGTGCTCTAGAAGTTTTTATGGCTAACGATATAGCAAAGTTGTAGCTAAACTTATATTTATGTGAAGACTGTCACTGTTATATACTATTATAATTATTTGGCATATGTATGAGATATAAGTACATTGGATAAAAAATATGTGCCCATTTTCTTACAACTATTGGAACATAAATTGTGCACAAACTAGCTCACATCTTGGTTAATGGTAGTGTTATTGCACAGTGTAGCACAATGAGTAGAAGATGATAAGGGTCAATAGAAGTCTACGGCATTTCAGTGCCTCTTACTATAGCAATGTTTGGCAGGGTTCCTTTAATATTATTTCACATGCTCTGTGCCTTTGCATATTGCAACGCATGACACATTCTATGCTCTTAATCCAGTGAGAGACGTAAGCTAGAGTTGAAAGAATAGGAATTTGATTTTCCTTAATGGTTAGCAATGATAATTAAAAATTGAAAATATTAAAACTAGTATGCAGGCTACCTCTTAATATAGCTTGTTGGAAGTAAAAGTTTGTGAGGCTTTCTACAGAAATGCAAATGTCCTCTGGAAAAAAAAGGTCAAAAATTAAGATTTTTTTGGTAAAAGTGATCTTTAATTTTTCACATTGTTTCCTGAAAAGATCTAACGTGTTTAATAGTCAATAAGTATGTACATTTGAGGAGCTGGCTGTAAGAATGAGATTGAATATAGGGCACTGACATGTAGTTGTGACAAAGTAATGACCTCACAAAGTGCCAGAAAAAATTCAGTAGTCACGGGGAAGAGCACAAGCGGCATAAAAGAAAAGCAATGAACAACAAAAACTTTGGCAAAAAAAGGAGAATTTTTCTACTGTTGGTCCAACTTGAATCTTCTAGGGTTCCTCAGGAGTAGGGATAGATACTTGAAAATAAAAAAAAAAATGAGTGTATTACAGCCAGGATGAAGATTGAATCTAATATGTCTCAAACCCTTTTAATACCAACTCAATTAAAAATTCATTGTGAATTGCAGTAACAAAACTGATGAGGTTGACAGTTCTATATCAAAATCAACAAATCTGATACGATTTGCAATAGGTAAATAATTTTCTTTAGAAACAGCTAAAAATAGCTTTGTTAAAAACAAGAAACATTTCTCAGTACACTGCTCACAAGAGTATGATGACCCCTGTAGTAAAACAGTGAAGGCAGTTATTGTATAAGAATTTGAAAGGAAAGATTTATTTCTCTTGATGTACCACTCAAGAGTTTTTAAAGTATAATTTTCCTTGGTCTTATTAATTATTTTCAGATGTCTTCAGAGGACAAAGCAATTATAATAATAGATGGTGTAATTACATGTTCAATGACTATATAATAAGATTGCAGCTTAGACAAATCTGAGCTATATACAGTTTTTACTGTATGAAGGCTATTAAATTAAGTTGCTCTTTTTTTGGAAATTTTTTTTCGTAACTTGATGATTACAAATGTATAAAATGCTCAGATATGAATTCATCCTAAGCTATATTGATTATTGATATTAATATCAGTAATATATTAAAATATTTTCTTGTATAATATTAATTAAATAGTCTTTTTAAGGTTGCATCCATGATTCTGATATTACAGTGATCTTTGTATTAATTATATATAATCACTAAGACTCATAAAGAAAAAAAATATTTAGTCAATTCTGCTCCAGAGAACTATGCATCAGGGTCTACATAAATTAAAAAAAAAAAAAAAAAAAAAAAATAAGGAAAGAGAAAAAACANAAAAAAAAAAAAAAAAGATGGTAATGGCAAATAGCAATATTAAAAATAAAACCCAAGCAAATATTCCAAAACCAGTTGTCATCTTTGATAAATCTGTACGTCTTACTTTTTATATATGCCTGAATGTTCAACAGAATTTTTGTTTTGTATGTGAAATTCAATATTCCTAATATTGATATTTAAACTTTTAAAATAATTTTTTAACTAAATAATCCAAACATAAAGTGTTTTCCAAATGCTAGTATAAAAATGGCTATCAGAGGTAATCTTTGTTAGTGTAAAACTATCTATGTAGATCTGTACATAAAGGCAAAGTTATGTCTGTGTCCTTAAAATCTATGATGGTAACCACAAGAAGCATGTTTTGCTTTGTTAAAAATGCTACAGATGCAATGACTCTTCTCCAATGTCTAAATGATATTAAAAATAAATTAAATGTGCCAGCAACAATCTTTACCCATGAACAGACCTTTTAGGAGTATTCCAAAAGCTAGATCGAAACCTTAAGATTGAAGCATTCCCCCAGAAAATTTCCTCTTCTGTTGGACAAAGTAACTTACAAAATGCAGTTGTTATTATAAGCTGACATCACTATTCTATTGTAAGAATTATATATGTGCTCTATTAATAGTATACATCTTTATATCACATTCTGAATTCTTCCCTCGATTTTGCAGGATCTCATGTCAAAGTTCAATTCTCTTTCTAGCATCTTTTCTTTAGAAAACTTTTCTGATAGCCAATCCCAAGCATACAGTCCTTGAATGATAGCTTTAAATTGCACTGATAGCTTTAAACTAAGACAACAGACAAAAGCTTAAATTATAAATAGGTAATTCATATTGTGCATTTTTCACCTTCCTTAACACACATTTATTGTTGTAACTAGCTATGAACTTCAGTTCCTAATTTGTAATTGGTCTGTGCAGTCTGGACATGAAAAAAACATTTTCTAGGATATTTGTAAGCAAAAGTTCTGTTGACTGTACATGTTCATTGTATTTAAACAATACACTGATAGCAGTTTCCTGGACGTGCAAAACAAAAGACAATTATTTTGTTCTGGCAAAAATACATAAGTGTGTAAATAAATAAAAATAATGATTCCCAGACCTTTAGAGATGAGTTTTTATATGGTCCCAATTTTTGTATTCAGACTCTGAAATACAAAACTGTCTCAAATACCAATATAGTGCACAAGCAGTAGATAAGTAGACCCTGAAATACTCATTTATAATTATGAGGTTCAATTTGCAATCATTTTGCTTATAACAAAATGCCTCTTTCACTTAATTTGAATTTCTAAAAGCAACAACTAAAAATGTGCTCAGTGGAAAGCATTCTTCCTCTGTAGACTAACTATAACCTTTATGAAGTGCCTTATAATTTTAACTAGAGTGTTGTTTATGTGCAATTTGCTGTGTTTTAATGCAGCAATATGGACATGTCTTGCAGTTTCATTTCTCTTCCAGCCTCATTCGTCATGTTACGAGTTTTTATTGCAATACAGAGAATGAAGTGTGGCTGAGAGGTGCAAATGCTTTTGAGTATGAGACACGCCTACAATGCCAACATAGTCATTGAAAGAAGGAAAATACTTTAGGGTATGGTCAATGATGTCAGCTGAAACTTCAAAAAAAATGCCTGATGAACTAAGACTGGTGTTTAGAAAGCAAAAAATAATTCAGTGGAAAAGATGGATTGCCTTACTTTATCAGTATTGGAAACATGACACTGGAACTTTCTGTGGCAAAACAGACTCAAAGTAATGAAGCTGAAGTTCCTTCTTTGGCTACAAAACACTCCACCTTTTCGCCCTTTTACTTTTTAACCAAAATAAAAATGCTGTGAGTGCATATTAGATATTGATTACTGAAATAGTTTAAGTTAAGTTGTTGTATTTGCTGCTAGAACAGCAAATTCAGAATTATTTTTTTCTTTAAAATTGTCTAGGTTAAAGTGGACTGTCTGGTCCTGAAGCATCTTGCCAACTTGTATTAATCCATTACCTGTCTCTAACAAAAAAGAAAACCTTAACTCACTTTCTTGATGCCATTCTTTTAAAGAAAGACGGTGTGAGATATTGAACAAGCATCACTCTAACTAAAAGCCTTAGGAGTAAAATACCTCGGCTGTACCTTTTAAGACTGGGCCGTTGTCTTATTTCATTGAAATTAAGTAACCTACTTGGCATTTAAAAATAATACAGCTTTTAACAGTTGCTTTTGTGCAGTTTTATTTCCTTTAAGATGTGTTTTAAATATCTTGTATGTGCCACCATTTGTTTTGCACTATAATGTAAGATCTACAAAGTGGACAGCAGAGGATTCTGAGTCATTTTCTCATTGAAGACAACCGCCTTTCACCAGCTTCATTAATCTAACAGGAAAGTAGGGAAACAGAATTAATATAAACAATGAGATGGCATTCTGAGATGTAAAATTAGGAGTGAAGAGTTATTTGTAAGTCCCCTTCTCCCAGAACGATCCTGTGTTTTGGATGAGAAAGACAGGTATTGCAGTACTTCCACCAAATGATAAAGGCAGTAATGACTGATTAGTACAGGTGCAAACAGCAGTAGACTTAAAAGATGACTTTATGGTGTCAGAGACAGATATTCTTAGCAATCTGGATAGTACACAGATAAAAAGAACCGTTGAGCTGTGAAGTCTTTGCTGTCCTTAGTTGGGCTTACTGGGATAGGTTTTGACTAATTGACTACTGACTACTAATTGACTGCATCTCATCCCCATATGACTTACAGTGACTAAGAGAAGATCCTTCACTTCAGCTCTTCATGACACTGTCATAAAGATATCTCTGTTTAAATAAAAAGGATTGCAGGTATTGGTATTAATCTTAAGGTATGGAGTACCAGTCCACCTCACCTCCGTGCCCTTAATATCACCGAGCAGATCCTCCTGGAAGACGTGTCCAAACATACGGAAGACAGGGAGTTGATTAAAGACAGCCAACATGGCTTCACCGAGGGCAGATCATGCCTGACTAATCTAGTGGCCTTCTACTACTGCATCAGTGAACAAGAGAAGAGCTGCAGATATCATCTTCCTTGACTTCTGTAAGACCTTTGATATAGTCCCATACAATATTCTTGTTGCTAAACTGGACAGATATGAGTTTGATGGATGAATTGTTAGATGGATAAGGTGCTGTCTGAATGGCTGCATCCAAAGAGTGATAGTCAATGGCTCAATGTCATTGAAAAAATGCAACCAGTAACAAGTGGTGTCCCTCAAGGGTCCACACTGGGACTAATATTACTTAATATTATATGACAGAAACAGTGGGATTGAGTGCACGCTCAGCAAGTTTGCAGATGACACCAAGCTGGGTGGTGCAGTTGATTTGCTAGAGGGAAGGGATGACATCCAGAGGGACCTTGACAGGCTTGAGGAGTAGGTCTGTGCAAACCTCATAAAGTTGAACAAGGCCAAGGGTAAGGTCCTACACCTAGGTTGAGGCAATCCCCAGTATCAATACAGACTGGGGCATGAATGGATTGAGAGTAGCTCTGTGAAGAAGGACTTGGGCATACCAGTAGACAAAAATTGGACATGAGCTGACAATGTGCACTTACAGCCCAGAGAGCCAATCATATCCTGGGCTGCATAAAAAGAAGCATATCCAGCAGATCAAGGGAGGTGATTCTCCCCATCTACTCCATTCTCATGAGACCCCATCTGGAGTCCAGCTCTGGAGTCTCCAGCACAAGAAAGACATGGACTTGTAAGAGCAGGTCCAGAAGAGGGTCACAAAAATGGTCAGAGGTGTGGAAGAGCTCTCAAAGGAAGAAAGGTTGAGAGAGCTGGTGTTGTTCGGACTGGAGAAGAGAAAGCTCTAGGGAGACCTTATTACAGCCTTTCAATATTTGAAAGGGGGTTATAAGAAAGATGGAGAAAGGCTTTTTACCAAAGCCTGTAGTGACAGGACAAGGGGCAACGGTTTTAAACTGAAAGAGGGTAAATTTAGATTGGACATTAGGATGAAATTTTTTATGGTGAGGGTGTTGAGACACTGAAACAGGTTGCCCCGAGAAGTTGTGGATGCCCTAACCCTGGAAGTGTTCAAAGGCAGGCTGGATGGAGCTTTGAGCAATCTGATCTAGCGACTGATGTCCTTGCCCATGGCAGAGATTTTGGAATTAAATCATCTTTGAGCATCACTTCCAAGCCAAACCGTTCTATGATTCTACAACTCTGTGAATAGGAGTGTTAGGAAGTAGAGGCTTCTTGTTTTCCTCTTTACAGAAAAAGAATTAAGTACAACAGTTTCTTACCTAACAAAATTTTTAAAATTCGTCTTCTGACTTCTGCTCACTGTAAAGCACTCTGCCCTGTCCCAGTCTGATTCCTCTAGCACTGCCATTCCTTTGACTAAAATGGTATCTGTTTTCTGGACATCTTAACCATTTTCTGGGGAGAACAAGTCAGTCACTTGGCCAGTGAGGCCTCCTGATGGCTATTGTGAACAGGGAAGCTGAGGAGGTCAAATTCAGGAAGAAAGTGGAGACTAGCACTTGCTGCACAAGTCACTTTCTTGACATATCTCACAAAAAGTCACCTAATGAGAGTTTTTCTCAAGTATTCTGGGCAGAATCCGTATTTGTATCTATAACTCATTGCGAGATGGTGTACTTGACTCATGTGCTAAGGATGTCTTCTAGAAGGAGGTTTTACAGTGCATTAGTGCTGAAGAATCCAACAAAGCTGAGTTGCAGAAGAAGGATATGTGTCTGTGTGTCTATCTGTCTGTGTAGATATGCGAGGGCAGAAGTAATACATCAAAATTAGAAAAGCTGTTGCTTGATTTCACAAATTCTTGTCTATTTTGTGTCACTCACACCCATTGTTGGCCCCCATTTTAACATGAAGTCTTGCAGGGTTTTATCTTACCTTCATAACAGGTGGAAGTGGTGCAAACAGTGTAAATAAGAAATACATAGGAGCTAGATTTATAACAATGAGATGAGCTTAGCTACTTTGTTTGGAAAAGTGTTAGGAGAAGATGCCATATCTGACACATTATGTGTTAGTAGATGTGTTGATTGGTGAAAATTTCAAGTAAGACTGATTTTTACTTTTTTTATTAACTCAGATTATAACTGCATTTTTACAGACATAAGTCACTGAATCTACCCCTGTACAGAATCTTCAGGACTTTTACTTCAGTAAGTCTCATTGGATAAGACCAGTTACGGAAATGATTAGCAACCTGAGAGGCTAATTGGTCAAGTAGGTCTTACATTCTACTTCTTAAAAATGAATGCCTTTTACAACACTTGGGTTTTGACTGGATTTTTTTTTAATTGAAATAACTTTACAACTTTTTCACAGACGTCTCAGAATGAGGACTACCAGATAATTAATGTGAAAGTTTTAATAAACAAATACATTTTCATGTGACGTGTAGGATGTCACTTCCCCTAAAGTATTTTCATGGATAATAGTTGCTTCTTTCTGTCAACAAAATGAGCTTCACATTTGTGTACATCTTAGAAGTCTCAGTATCACTTTAACCTATTGACATTCACAACTAGTAACATGAGTGTTGGGTAAAAAACCCACACTGACAAAATCATGAGAATGTAGGAATTTAGTTTAACTGTTTTATAAACCAAGTCAAACTTACGAGCCTTGGATTACATTGTTTAAAGAGAATTGAGAAATACAAAAAAATAAATGTGACAATGAGAAATAAGTTAGTTAAAAACTATTTCACAGAAAACCAATTTAGACAATGTAATTTGGAACCATTACCCAACATAATTGATATGAAGGAAAGATGGTGACAAAGATAGAGAAAATCATGAGGGTTTTTCCTCTTGTAATATTTTCTTCAAGTAGTAATATTGTTAGTATACATTAAGTGGGAAATTATTTTATTTATGTTTCATGTGTTATGTGAAAGCAGTAGAACAAAGTCCTTAAAAAGCATGGCATGACAGAGGGTAGTTAACACTTTCACTAATCACCATACAGATTTTAACTTAAAGATATTCTGAACAAATAGTCTTTAAAAATATCATGTTGCATAAAATACTCATAAATATCACACACTTAAATCCTATGTATGATAACACTGAATAAATGAGATTGCACGTCTTATTGGTTCAGAAACATAAGTTCTAGTTTTGTTGTGCATCATTCTCAGAGTCTAGCCCTACTTTATCACATCTAAATCGAGATCTCGTAGTTAAAGCCCAGCTAACTGAACCTGATGATAACAACATCGTCTCCTTGCATGCTAGTGAACATGTCACGCTGATATTCTGGCAGGTCACAGGGGACAGAGTGTATGTATGGAGCCAAGAATTCACTGTTAGTCCAAGTAATGTTTCAGCTCTCTCTAACAGTCCTTCGTATTCCATTAAGAAAATCTTCAGTAACAACACAGTTAAAATCACTACCAAGCCCCAGTAAACCTTCCCAGTATCTATACCATGTCTCTGGTGCTGTGGTCTAGTGTTCCCATGGCCTGAGGCTGAGGCTGATGTTTCTGTCTCCTACAGGAAGACCTGGGAGGGATGAGCACATCATCCCCATGGCCATCACACTCAGGTCTCACCGGAAGGAACGTGATGCTGGAGGTGGAGTGTCTCCTCCTCAGTCCTGGTGTCCTTTTGGCTTTCTTTTCATATATTTCCCTTTCGTTTCATACATCCCTGCCTGCTCCTTTTCCCCTCACTCCAAGGGAAGGGATAAAAGCTGCCCAAAGCCCTCCAATTTTGCCCAGGGGCTGTTTATCCTTCAGGGACTGCCTGGGGCTGTCAGCCCCTTCCCCAGGGGCGCTCACCGAGCTGGAGCTCAGACAGGCTGGGCAATGGGCCCTTGGCCACGGGGCGCCCGGTAAACCCAGCTCAGCCCCGCTCAGGCCAAGGGCAGCCCAGCCACCCCTGGGACCCCACACAGCCTGACACCCGCACCCAGCAATGGCAAATATAATCATATTTACTGGGATACAATATCAAAGCTGATATGACTTAACCTAATTAGACTTAGCATTATCTTTGATCTATGGAATCACTGAAGTTAAAATATTTGCAATTATCAATGGTATGTGTTTAGCTTGTTATAAATGATTTTAATTAGTCCAAATATTTGAAAATTTATAAAGCTTTTGATTAACGGCAAATATTGAATATCTATTTTTACATTTCTGTTGAGAGGAAGCTAGAAGATCAATTTGCATATTCATATAGACTTGCAGATTCACAACCTCATTAAAATTTTTACTGAGAAATTACAGGTTGACCCCTATTTATGTCTTTCAAAGCATGTTTGAGGATGATGATGAGAGGAGGGGAAAGGTACAAAACTGAAGCATCCATATGGTGAAAGATGGATTTATTGTTAATTACATCTCCTGGGACATGCACATGCTATGTAAATAAGGGTAGTTTAAGTATTTTATACACAACCGTTGTGAGTATATTTTATTAATGATCTAGAATTCTTGCTCCAAGATTTTTACCTAGGGTCAAACAGATTTTAATTTAGGTTTTATTCCTAAAAAAGTAGAGTATATGCATATATCTCTCAGCAGACCCTGACATTAAAGATTTTGAATCCACATCAGAGTTTTGCTTTCTTAATCTTCATATCAGCCAAACTTTTTAATAGAATTGTGCACAGTATCTGGTTGAATTTTTTGGAATACTATCTTTCGAGGGTGAATTGGGTGAAGAAGATATTTTAAAGGACTAACAAAAGGCAAATACTATAATAACTTACATGCTAGAACAGTATGTTTCCAACTACATTATGCTGTTACTGTGTGTCTTCTATGGTTTTGGTCACATTTCTACTTCCATTCATTCATGCTATCACTTTTCTGCCTGCCTTGTTAACACTGCAGCCGCATGAAAGAAAAATGAAGAAAAAAAAATGTTTTCTCTTACACCTTTTTGTTTGTTTCCAGACATTAGATAATGATTTGCTGGTAACAAAATGACGGCAGTATTTACAGACATTCAGAACAGATAGTAACAATTCTGCTCTCAGTCTTGAAACCAATTAATTAAGAGGGAAATATTAGTAGAGCTCTCCAAACATGTTCTTTGTCAAGTATGTTGCATCACTAGAAATATTAGAGGGACATATTTGGTTGTCTTCTCTCAGATCTAAGGATATTCTAGAATTAGAAAAGTGCCTATTTCCCTCCCAGCTCTTCTGTTTTCATTCTGGCTTTTGTCTTTGGTTTTTGTGTTGTTTTGTTTTGTTTTAAACTGTGAAAAGTAAGGCAACGGTTCATTTAGTCATCAACCTGATGGTCAGGAACCCACACAAGGTGGAGGTAGGATGAAGTCACATGCCTTTGCAGATTAGAAGGTCTCCTGTCCATTTGCCTTGCCCTGGTAGCTAACAGATGATCGCCACAGAGATATTAAGACACGTTGATGGCAATAAATTTTCCCTCTTGCATCTGAGGACACACTGTGATGTCTGGAGAAACTGTAAAATGGATTGGTCTTCCTATCTCATTTCTCTTCTGAATCCATCTAAAATAAGACTTAGCTGGACCAAAGAAGGGTGGAGTCAAGGATTTTTTTGATGTAGATTTTAGACTTTTTTTTTTTTTTTTTTTAAAGTAGAGCACTGTCTTCTGTGTTTCTATTTTTTTCAATGGACTTGTTTTTTTCAGGTCCCTACAGTTCAAACCTGGTTAGGCAGCTCTGTTAAACCCCATTCCCTTGCAGTGGTGAGGTGGCAATGTGTCTTAATATTTTCACACACTTTCTTCACTTTTCACATATATGCTTTGTTTTAGAAAACTTCTGAATTTCTTATAGCATACTTGTCTATGTACACACCTGTTGTATCCTAAATACTTGAGATTTGCCTCTTAAAAGGAGAGGAGAAAGTGCTCTCACAGTGACAGGTGACACGAGCGGTTGTTCAGGTGATTTCTAAGGCACCATAGCACACAGCCACAATATTCCACCAGAGGTACACAGAGGAAATGAGTCAGTGTGGGAACAGCTGTGGTGTCTGCAAATATGATGTGTCTGAAATGGTTAGCTGGAGCACGTTCAGTACTCTTCTGCACTGTGAAAGTGGGGTAAAACGAGCCTGACCTGAGGATGTTTTGCACTGGGGAAGAGAAATTCTGGCCTTATCAGAGTCAAGACTGACCTGTGTACCTAAAGTTCTGCTTACCACTGCTGCATTATGACAGGGTGATATATTCAAAGTTTTTCAGGCTCCTAAGTAGATTAACCTCGTTGAGTTGGTGAGCAACTCTGCTACAATTCGTGTTAATTATATATCCATATGTGGAGCCAATTTTAAAATGGTTATTACATTTTATTTGTTGCTGTGCCATGCATTTGTCTTCAAAATGTTGTGCAAACTGCTAAAAAAGGCAAGTGACTATAACCTTTTCATAGTTCAATTAGAATAAAATACCGTATGCATGATAAATTTGATTATGTTTCTTGCTGTTGTTCTTGCTGTTCTGGTACTTCTTACATCCAACACTACAAAAGGTTTGTGAACAGCTTTATCACCGGAGAATTAAGATTATGGTCTGAATGTGCTTGTGCAGATAATCTGGGAAATGACATTTATCATTCTAAGACATTTAGAATGATGAAGGCCATAGTAAAACTTACGCAGTTCTTCCTTTTAGTTATTTAATATCCATTTATTTATCCCACCCTTCCTATGACATTTGGGAGTAATGAAAAAGGAATAGCGTATATTTCTTAAAGTAGTCAATGAAGCACATAGTTTATTCAACACACAGAAAATGTTGCTTGACAGCTTTGAGTGTAAATGTTGTAGCTTTATGTGAAGAAATTGTATGAATTTAGACAAGTATTTATAGTTTATTTTCAAAATTACTCCATAACATAAGGAAGTACCAATCGTCATTTTATAGATGGAAACTAAGGCACAGAACGTTAGATTGAATAATGGTTGTTTATGTACTTTACATCAAGAAGTCACTGGATAAAAGGCATTTTTTTGATCCAAGTTTATGATCATTCAGGGGAGTGTAACCACTGGGTTACAAAGCTGTGCACTTTTTGTGCTTACTGTGGCCAATGTGTAGGAAATTATTTATTTATGATGTCTCTCTAGTCTTGCAGTTAGGACAGCTTCCATGGAACTGAGTTACAGGGTTGATCTGGAGGAATAAGCTGAACCCCGGTCCTCTGCTTAGAACAGCCAACAAATTCTTTTTGTTTTCCAAAACTTAATTTTTTTCAAAGTTTCATTTTAAGAAAAAAAACAAAACAAAACCCACCAACTTTAATGTTAACATTTTCAAGTGTACTACGTCATTTTAATGAAATCTAATTTGTTGATTAGGAAAGATGTTTTGGTCAAATGATTTTGTCTACATCTAGACCAGCATGCACATATAGCACATAAAACAAATAGTGATTGTCCCACCAAAGTCCCTTACAATTGACTTCACTGGGTGCTGGGTTTCATGCAAACATTGGCAATGTCTTAGGGCTTTATATCTTGAATTGGATTGTTACATAACAATCACTTAAACTATTTGGTCTACTCTAGTTAGTTAAATGATAGCTCTTTCTTGAAGTTGAGTATAAATCATAACATATTCTCAGGATCATTCAATTCCAGGGAAGCTGATGTTACCTTTAAAAATTTTGTCCTGTTTTAATGTGCTCATTTACTGTCTTCTCATTTTTGTTTTCCTCTAACCCTGAACTCGTTATCTTAGTAAGCACTCTCCTGCATTTTAAACTTCACTGGATCTGCAAAGTTTCCTTTCATCCATGTCAAAAATATTAGTTACACTGCTACAAGTCGTACTTACTCTGATTTAAATTCATTTTGGCACTTATCTCTTTTTTGTTTGGCCTTTAATAATTTTAAGTTGTTGTGCAGATTTTCATGTGAGATTAAGTTCTGCCAGGCAACATTGGTTATTTAATTTTTCATTCATCATCAAGCTTTCTACTTTACTGTTGCAAATATTCAACCCTTTCTTGTGAGTCAGAAGATTATAACATAAAGGCCATCTACTTGATGGATAAAATATCAGTATTTTTCTCAGAATTCAAACAAACTTTCCTTCTGTATAGAAATGTATTATAATGAATTAATTGCAATTCCTGGAGTTTTAGGTGGCTTTTGCAGTTTTGGGATAAGTTTTCCTCTAAATTTGTTTGAATAGAGGTAGCATTTCAGTTCTATTGTTTCTTTTAACGGAGGTGACAATAGTTAACAGTCTTACTATTTGCATATAGATTATCTTATACCAGATACAAAAGCTGTTACAGAGAATAAGTTATCTTTCCCACAGTACAATATCCCTTGAACATCTACATTTATAATAGCCACACTCAGAGCACTTTATACGGGTGAAGGAGGAGGAGAAAGAAATAAAGCTTGATAATTTGTGTCAGTAAACCTGTTAAGAAGCGAAGATTGGTCTGCAAATTAAATGTCTGTATGCTTTCCTTCTGATATAAAGAACTGGAAATAAACCTCCATCTGTTGTTCTTAATGATTGTTATAAGAAAATAAGAAGGTAGCAGAGAATTAAGATATTTAGAAAAAAATTCTTGGTGTTATAGAAAGTACAAATTTTATAAACAACGTTTATGACGCTGAACCCTTAAGATGGATCTTCTCTTTCCTACAATGCAGCCTCATCCAGGGCAGGAGCAGCAATATCAATGGGCTGTGAACAGTTTAATGTTGTTTTTTTCATACAATTCACCTAAAGCCCTAATATAGAAAAGAAATTCAGAATATGCTTAGGCCCTACTGAATTCAATGAGATTTATACACGGCCTTTAAGAAAAGAACATGCCTAAGTACATAACTGACTCAGTACTTCAGAACAAGTTAGGATTGCATGGGCTATGCCTCATCTCTTCTCCGCTAAGGGTGCCAAGACAGGAGACAGCATACAGTTTGTCAAGAATAGCAAATGCTATGTTTCGCTACTATCAAGGCTTATTCCTGTTGGCATTACATAGCTGGATACTGAATACCTTCTCATTCAAATTGTTCCTGGGAACTGGGCAAGTTCTCCCTGACAGTCCAGGTATCCCCTACTCCTGTGGTTCAGTGCCTTAACATGCTCTAGAAGACATTCCAGGCTAAACTTTTAAATGCCAGGAGGGAACACCACCACTATCATTAATCTTTCTTCAAGCTATATGCTGAAAGGAAGCAGACAAAATCGCCTGGTTGAAAGGTAAATTTGGTCACTTGGTAACCCAAGACTTAATCATCCATGTCACAGCAAGGACCACTAAAAAGATGCTAACTAGAATGTTAACTCTCTAGGCCCTGGAGTGGAGGCTGGGTAGGATGAAGAAGAGGGAAAGAGGTCTGTACGCTTCAGGTATGTGATTCTTATGCTCACGTGGTTCCCTGAGTAGCACAGTAAATTTAAAAACCACACTGCACCTATGGCCTTTCCTGCAAGAGATTATTCTCTTTTGTATCATATCATTGTCAGGCTATAGCACATAGTTGTCTTGATGATACCATGTTGGCATCTTGGAAAGGCCATCACTAGCCCCTGAGTCTGTTCTCCAGCACATGTTGGGTGCCGTATGTACGCAGCAATCCTGGAAGAAACTCCCAGGGCTGGGCATACTTGGCAATGAGCCCCTGGCACACCACTGCTCCCCAAGGAGTGTGTTTGGCCTTCAAAACATAAGTTTTTACTGTGAAATCTCCACCATGTAGTCGGGCGTGCTGGACATTTCTACCTTTTCGTCATAAATCCATCTCATAAAATTAGAGCTTCCTTTGACTGAAATGGTAATATCATTTAGGGGCTGAGCACTCTCAGCTTCTACATACACAGATCTGCAGTATCAAGTGTCCTCAAGTCTAATCAGTTTCATATGCTTTAAACATAATAATCTTCTTTTTGGCTGCCCATATAACCACTTCACTAAACCAGACAAATTAATGTGACTAGAAGGAAAATTATTTTTATCATCTGAAGATTTTCTTGTAACATTTGTCTAAGATGTATGTTACATGGAAAATGTTTTAATGGATAAAAAATACCTTAATATAACCTAGTATCTTTGTATTACATGCTCTTGGACAAGCAAAATTAGAGCTATATATCTCTAAGTCTCATTGGCTGTAAGCATTTATGGTTTGGTTTTGGGGTTTTTTTGGTTATTGTGTCAGGTTGGCAGATCTTTTTTAAAGTTGGCAAAGAGTTTTGAACTCTGGGATTTTTGAAGAGAAATGTTATTTCCTACTACAATTATCTGTAGACAGTACATTTACCTTGGATGACCTATGCTTATTTTATTGCTTAAGACTACATTTTCTGTCTAGACACTTTAATGTTCATAAACTGAAGGTATCAGGGCTATTCTCCTCATTGGGTTAGTTGTTCCGTCTCAGACACAGACATATACAACTTTCACTGAATTTTGATGACCCTATATCTCTGCTGCCGATAATCTGGCTTGAAAGTGTTTAAGTAAGCTCAACTCTGCAAAGTGAACTGAATAGGAACTAATTGCCCACTCACATAAGCACAGTCAACTAGTAGTATCTGCACTCACATAAGAAGTGCCCCTCCGTAAGGCCTCTGCTCGTCTCTGGGAGCCTTATGCCAAGGAACTGAGAAAAGACAGGGTGGGTGAGCTTAGTCATGGCCAGCAGTTGTCCCCACAACAAATGACATGCTAAGGCAGCTGTGACCTTCAAACCTTTTGGTTTCAGCCCTGTCTGAGCTTTCAAAGGATTGCAGCGTGGTTTCTGCTAGCAGAAGGAAAAGCGAATTAAGCCTGTGCCTCTGAACACATGCAGTTTGATACCACTTTTTCAGTACTTCTCTAGTTCTTCTGTGTAAGATTTGATTGACATCAGAGTCAGATGAGTAGCTGTGGAAGACAGTAATTTTTCTTCTTGCCATTATAGCTATCTGTATGCAACCATCATTATCAACATCTAGGGTAGCAGTAATCACGGTGTAATTATCTGTGCATCATTGTTTCGGGTGGCTCCAGTTGCCTGTTGAAAGTGTTCAAAAACCTTTTCTCTTTAATTCTTGCATAAATGACCATTCAAATATCACCATTACCTTTATGGCCACAGTAGTGCACCTCTTTCTGACAAAAGGAAAAAAAAAAAAAAAGGCAACATGATGATGCAGAATGTTCAAGCCTTCTTGAAGGTAAAATATTATTAGTCACTGAAACAGTTCTCTTCAACAAATTAATTACCACTGGTGAACAGGTAGTTGAAAAATAATATATAGGGTGTTTCTGACACTAAATTTGGGAGAAGCCATAATGGGAGTGACTTTCTAATTACCACTTTTTTTCTCTTTTATTACCATGTTGCTTTAGATTTCAGTCAGTTTTCACATCATATGGTCATTAAAAAAGTTAGTTGCACTCCCGTGCAAGTTATTCCTTTTCAAACTTTTATTAGAAAATATTAATTTACAGGAAGCATTTTTAATTATTCCCAGATATAAAGAATATCCAGAGGCAAATTTACCTCTCTATTAACATAGCATAACATAGCATAGCATAGCATAACATAACATGACCTTTTTCCCAAAGTAACACCCAGGTTTTATAGGAACACCATTAAAAACAATAGGCAAAGAGCATTTTTAAAAATATTGCAGAATTAGGAAAGGAAATCAGTATACATGATACGTAAGGAACAACAGAGAATTGAGTTACAATCTATTTGTAAGAGAATTATATAATAAAAAAGTGTTTCTTTGGATGAGGGAGACTGGGAAGACAAATAATTTCTGCAGTTAAAAAACTTAGTGGCATTATTGTAGAGAATAGAGAGGAGATTAATATGAATTCATTTCCTATTCCAAATCATTATATAGCTACCAGCATCTTAATAACAGTTGAGCACAGGAACAGTTTAAAATCTAAAATTAGCTAAATTGTCCTCAGAACAATGTGATGCTTTAAATAGCAGGATAATAACAGTAGTAGAAGTAATTAATGGTTTTAAAGACATAGCAGAGAGTAAAGCTGTTGGTCCAGATGGATTCTTGACAGAAACTTCAAAGTCACTACCTCCAAATTATCCATACTTCTAAAAAGGTTATTTACCATTTTGGTATCTAGAATTATATCACAGAATCATAGAATGGTATAGGTTGGAAAGGACCTTAAAGATCACCTGGTTCCAATCACCCTGCAATTGGCAAGGACACCTCCCACCAGACCTCATTGCTCAAAGCCCCATCCAACCTGGCCTTGAACACTGGTTTCTACTACTTCTCTGGCAACCTGTTCCAGTGCCTCAGCACCCTCAGAGTGAAAAACTTCTTCCTAATATGTAATCTAAATCTGCCCTCTTCCAGTTTGAAGCCATTACCCCTCATCCTATCACTACATGCCCTTGTAAAAAGTCCCTCTCCAGCTTTCTTGCAGGCCCCCTTCAGATACTGGAAGGTTGTTATAAGGTGTCCCAGGAGCCTTCTCTTCTCCAGGCTGAACAACCCCAACTCTCTCAGCCTGCCTTCATAGGAGAGGTGCTCTAACCCTCTGATGATCTTCATGGCCCTCTTCTGGACCTTCTCCAACAGGTCCATTTCCTTCTTATGCTGGGGGCTCCAGAGCTGGACACAGTATTTGAGGTGGTGTCTCACTAGAGTGGAGTAGAGGGGCAGAATCACCTCCCTCAACCTGCTGACCACGCTTCTTTTGATGCAGCCCAGGATGCGGTTGGCTTCTGGGCTGCGAATGCACATTGCTGGCTCGTGTTGAGCTTCTCATCCACCAACACCCCCAAGTCCCTCTCCTCAGGGCTGCTCTCGATCCATTCTCTGGCCAGCCTATATTTGTGGTTGGGATTGCCCTATGATGTCAGTAAAATTATATGCAATAAGAAGGACTGTAGCACTGACAAACAGGTCAGCCAAATACTGTTCTTGTCATGCAATTATTGTAAGGCTTCTAGTAAAATTCAAAAAATGTTCATTTTTTAAATATTTACATTCCTAAACAGAACGAAAACAAAACAAAACAAAACATGCTTCCAATATTCTCTGCAATGAAATTGTGATAAAGTCAAAAGGAACTTTAGAAATATTTTTTACTTGCCTCAAAAAATCAGGAAATTAACTGATAGATTGATACCTATTGCTGCACTTGAATAAGTTCCTACTTCTCTGCAAGTAACCCTCAGGATATAACTTCCTCCCAGGAAATTGGCCTGCTGTAGCCCCATATACTGGGAAATTGAATCACATTTTTTCCCCTTACCCCATCTACCTTCTACAACCCTTGCATTTCACAACCAATGCAAAAAAGGGCTAATTTGCTTATGTCTTTCTACTGGTTTTTTTTCACCTACTCATTTTGTGTGTCATGACAGACTATTTTTTTAAGCAAAAACACACCTCAGTGTTATCCCTTGTTTCAATTTTTCTTCTATTTGACCAGAAGCTCTCTAAATTTTTGCATAGTACTACAAGACTTTGGGTTCTCCTGTAGTTAAATTGCACTTGGAAGCACAGAACACAGTGGGGCATCCTAAGTGCCAGCAGTGATGGTGCTTTACATAGCTAGTCACACTCACTTCTTTCAGCAACACGGAGAAGCTCCTCCGTTGAATAAGTTTAAAGGATAAGGGCCTACATTTTGACTTCCAGGTGCCTCAAATATTTAGATTCATGTTTAAAAGTCTCTGAAAGTAGCCTCTGAGTGACTTCTTAGATCCCTAAGTATAATTTCTATGCATATATAAGTACATACACATCTAAGCATGTATACATAGATGTGCATACACACATATAGGACATATATATATGCATACATATCTATTTATTATATATCTATTTTATATAACAGGAGGGTCTTTTTTACTTTTAATAGCTTAACAATTTATGTGCTAGAAAACCTTGTAATAATAATAATAATAATAATAATAATGAGTACACTTATTTAACTTCCTCTTTGTTACCTTTATTTTCTTGTGGTCCGTTGTCCCCTCCCCCTGCTCCAGGAAAGTATGTGAGGTACTACGTCTTGATAATTCTATGCAAATATGTTTTTTCACAATGATGTTTGTGCTATACCTTTCAAAGATCTAAGAAACCTTGAGTTCTTCTTCAATATGATATGTACCTTAGAAAGAGAATAACAAGTAAAATAAAGATCATTCCTAGGTATAAACACATCCTTAACTTTCAGGTACTTCTTCAGATCAGACATAACAGAGATTTTGAAGTTGTTCACAAAATAACAGAATGGTTGAGGTTTGAAGGGACCTCAGGAGGTCTTCTGGTCCAACTCCCTGCTCAAGCAGGGCCACCTTGAGCAGGTTGCCCAGGACCATGTCCAGAAGGTTTTTGAATATCTCCAGTGATATTCCACAGCCTCTCCAAGGAATCTGCTCCAGTGCTCTGTCATCCTCACAGTAAAAAATTGTTTCCTTATGTCCTGCTTGAGGTAAAACAGAACCAATTTTCTGTTCAGAAATTTTACTTTTCAGTTAAGCCTCTTCTAACTCTGAAATTAACGGTGTATTTTTCAGACAGTGTCTGCTTCTAACATCTGGTGTTCATAGTTAATACCAAGGAATGATATACAGAGAGGCTCAGGCTCATGTTTATTCCCATAACAACCAGGTCAGCTAACTTTGTTATATACCAAGTTGGAGGGTCAGACACAGAAGAGTGTAAAGGGGTCGCACCTGTGGGGATGAGCAGACAGGACAGGTGACCCAAAACTGACCAATGGGGTATTCCGTCCTGTGTGCATCATGCTCAGTATAAAAGCTGAGGGATCAAAGGGGTCAGCCTCTTTCTTCAATGGCTGGTGTCTAAGGAGGACTTTGATCCTGATCTGTGCATTCCCGAATCCAGTTTTGGAAACTAGTTCCCATCCCTTGCTGAGTCCAGTTTAAGACTTTTGCAGTGCCTGCCGGTGACGTGATCATCATCCTGGGAGCTTGATATTGGTTTTGTATATATTGTACACATATCATTATTTTCTTACTAATATTATTATATTTTATTTTTATTATTAATATTTCATTGAAGTAGTTTAGTTTATTTTCAACCCATCAGTCTCTCTCTCTCTCATTCTCCCTTCTCTGAAGGGAGAGAGGTTAAAGAGAGCATCTGTCATTCATTTAGTGCCCAGCCCAGCCCAAACCATGACAGATTTATTGGCCCCCAATGAGAGGCCCAACCAGGGCTCTGACATATTGCCTGAATAGTTCAAATTTTGGCTTGCTCAGTTGAAAGAGTATTGGATTTTTTCTTTTGAGAGTCTTGAGGGGTTGGAAATTAAAACAGACAGCTCACATCATGTCATTCTTGAGTGGAATAGCGTATTGTGTCTTTATAACTTTTGTTTAAAGTTGATTGATGCAATGCTACTTAACTCACCATATGTGTTGTAAAATTTATTTGCTCTTTGTGTTTGTATGCGGTGGGCGAAATGTGCTATTCTGCTGTGGTGTTTGATACAGATCTATACTGTGATAAACTGGGTATTGACTTTACCTGCACACCTGGGGTGTCATCTAGTAGATTCTGTTATTAATTACACTTTCAATTTTACCTTGGGAAAGTTTACCTCACTATTTTATGCCAAATTGACACCATGAGAGCTAGGAAATTTCAGAAATTATTGTTACTTTCTCAAAATCATGATTTTATTATTGATTCTCCTGCATGTGTTTCAGGGGTGGTTTCATATTAAACACTGATCAGGAGTAGGTGTCTGCCACCTGTACCATGGCACCTTATGTTAAGGTGGAACATTCCTTGTTTCAGTTTGTGTCCATTACCTCTTGTTCTGTCACTGGACACCAATGAAAAGAGCCCAGCTACTTCTAAACCATCTCTTCAGGTATTTAAATACATTGATAAGATTATCCCCCTGAGGTCTCACAGCTCACTCAACCTTTCTTCACAGGGGAGATGCTCCAGTCCCTTAGTCATTTTAATGGCCCTTCACTTGACTCACTCTAGTATGTCCATGTCTCTTTTGTAGCAGGGAGCCCAGAACTGAAAACAGAACGCCAAGTGTGGCCTCACCAGTGCTGAACAGATGAGAGGGATCACCTTCCTTGACCTCCTGGCAGCACCCCTCCTAATGCAGCTCCAGATATCATTAGCCTTCTTTGCCACAAGGGCACATTGCTGGCTCATGTTCAATCTGGTGTCCACCAGGATGCCAAAGGTCTTTTTGGTAGAGCTACTTTCATAGAATTATAGTATTGTCTGGGTTGGAAGGGACCTTTAAGATCATCAAGTCCAGCCATCAACTTAACACTGCCAAACTCACTACTAAACCATGTCTCAAAGCATCACATCTACCCATCTTTTAAATATCTCCAGTAATGGCAATTCCACCACTTCCCTGGGCAATTCCACCACTTTCCAGATGGGTGGCCCCCAGCATATATTTTTGCATGTGGCTGTTCCTTCCCAGGTGCAGGACTTCAAACTTCAACTTGTTGAACTTTGTGAGGTTCCTGTCAGCCCGTTTCTCCAGCCTGACAAGGTCCCTCTGGGTGGCAGCATGACCGTCTGGTGTATCAGCCACTCCTCCCAGTTTTGTGTCATCAGTAAAGTTGCTGAGGGTACGCCCTGCCCCATCATCCAGATCATTAATGAATATGTTAAACAGGATCAGATCCAGTATTGACCCCTGCATTACACTGCTAGTTACTGACCTCTAACCAGACTTCATGCCGCTGATTACCAACATCTGTGCCTGGCCATTCAGCCAGTTTTCAATCCACCTCACTCTGCTCATTCAGGCAATACTTCACCAGCTTCTTTATGAGGGTCTTAAGAGGTACAATGTCAATGTCTTACTGAAATCAAGGTAAACAATATCCACAGCTCTCCCTTCATCTACCAAACGAATCATTTCATCATAGAAGGTTATCAGGTTGGACAAGCATGACTTCCTTTTGTGAATCCATGCTGACTACTCCCAATCACTTTGTTCTTCATGTGCCTGGAAATGGCTTCAAGGATTAGTTACTCTATCAGCTTCTCAGAGATTGAGGTGAAGCTGAATGGACTATAGTTTCCTGGGCCCTCCTTTCTGCCCCTTTTGAAGATGAGTGACATTTGCTTTCCGCCAGTCCTCAGGTACCTCTTATAGTCACCATGACTGTTCAGAATTATCAAGGCATCACAATGACATCAGCCAACTCCCTTAGCACTTGTGGGTGCATTTCATCAGGCCCCCTGAACTTATACACATCCAGTGTGTTAAAGTGTTCCCTGACCTGATTGTCTTCCACAAATAGTACTTCTTCCTTGTTCCAGACTTTACCCCTGCTCTCTGGGGCCTAGGATTCCTGAAGGCTAATCTTGCTAGTAAAGGCTGATGTGAAGAAGGCATTCAATACCTCAGCCTTTTCCATACCCTGTGTCACCAAGTCCCCTGCCTCATTCAACAGAGGGCCCACATTTTCCCTAGTCTTCCTTTTGCCACCTGTTTACTTAATAGAAGCCCTTCCTTTACCTTTGACTTCCCTTGCCAGATTCAATCCCAGGTGGGCTTCCGCTTTCCTAACTGTGTCTCTGCATGCTTGGATAGTATATCTGTATTCTTCCCATGTTACTTGTCCCTGTTTCCACACACTGTATGCTTTCTTTTTGTAGCTGAGTTTGGCCAGGAGCTCCTTGTTAATCCATGCAGGCCTCCTCGCATTTTTGCCTGACTTGTTGACATGGACGATTCTTGAGCTTGGAATAGGTGATCCTTGAATATTAAGTAGCTTTCTTGGGCTCCTCTTCCCTCCAGGGTCTTATTTGATGGGAGTCTTCCAAGCAGATCCTGGAAAAGATCAAAGTTGCCTCTCCTGAAGCCCAGGGATGTGATCTTGATTTTTGCCCTGCTCCCTGCTCTCAGGATCTTGAATTCCTCCATCTCATGGTCATTGCAGCCAAGGCTGCCTTCAACCTTCACTTCGCCGACAAATCCTTCCTTGTTTGTAAGTATGAGGCCCAGCACAGGACCTTTCCTTGTTAGCTCCTCTGGCACCTGTGTCAGGAAGTTGTCATTAATATGCTTCTGAAACCTTGTGGATTATTTGTGCCCTCTGTATTGCTCCTCCAGCAGATGACAGGGTGATTCAAGTCACTCAAGAGGTAGAAAAGCCTGCAGACGTGTGACATCTTTCAGTTGTCTGAAGAAGACCTCATCTACTTCTTCCTCCTGAACAGGTAGTCTCTAGCAAACACCCACCACAACATCACCCACATCTGCCCTCTAATTCTGACCCATCAGCTCTCAGATGACTCCTCACCCTTCCCAAGGCAGAACTCTATGCAGTTCTCCTGCTTTCTCACATAAAGGGCAACTTGCGCTCTTCACCTTTCTGGCCTGTCCTTCCTAAACAATCTGTAGGCATCCATAGCAGCACTCCAGTTATGTGAACTCTCCCACCATGTCTCTGTAAACCCAATGGAATCATAGACCTGTAGCTGCACACAGACTTCTCTTTTCTCTCGTGTGTTCCTTGTGTTGCATCCACGAGCATCCGGGCACTTCAGGGATGCACCCAGTTGTGTTGATTCCCTAGAAAAGGTACGAAAGCTTTCCCCATAATAGTTGCTCATGGTCATGGTTCTGCTATACTAAAAATGTGTTTAATGGTCATTTTCAAAAGTAGTAAGTCTATCACAATTATTATGTTATTCAACAAGGGACATATGTTGTTTCTCTCATACAAGGAATGGAAGGAGCATCATACCTACTGCTCGATTTATGATCTTAAGTGTCATACTTGGTTTGGTTCGTGTTGTTTTGCTTTTTCCTCATCTGATTTTTACTCCCCTTTCCTGTCAGTAGCAATATCTCCTAATACAAAGTAGACGAGACTAACAGGTGTTCTCCTTCTTGGAATTGTCAGGGTTTGTGTTGTGATAAAGTGAAAAGGGAAATGATATATAAGGGCAGTCTTCTGCCTACCAACACAGCACTAGACATAGATTTCCTCTAGTCCTCAGGGGACTAGCAGAATCATCCTTCTTTCTCCCATTAGGATTACCAAGGTCAGCTCCTGTTCCTGATTGTGTGATGCAAAAGTTATGAAGACATACAGCCTCTTCTTTTCTCCCATCCAAATTGGGTTTCATTTGACCCTGAAGCAGCGACTTCTGAGCTAGCATACCCTGAGCTAATGCTAGAACGGTAAGTGTGGCCGTGTGAATGCTGAGTCCAGAAATGTGGTAGCTTGCTAGGGGACAGCTCAGGAATTTCTGCGTTGCAATCCATTGCATAGTGTAAACAAGCAGTCAGCAATTCTGGCAAAAAGAAGCATCGCTTGCAGAATATGTGCATTCATTTTATTATTGCCTCTGAACACATCTATCTGTAGATTTGCATGAGCAGCCTTATTCACAAAAAGTTAGAAAAGGAGAAAGAAAATCAGCTTAGAGCAGTAATACTGTGCATGTGCATTTGCTTAGGTATCCTGAATGTCTGAGAAAACCTGAAGCTATCCTAGGTTTATATAGCATTATAGGTCCCCCATTTTTAACTTGAAAAAGTAATACCCAAGTTTAATGATATTTTGTAAAAAAACAAATCCAAAACATAAAATCTATTTTTTCTTCCTTTGTAAACTGAAGAAATGGAAAGCATATTCATATAAGACAAAAATTCTGTAATCAGCTTCACCATTTCTCCACACACATATGCTGATAATTCCAATAAGCAATTTCTTTGAGGACTACAGAGCACTGAAATAGCAGCTTTATACATTTGAGGTTTAACAGCCTAAAGTAAAAGACTGATCAATCTGCCAATTCATCGAATTAACACTGTTGATTCAGACTCAGTTAGGATTTTCTGGCGGCAGGGGAAGTATTCCATATGTTGCTTGAGTTCACTGTTCCTCACCTCTGATGCCTCTTCTTGATATTATAGCAGGAAAACGCCCTCAAAAAATAATTTAGACGGAAATGAAGTTTGGATGGGAGTAGGTTTGCTGAATATCAAACTATGTAAAACAATCAGTCTGCAATAACTGAATTTCTCAAAAAAAAAGTGCTAAAAGTTATGTTGACCACTGTTAGGACTGTAGGGATTAAAATGGGTTAGTGCACTGGTAAACTAAGATAATAAAATCCACCTCAAATCATCTTATATAAAATCAGAAGTTAAAGCTAATGAGAATGTAACAGTTCACTTTGCTTTCTGTGTGACAGTTAGGGGTTTGTATCTGGAGTAGTTATATCTTGGATAATAAATTGAGTTCACAGTGTTTAAAAACCTAGGGTGTTTTCCTCAACTCTATTGCTTCATTCAGATGGGGTGAAGGTTTTGAGCTTTTCAGAGTTATGAACATGAAGGCTAAGCTTCTACTAAAATAATTTGGTTTGCATTTTTATGGTATCACTTAGACCTTGAGATAAATGTGACAGACAAGAGTCGTAATTATCAATCTGCAAAGAGTGTAATTCCTTTGAAAAGTAGATTCATGGCTTCTGATTCCATTAGAATAAATCATAATGAAAACATTATACAAGACCAGAGCATGAAGATTAAAACCACATTTTCTGGTTCATATGTAATTGTTCCCCAAAACCCTCATGCTATAATAAAATAAGTTAATCAAACCCAGAAAAACAAGAAAATATGTCACAAATTTTATTCAACAGTTTACTATCACTGAGGGGGAAAAAAAGAAACAATTTTGCTTGACTCTTCTATCTAGACACATCTATATTCCTTTGACATGCTCATTAGGTGAGAAAAAAATATTTCAGAGGTATGGAGGGTTTTTAGAAATCGCTACTTTTCCTCATGAGATCAAAGATATGTTTGCTTTTCTGTAAGTGGTATATTGTATAACTCTGTTTTTACTTTATTGGCAGAGTTACACTCAAGTGGCTTGACCCTGGCTGGATCGCAGGTGCCCACCAAAACTGCCCCTCCTCAGCTGGTCAGGGGGAGAGAAAATATAATGAAAGGTTTGTGGGTCGAGGTAAGGATGGAGAGATCACTCAGCTGTTACTGTCACAGGCAAAACAGACTCGACTTGGGGAAAATTAATTTAATTTATTGACAATTAGAAGACAGAGTAGGGTAATGAGAAATAAAACCCAAATCTTAAAACACCTTTCCCCCACCCCTCCTTTCTTCTCAGGCTCAACTTCACGCCCGATTTCTCTACCTCCTCCCCCTGAGCAGCACAGGGGGACGAGGAATGGGAGTTACAGTCAGTTCATCATGTTGTCTCTGCCACTCCTTCATCCTCAGGGGAAGGACTCCTCAACACTCTTCCCCTGTTCCAGCATGGGGTCCTTCCCACAGGAGACAGTTCTCCATGAAATTCTCCAACGTGACACCTTCCATAGGGTGCAGTCCTTCAGGAACAGACTGCTCCAGCATGAGTCCCCTGTAGGATCACAAGTCCTGCCAGCAAACCTGCTCCAGCATGGGCTCCTCTCTCCAAGGGGCCACAGGTCCTGCCAGGGGTCTGCTTGAGTATACGCTTCCCATAAGGTCACAGCCTCCTTTGGACGCATCCACCTGCTGCGGTGTGGGGTCCTCCATGGGCTGCAGGTGGCTATCTGCTCCACTGTGGACCTCCATGGGCTGCAGGGGGACAGCCTGCCTCACCATGGTCTTCAGCACAGGCTCCAGGGGAATTTCTGCTCCAGCACCTGGAGCACCTCCTCCCCCTTCTTCCTTACTGACTGTGGTATCTGCAGAGTTGTTGCTCTCACATATGCTCAGTCATGTCTCCTGGCTGCTGCCATGCAGGTTTGGGGTTTTTTCCCCTTCTTAAATACATTATCACAGAGGTGCTACTACCATTGCTGATGGGCTCAGCCTTGATGAGCAGTGGGTCCATCTTGGAGCCATCTGGCATTGGGTCTATCCGACATAAGGGAAGCTTCTAGCAGCTTTAGCCCCCCTGCTACCAAAACCTTGTCATGCAAACGAAATATATACATAATACCGTTGTGGAAACGCATGATGGGGTGATGTTTTCTTGTTCCTGAAGTGGTGTAACAGATCAGAAATAACTACTAATTATAGAGCTGTTCCTTTTGAGTATGCATTTCTGTTTGTGAAATTTCAAATTGTTTACCACACAATAAATTAGCTGTGTTGCATTTTATACAGAAAAATCACCAACGTCTCTTCAAAGGAATCAGAACATGGATAGAATGCAATCTCATTTTTGCCACATATATGAAAGACCCAATTAATTAATTTCTGTGAATTCTTCAAGTGGCTAGTGAGCTTTTCATCAAGGTATTATTAGCTGCAAATCTGGCTGGAAATCTGTGCAGCTCAGGAATAAGTGCCTGAATAAGCACCAAGCAGAAATCAGTTACAAAGCCATGTAGACTGGGGGTGGGGAAGCATGGAGGGATGTGCTCACACACTAGAATTATTTCAGGAGATGACAGTGTTTGTAGAATTTTAAGGAAAAATGGGAAAATAAAATTTTTGGTATAAAGATTTCAGCATGTTGATTCTTCAGGTGGATTTTTGTTTAGTTTTATGAATTAATTTCTACAGTAAGAGTAAACATCCTTCCCTCCACTAACTCTTCTTTTCTCCTAAGCAGTAAAGAAAAAATCAAACAATATTCTTTTTTGTTGGCATTTCAACACACATGGGTAACAAATAATCAACACAACCTTGCCATATGCTAAAATTCTGCACTTTTACAGATACATAAAATCTCTGCAACATTTTCACTTTTTCCCCACCACAGTTTGCCACTGTGGGTTGACACACTCTACTGAAGAGGCAACTTTTGAGAAGCAGAATTGGTAAGTGCCAGACAGGACATTGATTTTTTTTGTATTTTTGAATATGCTTACCTCATCTGATAAAATAATTTGTAGTCTTCATTTTGTACTAATAAAAGTATATTTTAATTTTTAGAGAAATATGTCATGCAACCAAAAGTGTCCCATGTGGTTACACCACAGGAACAGCCAACAATATATTCCTTTGTGCACAACTGGAAAAAGAGGACCACACTAGGCTTAGAAGGACAGTGCACATTGGTAGTGTGTCGTGGTTTGGCCTCAGCCGGCAACAAAGAACCAGGCGGCCGCTCGCTCAACCCCCACGGCAGTGAGGGAAAATCAGAAGAAAAAGGCAAAACTCATGGGCTGAGATAAAGGCAGTTTAACACAACAGCAACGAGAAAAGGAAAACAACAACAACAATAACACTGATGGAAGAATGTACACACACGGTTACTGTACCAGCGCTCACCGACCGGACCCCGGGCAGCCCCAGCCCGCTCCCAAGCAGCGACTGACTCCTCCTCCCCCTCCCCCGGCCAGCTCCCCCTATGGACTGGGCATGGCCTCACATGGTATGGAATACCTGTGTCCCGGGCCAGGAAATTAACCCTATCCCTGCCGGAACCAGGACATAGTGTTAATCGATTTATCTGGCATAGGTACATATTTGAAGGAAAACAATACACAGGATTGGCATGGTTTTGCTTGTTTTGATGACAATATGTTAATATGCACATGTGGAAAAGCAGCTATTTTTATTGCTCCAGTCTCCAGCACTTAACCCTTAAACTCAATAATTTATTTTAAGCAAGCTGTCAGAAACGTGTAGAGTTCTCATTGTTATTAAGCTTCAACAAGTTTTGGGTATAGAAGTGGCCCGAGAGATGATCCTGTATGTTGTCACATATGTGCCCAACTAAGGCAAAGTTTATGGCAGGAGTTCACTCTCTGTGAGAAATAATCCACACCAGCAAAGCTCTTTAGCATACCCCTGCTGCAAGGAACTCATCAGTCAGGGCTCACAAGTCAACCCTGAGACACAAATCTATAGGAAACCAGGCTTCATTAATTCTCATGCTCATGAAACTGCTTGGCTTGCAGAAGAACTCTAATAAAGCCTACTTGTATCTTCAGTCTTTTAATGACGTTTCTTTTTGGGTATGTATATGTCCATAAATACAAACCATTAAAGAATTTTAACTATTGACGGGCCATATTCAATATGATGTTATTGTTAGAACTAGCATAATTTTAACTATTTATTGTTGTGTTGGTTTTGGTTGGGATAGAGTTAATTTTCTTCATAGTAGCTAGGCTGGGGCTATGTTTTGGAATTCTACTGGAAACAGTGTTGATAATACAGGGATGGTTTAGTTATTACTGAGCAGTTTTTACACAGAGTTAAGACCTTTTCTGCTTCTCACCCCACCCCACCGGCAAGTAGGCTGGGAGAGGACAAGAAGCTGGGAGGGGATACAGCCAGGACAGCTGACCCCAACTGGCCAAAGGGATATTCCATACCATATGACATCATGCTCAGCAATAAAAAGCTGGGGGAAAAAGAAGGAAGGGGGGGACTTTTGGAGTGATGGTGTTTTGTCTTCCCAAGTAACAGTTAAGAGTGATGGAGCTCTGCTTTTGTGGAGATGGCTGAACACCTGCCTACCGATGGGAAGCAGTGAATGAATTCCTTGTTTTACTTTGCTTTTGTGTGCAGCTTTTGCTTTATCTATTAAATTGTTTTTATCTCAACCTAAGACTTTTTTCACTTTTACTCCTCTGATTTTCTCCCCCATCTGGGTAGAGGAGAGTGAATGAGCGTCTGTGTAGTGCTTAGTTGCTGGCTGGAGTTAAACCACAACAATCATCATGGTATGGTTTGTATCATTTTACCATTAAAAGCTTCACACTGCTCAGATCTTCTTATCACAGTGGTGGCTGGCTTTTTCTCATAACAAAACCCTAATCATAGAAATGTTCCCACAGCTTCTTCGCTTTATATGCTCATTAGAGTTGGGCCTTCTCACGTGTATAAGGCTGAGTGCCTCCTAATGTCTTTGAAAGATTGAGGTCCTTGTATTCCTAAATAAATACTGATAATGTTACATTGAGACTGGATAACATTCTCTATTTCAAATGTCACTGATCTGAGAATTTTAAACGCTTGTTTTTAGTATAATGCTTGCCACGTCTTTAAAAAACCTTAAGGAAAGACATTGACACAAGATTGGATAAGAAACTAGATTGCTTGCTGTTTGTCCAACACCAAGGTTTTCCCATGGCAGTTTTATCTTCTCACATGCTGGCTGGATATGTAAGTGCACATTGTAATCTCTACATTAGTAAAGTGATGAATCAGATTTCTGGCTGGATCAATTTGTTGTCCTTGCCATCTGATCCATCTCAATTACTGATGAACAAGTTTCATTCTGTGTTTTAGAGAACAAGTGAAATAAAGCATGAAGCACTGAAGAAACGTTGCCACAGGAGAAAAAAAAACAAAAATCCCAGCTGGTTCCCTCTCCCCCCTTAGAAAGGTGACCAAGAAGGGAGTGGAGTAAGCCCCTAAAAAATGAACAGAAATGAAACAGATGGTTGATAGCAGT
Source organism: Burhinus bistriatus (assembly GCA_013397275.1). Lineage (NCBI taxonomy): Eukaryota > Metazoa > Chordata > Aves > Charadriiformes > Burhinidae > Burhinus > Burhinus bistriatus. Next base: position 18,844 of record VYXH01000023.1, on the reverse strand, counting down.
GCTGAGGCTGCTGAAGTTACACTGTAACAAGTTGCCATTGATCTTGATTCTGCCAGCCTGAACCTGTGAGTTACAGGATCAAGGCTATTTTCTAAACTTCTTAGAGTTACCCCAGCTTTGTAATGTTGTGCACAGCATACTCAAAACACTTAGGGACTGCTACATTTGTGCATTAAAGGCACTACTTATACATACTTGGAATAGTCTATAAAAGCTCATGTATGCATACATGTAAAGAAAAATAATGAATCTGGGTGCAGAGGGTATATGAAGCTGGAACCACCATGTTAAATCTGATATGCTTTTATTTTGCAAACATGCTTGAAAAATTATTTAAACATCCTTTTTTTAGTTAATAAAAATAGATAATACTAGTTACCTAAGCATTAAGATCCTAGTTGGCCTTGGGAACAACAATCCAGGTTGATCTACTGTCAGTGAAGGAGGAGTTGGTATGTGAAGTACCACGGGAGCTTGAGCCCTACAAATCAACGGGCCCTGATGCTATCCACCCAGGGCTAAGAGAGATGGCTGATGTCATTGCAAGGCTGCTCTCCATAATCTTTGAGAAGTCATGGAGATCAGGGGACATCCTGGAAGACTGGAAGAAGGCTAATGCCACCTCCAACTACAAGAAGGGCTTGAAGGAGGATCCAGAAAACTATAGTCCCATTAGTCTTACTTCAGTCCTTGGGAAAGTCATGGAACAAATCTTCCTGGGGGTTATCACAAGTCAAATGAAGTATGTGATTGGGAAAAGTCAGCATGGATTCACCAAGGGCAAATCATACTTGACAAACCTGATCCCCTTCTAAGACAAAGTAACCTGCTCGGCTGATGTGGGACAAGCAGTGGACATTGTCTACCTGGATTTCTCCAAGGCTTTTGACACGGTTCCCCACAGCCCCCTCCTAGAGAAGCTGATGCGTTATGGTCTAGACAAGTGGTCTGTGTGGTGGGTGAGGAACTGGCTGACAGGTCACACCCTGGTGGTAAATAGCTCCTTTTCAAACTGGCACCCTGTCACAAGTTGGGTCCCCCAGAGACCAATACTGTGCCCAACACTGTTTAATATCTTCATAAGAGATCTGGATGACAGGATCAAGTGTACTCTGGTGAAGTTTGCCGATGATACCAAACTGAGTGAAGAAGTGGGCACTTTGGAAAGACACATCCTGCAGGAAGACCTGGATAGGCTAGAAGAGTGGGCTAACAAGAACCTTATGAAGTTCAACAAGGACAAGTGTAAGGTCTTCTACCTGGAAAAACATAGTCCAGGAGTGCAGCAGAGAGTGGGATCTACCTGGCTGGGGAGCAGCTCTGTGGAAAGGGACTTGGGAGTCCTGGTGGACAACAAGGTCAACATGAGTGAACGGTGTGCTGCAGAAGCAAAGAAAGCAAACAGGCTGCTGGATTGCATCAACAAGGGCATCACCAGCAGAGAAAAAATCAGTATCCCACTCTACTCAGCACCTGTCAGGCCACACCTGGAGTACTGTGTTCCGTTTTGGTCCCTGCTGTACAAAAAAGATGTGGACAGGCTGGAGAGGGTCCAGAGAAGGGCCAAAAAGATGATCAAAGGACTGGGAAGCCGGCCATATGAAGAAAGGCTGAAAGAAGTAGGTTTGTTCAGCTTGAGAAAAGAAGGCTTAGGGGAGACTTTATCACCATGTTCCAGTATTTAAAGGGTGGCTACAAAGAAGATGGAGACTCCTTTTTTACAAGGAGACTCCTTTTTTACAAGGAGTCACATGGAAAAGATGAGGGGTCATGGGTACAAGTTACTCCTGGGGAGATTCTGATTGGACACAAGAAGAAAATTTTTCACAAAGAGAACAATCAGCCATTGGAATCATCTCCCGAGGGAAGTGGTGGATTCCCCATCATTGGACATTTAAGATTCAACTGGACAGGTGTCACAGTTATGATTTAGCAGCAGTTCAGTTTTATTAGTGATTTGAGGCAGATCAAGAGATTGAGTTTTAGCAGCACTTAGTCATTAACTGAGTTAAAGATTTGCAAAGTGATTGAACTAAACAAATGAACAGCAACTTGATTACAGATTCGAAGATGACAAGATTCACACTAACTTACTATAAGGTATCACAAACCAATACATATACGTATGAGAGCAAAGCATAGATCTCAGATTAATGTATATACATATAAACAAAGCATATAATTGTGTGCACACACACATACTTACAGAAAGACAAACACACCGCAGTTTATAACCACTGAGATCAAAGATCTCTTAATATCGCACGACTTTATTGAGTCGGCAGGTACCACTTTTAACTCCTACACAGAAAATGGAAGAACATCCACATGCAAAAAGCTAATGCATACAAACATATAAATGGAGAGGTGGATGAAAGAGAGGCTAGCCTGTAGTGAAAATTTCCCTTCCGAGTTAGGGCAAATACTCACGATACATCGGTGTTCCTCAACGGGAGGTAAANACTCCTTTCCAACTCTAACCATTCTATGATTCCGTGATGTTATGAAATAAAAAATCTTTTCCTAAAATTGTGATTTTACATGCTTAGTAGATTAATAAAAAATGCTGTGGATGTCAAAATAAAAGTTAAATTGTGACTGCTATGATGCTGTTCATTCTGTTAAAAAAATCTGGAAATCTATAACAGTTTTTTCATATTTCTGTCCTATGGTATGCAGCTAATGCACCAAGAATGTTTGATTGCAGAAAGTAAGTTGTATATAAATTTTTTCAACCTTTTTTTTCTAAATGATTGTCCTGGTTTCAGCCAGGAAAGAGTTAATTTTCTTTCTAGAGGTTGCAGTGAAAGGAATGTCAGCAATATATAATGTTTTAGTTGTTGCTAGGCAAATGTTTATGCTTTTCAAGGACTCTTTTCAGCTTCCCATGGAAGCTGAGAAGGAACATAGACAGAACAATTGAATGGCCAGTGGAATATTCCGTATCATAGACGTCATGCTCAGTATACAAATGGGGGTTGGTCAGGGCAGGGAATCCATGATCACTGCTCAGGATGGTGCCAACAGGGTGCTGAGAGTGTCTTGTATGATTGTTATTATTATTGTTATTTTCCTTTTCCATTATTATTATATTAAACTATCTTTACCTTAACCCACAATTTTTTTTTCTTCTCCCTTTCCACTCCTTTTTTCCCTCTTCTCCCTACCCTTCCAACTGCAGGGAGGGGGGGAAGGGGGGACCGAGTGGCTGCATGGTCCTAGCTGCCAGCTGGGGTTAAACCATGACAATGATCTAAAAAATTACAGGTTGTGATGTATTGAAAGAAAAATAACTAACACTGAAAATTAGTCAGTTATCTAGGACATGGTTTTCCATCTGAATATACTGTTTGGAAGAAGCAAAACCTACCATGTCAATATACCAGTTTTCTAAAATCTCATTTTTCAGTGTTTTAAAGGAAATGGCTAGAAGCACCTTTAATATTATTTTAAAACAACCTTCCTGTTTTGTAATGCAGTCTGTAAAATGATTGGCAAAATAAAAGCCCAAAGACGCTCAAACTACTGTCCTCTGAAAATTCCATTCTTCATGATTTTTATAGGATTAAACTGAAATAATATTTTCTCACATGAAGAAACCCCAATTCCTACACAGTTCAGCTACTAGCTAAATCAAAACACAGTGTTATTCTGCCTTTTTACTACAGTTGCTTCTCTTCTTCTCTCCAAACGTTACAAAAATACCTTGAGAGTGATTTCTTTCAAGGGTCATCAGCTCTGGACACTCTGTCATGGAACTTGGAACAATTTACTTCATATGAAGATCAACATTACACCAGTCATTTATGTAAGGCAATCCTATGGGATAACATGTCGCAAGGCTTGCAAAAAAACTTCAAACTCAAAAATTCAACAGAAAATGCTTTGATGGCATCTACAGGAAACTGTGATTTGAATGATGCATCAATCAATCATCAAAACAGTTGAACTGCAAACATAGATTAATGTGCAAGTGAACAAGATGTTGTAATGTACAAATAACTGTATAATTCTAGTGGCAGGAGCATGATTTTAATACCACAAAGGTCAGGGGTTCAAACTGGGGAACAAATACAAGAGGCACCTGTGTGATTAGTAATACAGAAAAACAAGACTTTGACATCATACAGTGAACACCCAAGGAAAGCACACATCTGACAAAAGGTCACATCTTTTATCTAGGAGACAGAAGAATAGACTGTGTTCATGACTAGAAGTGAGCTCTTATTCTCCATGCATAATGTTATTTGGTAAGACTGAGGAGAGACAGAATGAACCGAATGCAATGTATGTAAGGAAAATTTAATGAGGTCACCCTTCAGAAGGTTTTGGGTTTTTTTCATGGAGAAAACTGCTGGTGGTATAAAAGATTACTTTTCCTGCCCTCTAGCTCTGAAGATAAACTTAAGTATCAAACACAAAGTTGTAAATGGTTAATGAGGCTTTAAATTTTCTAATTTTTGAAGATTCTCTAGTTTAGATTCTCTAGTTTACTAATTTCTCAGCTCCTAAAATAAAGATAAGGTATTTTTAATGTTCTGCCTACTTCATAGATGATCAAAAGGTGGATATTGCATTAAAAAAGAGTGAAAAGCAGACATAATTGTTGAGGAGAAAGTTTTAAACATAACTGACCTACTTCTTGCCTCACTGAAGATGGCTATATTCCAAAAGGAGAACACAAGCTCTATGTAGTGATGAAATACATTCCATGATGTCATGTTTAGAACTGTCATCTTTGAATTTAGCTTTAAATTAAAATAATAATTGAACCATCTTCCCCTTCTCTGTTCACTAAGGAATACCTGACTAGGTAGATTACCAACACTTTACAATATGCAGGGAATTGAATGGAACATTAAGAATACGGTATGAGAAGAAGAAGATACGTAAATCTATTAATCTGTAAAAAAATGTTTTACTTTTTTACTGCTTTAGAAAAGCAGTAAGAATAGGTCTTGGAAATGCTTCCTCACTGAGGCTGACGGAGTTGTGTGTGAAAATGCGAAAAAAAAAAAAGTCCTTCAATAAGTTGTGCCCCAGAGTTCAGTGTGCTTCTGCATTGAACAAGGAAGAGTGATAAGCAGTTTATCTGTCCTAAATGCTATTTTGCTATTCATTAACACTTCTGTATTACTGGTGGGAAAATATTTAGAGGTTTGGTTGCTTTGGTATGCCACTAACTACCAGTTAGGGTCACATGAAAAAAATTCAAGTTTTCCACTGTCTCAACAGTATCCAAAAATGTAAAGATTAGCTGAAATTGTCTGCTAGAACTAGAGTAAAAGTTTTGTCATTTATCTGAGTGGTCTGTAGTTTGGTTTTGATTTTGTAGTTCTTTTTAAAGAAAAGGTAATGTTTCTATTTTTATTCTGTACCCTAGAGGGTCGTAAATTGGCCCAGCAATGAGATTGGAAATCTTGATGTGCAAAGGCTGTGTATATAACAGGAATGTGAAGATGAAATGAAGAAATAACAATTCTCTATTCTGAACTGTCTGACTTGGCTAAAGAATGTGTGTGAGAGAAGTCCTCAGAAGAACCGGCTTACACATCCTTATTTAAAATCTTCTTTTAAAAGCCTTACAGAAATCAGTGTTTGATTGGTTAGGTATGCATCTTCAGCCTTAAAAAAAATGTTTTCACTGTGTTAGATAACAATTCACAAAAAGCATCTCACCGAATGAACTCGTGTAGGACATTGTATCCTTCTGCATCTTCTCTGGCTTTCCCTTCTCTCTCCCTCCCCAGAAACACAGAAATGATTTTCCTGTGTCGTAAGTTGTGCTCTGATATTTTTGATCCCTAAATTGAGCAAATCAAATCAAGCTGTTAATTGCTTATACAGATTCATGTATAATTTATCTAGAAATGCTTATGCGTTTTTCTGATTGCATGTGTGTGATCTCAATAGGAATCCCAGTGGGTGAAACTTTTTCAGCTTCAGATCCTACCTAAGTATTCTTTATGAAATAAGCATAACTAGGAGCTATTAAATGTATGCCATTTCCAATTTATTGTGAGTGTCTGAACATCTATTTGAATGGACAGGTTTTATTTTCAGTCTTGTTCCTGTGTGTATTTTTTAAGTCTCAAATTCTTGCAAGGCCCTTCATATTACAGTATATGCACATTCATGTATTACAAATACCTACTTCATAAAATACAGATAAGGATTATAAAATAGCATATTATTCTCTTTTGCTAACATCATCTAAAGATTATTAATCATATCAAGATTTACTGAGACATTTAAAATCTCTTAGCAGCAACAACAGCTGTAATTTGTGAAAATGTCCTATCAGAAAATAGATTTCTTTCTTTCATAATAAGAAATTTGTTCCTGATTCTTTCCCCTTACAAAAAAGAAACAGCTTGCCTCAGAACAATTTATGCCCTAGACACAGAAGTGTTGAGACTCAAAGATTTTCCAGTAAGATGCACCTAATCAATTTCTGCAGGATAAGCACGATGTGGACCACTTGGAGAAGGGAACACTTCAGAAGCTAATTGCTGCTGACTTTATCTTGTAAATCTTTCTCAAGAAAATTTCTTAGAGGGATTAAAGAGTTTTAAAAGCTGAACAGCATTGACTGGTTGTTTTATTGGCCTTTTAAACCCCTGAGAGATTTCCTTGCNAAAAAAAAAAAAAAAGAATAGTGTACAAAAGTAGGAAACCAAAAACAAGGCAAGGAGAAATGCATAAGAATATGAAATAAAAATACAAGCACAAATAGTCTTTAAGTAATTAAAATGGAGCAGGATTGCCCTATTTGCCTGCAAATTTGTTGTCTTCTTTTCACTTTAAGTGAGATTTGCTTCTTTCCCTCTTGCTATAATTTGCTTAGCATAAGTACAGATTGAAGTGATAAATAGCTCTGTGCCTGCTGTGCATTATGCATGGACTTTGGAAGTGACATTGCAGACTTTGGGTCCATCAGCAGTCGCACTTTGAATTCCTGTTTCTATTGCTCTTTAATTTAGACAGCATTTTGACATTGGACTTTTGATGGAATATATAGAAAATAATAATTTAAGTATTTCTGAGTGCAAATAGCAGTTTGCCCTCATTAAAAACAGTCCCTTTTCAATATCACGTGTTCAGGCATGAGAGTAAGATCGTAGGACTTTGCAGAGAAGACTGCAAGTCTGTGTACACAGAGGTTCCACTCTGACTGGTGCTAAACAAGTCTGAAGCATGAAGACTAATGGCAACATGGGACACTGCATACATTGCCTGTGTGTCCAGTCACATTTCATTTCCTTTTACATCGCAGTGAGGCCAGACTCTTTTTTCACTTCCAGAGGAGCAAAAGCAATGTGTGGATTCTGCTCTTCCAAGCACCAGCAATAGTATTTTTCTCCATTTAGGATGACATAGTAGCAACAGGGGTTCTTTCTTCGCCTCTACCCAGACACTACCCAGAGAGATGAAAAAGTTTGTTGCGTTTTTATGTTACTGAATTTTTATATCACATAATCAAGCGTAACACAATATGGCAACTCAGAAATATGATTCTGTATATTAAATGTATAAAAACAATGCTACTGAAGATCTGATGACAGCTTTCTACTTTTAATTTGGTAATGAATATTTATCAGATGTTATCTCAAGTAATGCAGTGGTGCTTTTGCTTTGTAATGAAGGACACATTACAGTAGTTCCTCTGACATTCCTCTCAGAGTAACTTGCTAATTATTTTTTGACCTTTTAAGATTAACAAGAAGGATCTTGAAAGAGAAGATAATTTGCAAGTATCCTTATGGTGAAACCAATTCACAGGAAGGAGCAACATTCAGCAAACCTGATCATATGACTCTGAAAACAAATGTCTTGGTTTTGGCCATCTTAATAATAAGATTTTGAATCTCAATATGAGGTCTCACCTTTGTTTTCTAGACAGTTTTAAACCATTATAACATTTTTTTTTTCAACAGCATCTTGTACATCATAAATAATATGAATAGATTTTTCTGCTTTATCCTCTTTTTCTCAGTACATTCAGTGTAGTAAGAGATTAGCAATACAGTTTTCCCTTACAGCAAGAGTACTGAGAAAGCTCAACATAGCTTTTCCAACTTAAGTTTTTTCATTTTTTTTCACTTTATTTTGGCCTGGTTAAAGAAAAATGCTAAGTACCTTGCTAGGCACATATGGGACACCTAGCTGTCTAAATTTTCCAAAATGATCCCAAAAGCCCTTAAAAAAAGAGATAGTATTTGGCACCTTCTTGTCTTCTTGAATAGAAACTGTTTTCAAAGAGTTGTTGTATGTTGTTTTTATATCAGCTACTTCATATTTGGGGTCTCTAAATAGTATTGAATGTCAAGTTCAGTTGCATTACCATAATTCTATTTTTTATTACACCAGTTTTGAATGCACTTCACTTCTACTAAACAAGCCCTACTTTTATTGGCTTGATGTACCATGTAAAGGAACAGAGACACTGCTAAAAAAGCACGGAACAGATACGCAGGCAGCTCCGCAGGGAGATAGAAAGATGGTATTTTCTAGGGAGAAACAGGGACTGTGCAAAGTTTTCAGCAACCTGGAAAGTAACTGAGCTGATTGTATGAAACTAAGCCTGAAAGAAAAGATCTATTTGTGAGTACACGGAGGCTAGGGATATATTTCTTTATATGTCCTTTATATAGTAAAAATCTTCTGTTAAAAAAGTTGTTTCAAATGTTTGGTTCCAAGTTGGTTGTCCAATAAAACTGTCTTTACAGTTCAAAGGCATTTTTGGACCTAATTAGACTCATCTCAAATCTCTGGCTAATGTAGGTTACACCAAATGAACCTTGAAGAGTTGCATGGAGCTTGACGGATATTGAAAAATGAACGTGTTTCTACATCATGATGAGGAACAAATACAGCTTAGATAAGTCTCTCTGGCTCCATAGAAATATCACCCAACACAGTTCTCCCTTTCATTACCTTGGAGTTACATGACTGAACCACCTAGGTCCAGAGAGCCACTGCCTGCCTGTAAAGCACACTGCTTGGCCGCTGTTGCGAGGGGTGAGGGGACACATGGCTGCAGCTTCAGCAGGATGTCCCACAGCTGTGAGTCATGAGAGACACTGGGGCTCTCGTCCTCCTGGACAATGTCATGGTTTGGTATTACTTACAGAACTTCAGGTCAAAACATACATGTGACTCAAAGTAAATCTTAGTGGTTTAAGGGACCTAGTAAAGAAGTTACTTGTGCTTGTGTTTTATAGGAAAATAAATATATTTCATTAAAGATATGCAAGGTCAGATAGAACCAGGGGAGAAAGAGTGCCAGGCTTGGGAAAGGAGACGGAGCAGTAGTTGGATATGTGTCAGTATGTATGTATCCATGTTTATGTAGGTAGAAACCATCCTTGGAAGGCCTACATGCAGAAAGGAGACTCTACTGTTGTTTTCTTGTTTAAATTAAGCTTCCGTTTCAATATATTATTTGATATACACAAATTACTAATCTAGTATATTGGGTTTGTGTGGCAAGGTTTTGGTAGCGGGAGGGCTACAGGGGTGGCTTCTGTGAGAAGCTGCTAGAAGCTTCCCCTATGTCCAACAGAGCCAATGCCAGCCAGCTCCAAGATGGACCCACTGCTCATCAAGGCTGAACCCATCAGGAAAGGTGGTAGTGCCCCAGTGATAACATATTTAAGAAGGGGGGGGAAAACTGCTGTGCAACAACAGCAGCAGAGAAATGAGTGAGCATATGTGAGAGCAACAACTCCGCAGATACCACAGCCAGTGAAGAAGGAGGGGGAGGAGGTGCTCCAGGTGCTGAAGCAGAAATTCCCCTGGAGCCTGTGCTGAAGACCATGGTGAGGCAGGCTGTCCCCCTGCAGCCCATGGAGGTCCACAGTGGAGCAGATAGCCACCTGCAGCCCATGGAGGACCCCAAAACTCAGCAGGTGGATACGTCCAAAGGAGGCTGTGACCCTGTGGGAAGCGTACACTGGAGCAGGCCCCTGGCAGAATCTGTGGCTCATTGGAGAGAGGAGCCCATGCTGGAGCAGGTTTGCTGGCAGGACTTGTGATCCCATGCGGGACCAACGCTGGAGCAGTCTGTTCCTGAAGGACTGCACCCCATGGAAGGGACCCACACTGGAGCAGTTCATGAAGAACTGCAGCCTGTGGGAAGGACTCACATTGGAGAAGTTTATGGAGAACTGCCTACCGTGGGAGAGACCCTATGCTGGAGCAGGGGAAGAGTGCTAGGAGGAATAAGTGGCAGAGACAACATGTGAAGAACTGACTGTAACACCCATTCCTTTTTCCCTCTGCGCCACCTAGGGAGAGAAGGCAGAGAAAATCCAGTGTGAAGTCGAGCCTGGGAAGAAGGGAGGGGTGCAGAGAAGGTGTTTTAAGATTTAGTTTTTATTTCTCATTACCCTACTCTGATTTGATAGGTAATAAATTAAAATAATTTCCCCAAGTCAAGTCTGTTTTGCCTGTGATGGTGATTAGAAAGTGATCTCCCTGTCTTTATCTTGACCTACGAACCTTTCTTTGAATTTTCTCTCTCCTGTCCAGCTGAGGAGGGGGAGTGGCTTTGGTGGGCACCTGGCATCCAGCCAAGGTCAACCCAGCACTGTTAGTAACTGGAAAAGGTGGGTTGATGAAGAACTGATTTGATTTCACGAAGTTCTCAGCAACATCTCATTTGGGTTTTGTCTGGTTTCCAGTATTATTGGAAGTCTGGATTATCTAAAGCGTATTTTACTTATTTCTTGGATATAACTTCTGCTTGGTCCTTCGCTGCATCTAGAGATATCAAAGGAATCACATTGGCAAAAATATTTCCAATTTTCGGAAGTTATTTCTTTTACTGCTCTCTGAAATATATCCAGAACTACCCATTTTGTACAATAGCTAACTAGTATAAAGTTTTGGGTGCTGTTTAAAAGAGGAAAATAGCATTACCTTAATGCAACAATTTAAGAGCAAAGGATACTCGCATCTAATGTTAGCAACCTCTAGTTACTTTTTTTGGTGTTGTGGAAGGAAATTATAAAATGAAACAGTAGAATTTATAAATGTTAATCTTATTTTTAAATTACTTATAATTTGTAAATAAAAGCTTTCACATATTTTTTCTATTATATTTTTATATATAAAATATTGGACTGTTCAGGTTTCAGCTGTTTGAGTTAAATTACATAATTTGAAAAAAGCTATCTTTTTAAACAACAATACCATACAAATTTTTACTATAATACATGGGGACATTTAAAATTATGAAGACAGGAGGCTAATTCACATCTTTTTGTTGTTAACTCTTACTGGCAAGTACTGCTTGACCATCAAGAAACTCAGAATATATTAACTGACAACTTAAACTGACAGCAACTAACAATTTAATGAATTAATGAAACCTGAAAATTAGTATTTTCTAACTAGATATTAAAGAAAGGGATATCTATGTCAACTGCAAATAATTCTGATTTAAATAAGCAAACTCTTTTCAACTTTAATTTCTTTTTAACTTACTTTAGCAATAAAGTCTCCTGAGAGACATTAAATATAATTACTACATATGTTCTTAGCCTGTCATAACATTACAAAATGAAAATGTATTTCACTGTCTGGCTTGATGAATCTCTTCAATGTCTTTATTCTGTGATGAAGGGCTGTGTTCTTAAAGTTTATTCACATTGATAATTATCTGCTACTGAAAATCTTAATTTCAAATGGAACAGCTCATTGAGTATATTACTAAGCAACCTAAGAAGAAGGATATTACAATGTTGCTGTCAGTAAAAAGTGTTAAAAAGATATTTTGCCATTTTTGCCAAACTCCAGTTTTGTTCTAATGTTTTTGACATGACTTTTTGTATAGGCACACAAAGTATTTCTTAAAATCATAGAATCATTTAGGTTAGAAAAGACCCTTAAGATTGTTGAGTCCAACCGTAAACCTAACACTGCCAAGTCCACCACTAAAACATGTCCCTAAGTGCCACATCTACACATCTTTTATATGTAGCTAGGGATGGTGACTTAACCATCTTAACTTAATAGGTTTAATTTATTTGGAATGAAATTGATCCATAACATAAAATTACCTTCAGAGATAAATATAGTTCTTGATATAGGGAGAAGACATTTTTCCAACAACAAAGTTCTTTCATAATTTTCTATGATTTGACTCTCTTTTTCACTTCTCATGATTAGTCAAATCATAACTCTTTAGCTGAATTTTTCAGGTCTTTAGTTTAATCTCTCACTTGATGCTTGCCTAGCTTGATTTTTTTTGAAAAATTAAGTAAAAAAAAATCCAATATCTTTTTCCAAGGATCAGATCAGAGCAACATATGCTGTTTTGTTCCTATTAAAAACTCTTATATCTATTTCATTGAGAATTTTAACCTTTGTGTTTCGAAGCAGGGACTTACAATTTAATTGGAAGGTGGACAGGTGACTTTTACTAGCTTTGGTCTGCCAAATTAAGTCTTTTGGAGGGTATTAATGTCAATAGCTGCACACGGCATCTATAGTGGAAGTTAGGTTGGAGTGTAACAGACAGACTGAAAGAGGCTAAAGAGCCATGAGGATTGAGAGAGGAAAATGAAAATACCAGAAAAAAGATCTTGTAAGAGTGGATCCTGGGAGGAATAACCAGGAAGGAGGCAATGAGGTGGAAGAAGAGAGGAAGAAGGTCAGCCTAAAGGGNAAACCAAACAAAAAAACTCCAAACAGAAAGAAACTCCATAATTGCCATATGTCTGCTGACAGCAAACATCTGCAGAGCAGTCAAGATACACCTTATTCTGCAGAATTTTGTCACCTCAGAAACATGCTAACTATCATGAGTAATACCTTTAAGGTGGCTTGTGCTGTGCAGCTAAAACCTGACATTAGTTGTTAGGTACTACAAGATACTTCTTATTTCTTAAGTTACATTTTAAATATTTAAATCCTACCAAAGAATAGTTGCAAGAATATAAACTTAAGATTGCATTCATGCATTTTTCTAAGTTCTGAGTGTTTGTCTTAACACAGTTACCATAGAATCATAGAATATCTTGACTTGGAAGGAACCAACCCCCTGCTTCTCACAGGGCTACTTAAAACTAAACCATATAACTAAGAGTGTTGTCCAGACACTCCTTGAGCTCTGACAGGCTTGGTGCCATGACCACTTCCCTGGGGAGTCTGTCCCAGTGACTGACCATCCCCTCAGTGAAGAACCTTTTCCTAATGTCCAATCTGAACTTCCGCTAACACAGCTTCACTCCATTTCAACATGTCCTATAGCTGGTCACCAGATGAGCACCTCCCCCTCCACTTACCGCCTTGAGAAAGGTGTAGACTGTGATGAGGTCACCGCTCAGCCTTCTCCAAGCTGAACAAACCAAGTCACCTCAGCTGCTCCTCGTTAAGTTTCACCCTCAAGACCTTTCACTGTATTCGTCGCCCTCTTCTGGACACAGTACTCCTTGGTTTTTTCATATGTATTGATGCTATAACACCACAGTTCATCTTTTAAAAATGAGCACCAGGAACCTTGAAAAAAGTGTGTTTTCAGAGGAACTAAAGGTAAAAGTGGAGAGAAGACAGAAGGTAAGAATTATTAAATATATGTGTTAAACTGAGGGCAAAATACTGAGGGAATGAAGAAGGAAAAAAAGGAAATAGACTCAAGCTTGGGTATGAAAGATTTAAAAGGCAAGTGCAATAACTGGACCCATCTTCAGTGCCTTTTAAACTAGATTTTAACCACACAGGTGCAGAGTTGGATACAAGTTTCAGAGCAGTTAGACTGGGTACCAGTGCCCAATCTAGGCACTGCAGAATGGAAGGCAATGTGGGTTGCGGCCTTGGCTGAGATGTCGACATATTTCTTGTTGACAGGCCACATCAACAACACTCTATGCCTACTTGGTGATCAGATGCACTACTGATTAGCATACACATATTTTCTGAGAAGCAGTAAGAGCAGGGTAATGTGATTGTATCGTGGTGCTTAGAGCTGAAAGAAGAGAATACTGTCATGTCTAATAATACAATGTGGAGAAATGGAGCATTCCATATTTAGATGAAATATTAACCTAGCATTTATACTTCTTAATCAAGAATAGCTGTCAAATTCAGGCTTGATTTGAACATGTTGCCTTGAATGAACATTTGGTGCTATGTTACCTAAGAGGTCAAATGAAATATTCAGAAAGGTTTGTTCCCCTGACACCTAGATCACTATGATAATTTGCAAGTGATGCTCAGATTAAACATTTCAGAATTACTCTTCTGGACTGGAGTCCAGTTAGGCATAAACACAGCTTGTTGTATTCTCAGATTGGCTATTTTTATTCAATCTTGTTTCCTCAAACTGAACTTAAGAACAGCCAGACTGGTTCAAAATGAGACTCCATCTAGCCCAGTGTTCTGCCTCCAGCTGTGGCCATCAGCAGGCACTTAGAAAAGTCTGAAAACAGATCAAGTATCTGCAACTACAGGTTGCATCTGTGATAAATTTTGGCAAGTTCCTCAAGGATGCTGCTACCCATTCTGTGAAAAAACATCCTTGCATTTGTTTAGAAACTCCTATTAGCTTCTCTTCATGGTCTTTTTTTCTTCTATTAGAAGAAGGAGTGAACAGTGGATTATCTTACCTCTTCCTGATTTTGTAGAACATGATTATATGCACTTCCTTCCACCCTGAGGAACTTTGGATACTCGATTTTTTCTCATATGGAATCATTTTCATACTTCAGTTTTTTTTCTGAACACATTACAATTTTCGTATATCATTTTTGAAATGAATTACTGTATTTTGTACTGTTATTTTATGTGTTATTTTATATATTAATCTTCAAACCTCGCGTCTGAAGAAAAAGTCAGAGTGTTTCAGAGCATTACTGAATCGGAAAGACTTGTGGGCAGATATCAAGAAATGTAAGAGCTCTCGATTTACAAGAATATCCGTTTAAGAACACAAGGATCAATGTGAGATGTGCAAAGCCGGCAGTTCAGGTCAATACTTATGGATTATCAAAGCATTCTATTGTTAATGTTGATGGAAGGGGCACAGAGATCAGAGACTGTCAGAAGACCATGGATCCAGTAGATCCAGTAAATCCAGTCGGAAAATTCCTGTTTATTTTAATGGATCCAAGATACGTTCTTGCTTTTCCAGAGAAAAAAAAAAGCACCTCTGACTGATATTTTATTTTATTTTTGTACATTTTATTTTGGTACATTTGCAAAAATTTAAATTATTCCAGATGCTATCAGATTTTGATCTAGATATAGAAATAAAGAATAATGTCAGTTTTTGCATATAACTTGAAATTATATAGGTGAGATGAAGAAAGCCTGCAACTTCAGCTTTTTTAACCCAATTGTTACAACGTTAGTAATTTTTCTTTTTTAATTCTTCTCTATTTTACTAATCTTCAGTTTAATATCGTTCATTAATGTATTTCCAGATTAGATCATACTTATCTGTATGAAGTATGGAATGTATTTATTCAAAACATTCCTTCCTATTTTCTTCTGGCATTCAGGACGTAGTGGAACTTTTAATATTAAAAATTAATTTCCTGTTTACACCAAAGCATAGCTTTGGATAATCTTATTGTACCTTCCTATCAGATTCTAGTTTTTTTCTTTCGTTCACTTTGATTTCTTGAAATCTCCTTCACAGCTTAGAAAAATAAGAAGCATATGTAACCTTCACTTTCAAATTATTACACTTTTTTTTTCTTATACTGAAACTAGTTTTTATGATTGTCTCTCCAAGATGGGCAAATGTATGCATTTGAATACCAGTACAATATTTCAGTCTCAGGGATGACTTAATCATACCAAAGCATGCTTTTTATGTACTTTCCTCCACGAAAAGCATGAATTAATGAATAGATATTTGTTCTGCATGAAGTTGACCTTATAGTGAATATTTTAACTTTCAGAAAGCTTTCTCTAAACAAATGCCAGACTTAAACAATTATTCTCAGTTGTGCATAATTAATGTTAAAAGACAACTTATTTTATTTACTTGAAAGCTTTTCCTCTCCTTTGGCTTCTGGGGGTAAAAAGGAGGAAGTTTTTCAAATATAATCCATCTTCAACTTCACATGACAAACAGAAGAACATTTGTAATTTCATTCTTCTTTAATAATCAAAGAAAAAGAAAGCAATTTTTACTTGGCAACTTGAAACTTTTTTCATGTAGAAGACTGGGACTGTTTAACTCCAGAGCAAAATGGTCTTACTGGAGTTGTAGTTCACTTTATTTTGTTTTCATGAATGGAGAAAAAGAATATTCCTTTTATCTGTCTTTGAAGAGAGCTATCTTTGTAGCACTCTCTTCCATTTTCAAAGACGACTTATTGGTTGCTGGCTCTGAGACACAATTTCAAAAAAATGATGTGTTTGTTCTTCTTTCACTAGAAGACATTATATTACAATGAAAAACACTTGCAGTAATCCAATGCAAGGTATCTCAAGGAAAAGCTCACATTTCTTCAAAGTGATATTTAGGTAAAAATCCTGAAAATGAGAACAGCGGGGCAGTGTATTAACACTAATACAGAACAAAGCAAAGACTTTGTTCAACAGTGTTATTTATCAGCTGCCTAAAATGTGTTGTTAGAAATAACACATTTTGAACTTCAGGTATGCTCTTAACAGCTTTAGTGATTTCAAGCTTTGGTGGAGATAATGAATTGGATTATTGAAGATATAGTAGTTAATGTAATGGCAGGAGCAAAATCAAAGTCAGTGGAAAATATACAAGTGTTTGCTATTAGCTGCAGATATGCTCCAATTTTTAACAGTTTAAGCAGCAGACCTGGATTGTCATAAAGTTTATTAAATTCCATTTTGTTTGGAACCCTAGCATAAAATTTTAATATTTAATATAATAAGGAATTTTTAATTTTTCCTGTAATTCATTATCCAGTAATCAGTCATTAATTATCAGCCCCTTATTTAACTACTTCTATACTGGACAGTGGTAGCTTTTGTGCTCCAGTGGAAACATGGAATTGATTAGATAAGAAGAAAAATGTATACTAGTTGTAATTAAAAAAGAGGTCTTCAATCCCCATGTACAGAAATAACTATTTCTGAAAATATGAAAACACATAAATATATCACATAGAATACTAATTTAGGGTTTTCTGCAAGTGTAATCCCATTACTGAAAGCATTCCTAGGTTTCTTTTTGTACTTGGCAAATAAACAACAGGTTCATTTCTAGGATTAGTCAATTGATAGAAGGAATATAAAATCCTGTATAAAAATTAGGATTATGTCATAGCGCAGCCTGTTGTACTCCTCATATAAAAGTTTATGGAGTATCAGGAAATGCAATTCTGCTAACCAGTTTCAAAACCATTCTCTACCATTTAAATATTCACCACTTTTCTGCACACTAGGTGTTTCATTTTGTGTGATAAATTAGATATACTTTCATAATACCACAAAATTTTATTTCTAGTTCCTTGCTTTTGCTGTTCAATTAAATATAGAAGATTAAATTAAGCGTAAACATGCCTTGTCTAAACTTGACAAAGTAAGAGCAAGAGTGTTATGTTTGACCTTGGTGACTTTTTCAGAGGCAGTTTCTGTATTGACCAATCTGTTGTTAGTGATACACTGATGAATGACCTGAAGAAAGTGAATGAGTGCATTAATTATTTTTCATGGAAAAAACAGATGGATCAGGAAACAATGTGTGAATTCTGCAATACAGGAAAGCAACTGTTAGTCCTGGCACACACGTACATTGCTTCCTGATAGTGATGTTATATATGTGATTCCATATATATAATACAGCTGTAGGCTAGCTCTGTCATTGCCATTACCCAAGTTTTTAATAAAAGTCAAGATTTCCAGTAGCTAAGAGATATACAACTGTGATACTCCTACAGCAGTGCATCTGTCATTCCATCGTCTATTAGGCATAAAGGTAACATATTAATTCCTGGAGTCACTTTTTACAGAAACTATTAAATATTTTAAAAATGAGTATGTAGAATTTAATTTATGCCTAAAGTATAGTAAGAAAGTCTTGGCATTGGATTCAGTTGAATTTAGGCTGAATAAGGCTCTGAATACTTTCTTGTGTAACTCTGCCAGTATGAAGGATAAAGTCAGTGTCAGCTAGACACAGAAAACAGGATTTCCAAAACTATTCTTCTGTTTGCTGACTTGTATCCCTGTCAAGTACTGTGAGTATCTGTCCATGTTCCTCCCCCCCTCCTCAGGTAAACATCTCTGGTTAAGTGCCTGTACTTGCAGGATAGTTCCATCTAAAGTAGCCCAGGAGTGCTGAGGATAGAGGTGTCCCCCAAGTCCTGTTTCTTGCTAGCAGCTAGGTACTATAAATAGGGAGCAAAGTCTCTTTGGTATGCAGAGGTCTGAATCCTTCAGGGCTCAGAAGCTTGATCTTTTTTTCTGAAAAATTGCAGAACAATCAGTCTTTAATTTAAGACACAATAAAGCCCCATCCTACTCAATAACACACTCTGTGTAACCCTCTCCAGCACTATAGTAAACCTCAGTAAATCCCTGTTGTCTCTTGGGACAACTCTGTAGTCACTGGAGTAAAGACTAGACAGCTTTAGACACACTCAGTTTCTATTACTGAAACTGTTTTACATGGCAGTAAATACCTAGGGATTCTCTGGGATGAGAATTCACTGGGACTCACAGGTAGAGATCAACTCCCTCAAACATGAGTTAGGGTAATCACAGGAGTAAGAGTTACTGTAGTTTCTGGTACACGTCCAGAAGGCTATTGTGTGTTTTCTCTGGGGAATGTTTCATATGAAGATTATTATAAGATATGCAAATAGGTCTTGAAGGAGCAGGCACTTTTTCATGGAATCACAGAATT
>VYXH01000022.1:201245-227699 GCA_013397275.1 Burhinus bistriatus | reverse complement strand
AAACCTCATGAATTTCAACAAGGCCAAGTGCGAGGCCCGGCACGTGGGTCGGACCATGCCCATGGGTATTCCCATGCACAAACAAAGGCTGGGCGGAGAGTGGATTGAGAGCAGCCCTGAGGAGAAGGACTTGGGGATGTTGGTGAATGAGAAGCTCAACATGAGCCAGCTATGTGCGCTCACAACCCAGAAGGCCAACCGCATCCTGCACTGCATCAAAAGAAGTGTGGCCAGCACGTTGAGGGAGTCGCTTCTGCCCCTCTGCTCTGCTCTCATGAGACTCCATCTGGAGTACTGCATCCAGCTCTGGAGCCCCCAACATAAGGAGGACATGGACCTGTTAGAGCAAGTCCAGAGGAGGGCCACAAAAATGATCAGAGGGCTGGAGCACCTCTCTTGTGAAGACAGGCTGAGAGAGTTGGGATTGTTCAGCCTGGAGAAGAGAAGGCTCCAGGGAGGCTTTATAGAGGCCTTCCAGTACCTAAAGGGGTCCTACAGAAAAGATGGGGAGAGACTTTTTAACAGGGAGTGCAGGGATAGGACGAGGGGTAATGGTTTTGAAAGAGTGTCGCTTTAGATTAGATATTAGGAAGAAATTCTTTACTGTGAAGGTGGTGAGACACTGGAACAGATTGCCCAGATAAGTTATGGGTGCCCCATCCCTGGAAATGTTCAAGACCATGTTGGATAAGGCTTTGAGCAACCTGGTTTAGTGGTAGGTGTCTCTGCCCATGGCAGAGGGGTGGAACTAGGTGATTTTTAAGGTCCCTTCCAATTTTAACTGTTCTATGATTCTATACCTAAGGGTTTTTTTCAATATTTTTTTGTGCAGTGAACTTCTACTGAGTGATTCGTAGGTGAATGTCTTTGTTAACCCTTTCTTATAGTCCAGCTCTTATTTTTTCAGCAATTAGAGCAGTTACTTTTGCAACTGTAGTCTCAACTACAGGAAAACCATTGTTTCCAATTGAAAGTGATCTAACATTCAATTGAAAATTCCTCAGATTCATAGGAGATGCTGTTAAGTAGGAAAGGTAGAAAAAATGCTTCGGGTTTAAGAATGGCTGTGCTTAATTTTTCAATGTGCTTTTTACCGGGGTGCAACCTACCAATCCAAAACTGTCCCACATGTAACCTAAAACAGTAGCTGAAGCTGTGGAAATGGATGCCTAATGAATCATTTACATTTACCAAATCAGTCTGAAGTCTAAGGAGAGCGTATGATTTCAGATTTACTATAGTTTTTCCTGATTCTCTTCCTCTTGTATAAAATTTCCATCAACTGCTCAGCAGTTCCCAGAGGAACAGAATAGATCCATTTGCTCTTTCTTTACTGGTCCCCTGCTCAGTTACATAGCCATTTTTATGTGTTTCATTTTTGTATAGAATTTGTTTATTAAAATGTATTCCTTAAAAAAAAAAAGTCTGCTACCTACTCTGGCTATGTCTACTCATGCCCCTAAACAAGTCAACATCAGAATATGACATCATGAACATCAGTCATAAATTTTTTATTCACAAAAATGCTACAAAGCAAGCAAAAACTACTCCCATCTAACAGACAGAGACCAGGAAAAAATGCAGATACATTTGCCTGCAGATACATAGCAGTTGAGTTCTGCACTGAATCTAGGTTTTCCTCTCAACAGCACATCCTTCTTATCTATCTGAATCATCACAGACAGCTCAGACTTTGAACTGTGAGTGAACAATAATCAGGTCTTTCAAGTAGATGCCCTCCTTCTGTTCACTGCAGAGATTTTGCTGATGCTTAAAAAC
This sequence comes from Burhinus bistriatus, assembly GCA_013397275.1. Lineage (NCBI taxonomy): Eukaryota > Metazoa > Chordata > Aves > Charadriiformes > Burhinidae > Burhinus > Burhinus bistriatus. Next base: position 225,920 of record VYXH01000022.1, on the reverse strand, counting down.
TCTCCTAAAAGTGGGATGACCCTAAAATGACATGTTAATTACTAATTTCAAGTGAAAATTCAGGATGACAGTTGTTCACTAGGAATCTCTGGAGTCAAAAATAGGTCACTACAATACTTTGGCTGTTCATCTTTGATCAATGTATATTCAGTCTCTTTGCCTATTACCATCTTCTGAGGTTCAGTAAAACATCTTCAGAGCTAGCAGGGAAAGATTCATGTAAGCAAGAGTCCAAAACAAACACAGATTTGTGAGAAAAATCTCATTATTACAGTTTCTTCTCTTTAATAATCTCAAAAAAAATGCAACACTTGTCAAGGAGCAAAATATCTACATCCTTACCTATTTCATGTCGGTGACAGGTGTTTGATAGCTTCAGCCATTGGAAATGGAAAGAGGTTGTGTCAAGGTATCTCATCTTGGGGGGTTATTAGTCTCTGATTTGAGATATGCTGCAAGGAAAAAATAAAACGAGAAAAAAATAGTAAGCACTGACATTAGAACCATTTATCACCTACTGCTGTGTAAGGAATAAAAGGATCCTCTTTGAAGATAGTCCATTATCTGCTTCTTGCTGGCTTCTTGCTGTCATATTTTCTTGCAGAAATAATAAATTTAGGAAGATCACATTTTGAGAATAAGTACTGTTATATATCTAAGTATATACATTGTTCTTTTATTTACAGTCAGTTTTGCCCATTTTCTAGAAGAAAATAGGGTTTTTACATTTGTTATTTGTAGTTTCCTCTTATCCATTATTTTTTCCTCTCAGGTACAGAAATATGAGGTGGTAGTGATGGAAGGCTGGAATAATACAGAAGAAAATGCATGCAGTATATTTCCTGCTTACTAGACAAATTCCAGGGGAAACAATATCAGTTTCTGTTCTCTAATGATACAAAAGGATTTCCAATAGTAAATATATATATATATACATATTTTATATATATATTTCCTACATATATGCGTGTGTGTATGGATATATATCTACATACATGGATATACATATCTGTGCATATATGCATACATATGTATACATATTGTCGTGGTTTAATCCAAGCTGCAACTAAACACCACACAGCTGCTTGCTGCTGTCCAAAACCAGGACACATACGTATAGACATGACCCCCTATACACGCATATATATGCGTATGCATAGGCGTATGTGTGTGTACATGCATGTATACATACATGCATGTGTATATATGCATGCATCTATGTATAAATGCATTTACATGCATATATCTATACGTGCACATATATATATCCATCCAATGTGTGTATAAGCATGTAGATGCATATATGCTTGTACACATACATATACACATATATGTAGATAAATGTTTATACACACATGTATACACATGTGTATGTAGTTGTATATACACATATATATATATATATATATACACAAAGTGACATAATTTTGGATTTTTACCTAGCAAGTCTCTTCCTACAGATGGATCATTGCACCAGCCTTGACCCCTGCAGATGCCAATAATTCAATGGTATGTAGCCGTGCAACACTATGGTGAAATGTTACTGATGTAGGTCCACCTCCTTTAAAACTGTTTTGCCAACTTTTTGTTCATTTATGCCTGTTTTAATATTAAAATCATAATATATTTATCAGTATTTTATAATCATATGTTATATCCTAACTACTTATTAGTATTTTTCCAAAAGGAATTTTACAGATGCTATGATTTAGGCAAAGTAGCAATAACAAGGTTGTCAATGTGGTGAGTCCTTTATGTTCAGGAGTGTTTCTTCATCTGCATTTGTACATCACTCCTCACAGTTCCTACTGACTTTCCAGATGCTATCCAGTACTGTTTCGGTATCAAAATTAATCCTTTACTAACTAAGAACAAGTTATGGGGACTTCCATATTTTTGAATAAAATACAACTAAAACTTAGAGTAACTTACACACACATAACCCATCTGGTTTAAGCAACAAAACACAGATCAAGTGAGGATTTTCCCAATACAATGCCCTACAGAAGGATTAGTCTACTTTTCCTTTAAAGCAGGGTATGAAATCAATATGTTAATCTACTTGAAAAGTAGGATTTGCTTTAGCTAGTTATCTTTTTTTAAGATATGAAATCAAATCTATGTTTGTGTTTATAATCGTTATTCCTAACGATATCTTCAGCAACAACCTTTTTTCCTAGGACAGAAAATTTAAAAGAGCAGAGAAGATTAGGGACTGAAGTCCCATTCAGTTTTCCAACACAATTCATTGGGTTTAAGTGCTAAACTACAGCACTCTTCTAGCCTCCTTTTAAATTCTCTCCCGTACTTTTTTTTTCAGGTTGTAGGTAATTTTTCCTGTGTTTGTGCAGTTAATGCACGGCAGTGTCAGATTCTGACTACCTGTCTTTCTCTCACACACAAATATCCTGCCTGCATTGCCATTAGCAAACTCCGGTGTCATAATTCACCACAGTGCACGACTGAAACGGTGGTCTTGGCAGTGGAGCATGACTTTTACAAGGACTCAGGTGCTATAGCTTCCCTGTTAGTGAGGTTCTTGGCAAGAGACCTAGCTTCTTTCTAAAACAGAGCTTTTGTTTTTTGTTGAAATAGTTTTTAAAGCTCAGAATGAGGTAGTTCTAGGATGTTTTAGAAGTGTCTCTGGACAGAATAAAAAACTCTGCTCTTTGTGGCTACGACCTTGCATGGATAATATCTAATCCTGCCTGCCTGGGTCCAGATGAGAGCAGCCATCTCCTTCCTTCCTGCCTTGATATAATCTTCACAATTCATTGATGTATTTAAAAATTTAAATTAATTTTCTTCATTTCCATGTGGATTTCAAGGCAATGTAGAGAAAAGAGTTGTTTTGCTGAAATTTAGTATGCTTTCTAAATTTATTTTCTAAATTTGAAAGCGGCACATTGGGGAAACATAACCAAATTGCTCTGTAGGAGTTTTGAGAAGCAGCCTCTGCGGCTCTACTGAGTGCTTTGTGGATGAACTGGGGAGCAAGAGGAAAAATATCACAGACCTGAGGCGAAGAGGGGGCTGAGGCTGATCTCAGGAGGTTTCCCAGCAGCCACTGCTCTGTGGCTGTCCACATGGTCCCAGGGAGGGTCTGGGTCATTGTGCCACACTGAGGTGTCACAGCTGTAGCTTTCTAAGTTGCTTTATAGTTGTAATTTGTTGTTGTCAGTAAAGATCACTTGTAAATTTATCACTCCAGAAAGGCTAGGATTTGTTTTCTTTTACTAAAAGTACAATATCCTTTTATTTTCCTTTATTAGGAATGGTATTGAATGGTATCACCCATTCCCATCCATTAGAAAGCACAAAACCAGCACTTTTTGAAATGAGGAATGATGTTTTGCTATCTGATTTTTGTTTTAGCCAATAAAATTTTTTTGATGTAGACTAAATTATTTCCTTACTCTGGCTGAGTGCCTTTAGAAGCAGATATGAAAGTCCCAATTTCCTCATCTTTACTAAACCACAACTGTATTTGAACAGTATTAGATCCTGATGGTGTGACAAAAAATCTATAAAATTAGAAAAAAATGACAAGTTTTCTCTGTTGTATATATAGTATCTATAGCCCATTTAAACCAGTAGTAAATTAAGAATAAGCATTTCCCCAGTAAGACTGGGGTTAGCTACTACATGCTTTGCATCCAATGATTATTTTCCTGTACAGTAAAGAATACTAAGTGTTTCTGTCCAGAACCGTCTGTATTTTCTGTTTGATCACCATTTTCTCAGCTTTAATGCTTGAAGCAGTAAGTAGATTGCGCGGTATTTTACAGGTTAGTGGAACTAGTCTAATCTGTGAGTAACGTGTAAGACAGAACCTTTATTTGGCACTGTGTGTTTAATATAAATGTTTGCCAGCTAAGAGTTTCTCTGTTTATGTTATTGTGAATCATGACATTTGCTTGGTTTTGCTGTGAAAGCACTTAGGTGACACATCTCATTTTCTTTTCTGTCATTACCTTATTTTACATTAGAATAGTAGATTAATTGCCCCTTTAATGACAGGTGTTTGCCTAGACAAAGCTAAGATCAAGGTTAGCAGTGTGCCAGGTAATTTAGGTAGTCAGCAAACCATGAATTTCACACTGACAATACTATAGGCATTCATCCCAGATATTTTCCCTTTCCTTTCATGCAGTCAAATAAACCATTATCTGGATTTCTTTAGGACAACAGATCCCCCAAAACATGGGTTTTGTTGGCTTTATTTTCTGTGTTCAAGCACACCTTTGGCTTTGAGTTTCTTTTTTTTTTTTTCTTTTTTCTTTTTTTCCAGGGACCATCCCTGCCCTTACTTTGCATTATTTTCATCAGTGTAATTCAGCTCAGCATGATGTAGGGTGTTGTAAACACCACAGGGATCTGTGTGACTGGAGTGCCTTTGGCACGAAGGAACTTTAGATCTAAGGCCAGGAAAGGGGATAAGGAAGCTTAAGCGCCAATGCTTGGGTTACTCTGTGACGGTACACAGGGCAGGAACGTACGCTAACATGTTCAGTGTTGTATCACTGCAACAATTTTGCCCTTGTCAGTTCCAAATCATTTTCATTAGAGTCAGCAGAGTACACCAGAACTCAGTACTGGATGGGTAATTCAAGAGCCAAAACTGGGGATGCCGGTGCTTGGTTTCAGGGTCAGATGGCTGACTGAGAAATGAATAGGAATTTCTTTGTATGTCTCCAACAAATAAATGTCATGGAATCAGACTGTAAAGAAAACAAACATTACTAGGTACAACTGCAGAATAACATCCTCAGAAGTCTTTCTCCCTCGTATACCTGCACTTTGTTCTTAATTAGCAGAGCAGTTGGGCCTGCTATGTGCCTACTTTATGAAACAATTGTGATCGCGCTCAGCACGTCAATGCGAGTGGTAATGCTGCCATTGTTTTCAGCAGAAACAGGAGGTATTTAATTTAGATGCCCATGCTAGCTCCCAAGCACAGCAGCTGGTGTCCAGCTCTTATTGTCTAATTCTCATTTATGTTCAAAAGGTGGAGCAGACAGCTCCTTCTTGAGGGTCTCTCTTCCCTCTCTCAGAAGAAGGGTAGAAAGGAGTCAGGAACACTAAATCACCTTTCAGCTTTTGGGAAAGATGATGTTTCAGCTTTCCAGCCAAAACACGCATCATAACTAAACTTGGAGGCAATTCAGCTACATGTGTTCCTTGACCAGAGCTGCACAGGACACAAGATGTATATCCAGAGCATGTGCAGCTTAAAGAAGCGACAGTGGTACGTTTTTCTACAGAGGGGAAGATGCTCTAAAGTAATCAACTTCAATTGCAGTATAATTTGCTGGGTAAATAAAATTCTCTGCCTCTGTAAATAAGTGAATCTGGGTTATGAGCCCTGCTGGAGAACTTCACATTTTGTTTCAGCTGTTTTCCAAAACCTCTGAATGTAAGTTTATATCATATGTAGGTTATACATATATCATAATATGTGCTCCTGGAGCATGGAAGATCATGATCACATGAGACGTTACAAATACCAGTAATATGAGCTGAGTGAAAACATGAAGTTTAGAGAAAANCTCAAACCAGGACAGCTGTGCAGATAAGCATGCAGGATGAGGAAGGATAGGATAGGATAGGATAGGATAGGATAGGATAGGATAGGATAGGATAGGATAGGAGTATTTGCTCCAGTTGTTGAGTGGTTAGTTCTTCAGCTCTTCTAAATCCTATGGAGAAAAGCAGCAAAGCTTGTCCTCTTTATTTTTCAGGGTGTCTTTGATCTCTTTGTTTAAGCAGAATGTACATAACATTCCTTATATCATTTTTTGGAACACTTCTTCATAAACTTAGTATTTTCTTAATTCAAAAAATGGACTAATGAGGAGTAGGAAAATAATTTGTATGGTTGCTCAAATGTACTGTTGCTTTGGATTTGTTTTAGAACATTTATTTTAGCTTTGATAAAACAGCCTCTAATTTTATGATTTCGATAGGATATGAGTTTCACTGTTTGGATTCCTTTCATGAATGTGTTTACCTAAAACAATCCTGCTTTTCCTAATATTTTGAGAGAGGACACTGATGTGCTAAACAATATACGTGCTCAAATAATGCTTATTCATCATAGATTTGTGTTCACTAAAACTCAATCCTCCATTGGTCAAGCTATCATGAGAAAAGATGTCACCAACTCAGTATTTTTTTCAATTTAGCAAAGAGAACGATAGATGGTTGGAAAAGTAAAGCTGATTTCATTTCATTCAGTAAAGGTCACTGTTCTCTTCCAGTACCACCTAAGTCAACTTAAATGTCCATACTCACTCAGGTCTCTGCCTTCCTTTGTTTTTTCTTGGAGTGTGGATGAATTTTATGCTTGGAAATAGTAGTTAGAGGATGTCAAATGGTGGGAATAAGTTACCTGGTTATTAGATTCTATTTCTAATGCTAGATTTTAAATTAAATTGTTCATTGTCTTGATCTTCTAAAAAGAAGATTGGAAAGACTGGTGAAGGGACCAAAATACAGGACTTGGACATATGCGAAGACTTTATCATGAAGTTTGTATTCAATGCTACTTACCACCCTCCCACCTCTGAGAAGACAACAGGTCTCATATTTGCAGGAAGGCTGATGGCTGACATGTTCTTTGCTTTTATGAATGTTTTTGCATTTTTGTTCTTTTAACAAAACCTTGCCTGTAAAATAAAACCTATTTAGAAGAGAAGGTAGAAGGAAAGTATGCCATGCATTTGCACACTAAAGAAACAAAAAGAGTGCTTGCAGACTGATTTTAGGTCTGCTTTATAAGCCTTAAGTGTATCTTGCTAAGCAACACAGTAAATTACATTGAGGGTTGGGAATGCTAGAGTCATCTTCAGAATTCAGTCCTACTCATCTCTCATGTCTATTGCATCCAGGCAACATTGGCATCAACTGCCATGGAAAATGAAGGACGCAATAATACATAAACTTTTTTGTGTCTTCTGAATTGCTATAACCTCTTGGATGTCTCTAGGTACGAGACTTTCCTGTGCTTCAAACTTTCAGAATAAAAATTCAAATGAGAAACACAGTAAAGAACAAGATTCATCACTGGGGTAACTCTACTGACTTTGGGGGAAAGACACCAAGAGCGATTTTGGCCCATCCTATTAAAATAGTAGCCCGGGTGTTCCTGATGTGAAATTCAGGAACCTTTTCTTACAGTTCAAAGAACTAATAACTTTAGAAGCTTTACTATAAATGCTAGTACAATTACTATTTAATCCTTTTTAATACTTTTCAGTTTCATTAATTTGAAAGCCCTGATGCTATCAGGAGCCTACCTATTATTGGTCCCCAAAGTAGGTTCTTTTGCCAGCTGAGGATGCAGTGTCACTATCTAACACCTCCTCAGTTACCAGCTCTATTGTTCTGCTACAGCTTAAGCTTTCCCACTTAATATCAGCATGATATAATTGTGCCATAGGTGACAAATACATTATTCCTTCTTGTTATACTGAACTTCCTGTCTTAATTACCAAACTCATTTTTCCTTCACATCCCACTTGCTCATTACTCATTTTCAATTATGATACAGATTTCCCTTAGACTTTAATTACTTCTTGTGCTTAAAAGGATAAATTAATTTTCTTATTAACCCTTTGACATCTCATTAAGGTCATTGAATAGGACAATTCTGTTTTCTCGTGGCATATCGTCCAGATTATGTCGGTTTGCAGAAATACTAGGAAGTTTAGAAGGAATTTGCCACAAATATTATTAGTTCTTGCTAGTGTGGCGTCAGCTTCTGTGTCATATGATATTTTTTGCCTACACAGATCTACCATTTAAATCAGGACTGCATCTATCCTTGGGTGACATGGAGGAAATACTCGCTTCTAACATTAGTGCTGTTGGTTTTACTTTGTTCATAATGTTCATATTCACTTTGTCTTTTGAAAATGTTCATAGTGATGGGGGAGAGCACAAAGGATAGGATAGGCATAGCTTGAACCAACCTCCAATAGGATGGGTACCAGACGGAATGAGAATTCCAGGTTTCCCTCCCACCTGCATACAAGAACCTGTAGCACTGGCTTGTTTATAGACAGTGGAAATAATATGCTTTAAAAGGCTTTAAAGGGAAACCACATTCCATTTCCTCCTAGCTTTTGGTACACAAAGCTCTACACTGTGTTAGGCCATTTTATCACCATAAATTTGCTATTACAATTTGTAAACCACTAAATTTTTCTCATTGAAACAGATACTAAAATTGCTCAGTCCTTTGGAAGAGAGAGTTGTGACTTCTGCAGTATTCCCAGTGCTGATCTCTCCTTGCTCCTTTGGCCCTTTCCGTTTCTCCATGGTTTACAGCTTTGTCCGTAGGCTACAAGCTCCCTGTGGGTTGTGTGCCCCAGCTTCTGTCTTCTGCTTTCTTGCTTTCCTGAGACCTCTGGATCAAGGCAGCACATCATGAAACTTGTTGATTCATGAAAGAGAAAGGTGTCTGTGAGTCACTGACACTTACAGAAGTGTCAGAGTACCTGAGAGAAAATGTTAATCCCTGATGTGTAAGAGAATCATGAAATGAAAACCTTGGAACAATTAAAATCCAGTTACTTTATTAAGACATTGTAAAACCAGAAACAGTAAATATTTCATGTGTCTGTCTGTTTTTGGTGCCTAGGGCCAACTGCATATTTTTCTGCTTATCAAGTCTTCACTCACTGGAAACTCTTACATCTATTTTGTAAGAATGAGCTGTCCCACATACAAGTCACATGCTGGGTCTGCTGAATGCTGTTAAGCATCATAAAAATGAAAACTGATTAAAATGAGCAGATTTGGGGCTAGAATGGGATGAAATATGCATGGACAAATTGTTTCATAGATTAAAAATTTATTTTGTAAGTGTCCTACAGAAACATCTGGCCTCAATGGGGAAAAAAATATTATTTTGATTTTTTGTTAAACAAACAGCTGTCATTTCAGAAGAAAAGTTCATTTTTTCTAGTATCCTCTGCTTATACTCAAAAGATGTATTCAGAACACTAGGAATCATCGTGTCTTTTTTATATCCTCAGAAACAATCTCCATCTTGGTTCCTCTGATAACTATAACCTGACCATTTTACAACCTGACGAAAACTTTATTTTTTTTTTTATCCAAAAGGTGAAAACAGGTTTTCAAAAGAAATATAAGCCCCCCTTGCCCCAAGAGAGAATTATAAGAAGGAAGGGTTAGGAGTACCATCTCAATTTCATTTCAGTCAAACCAAAAAAAATCCAAATTCCTGTTGAATTTAAAGAAATTAATCTAGCTGTTTCCTGCAGAACACTGAGAATTTCCTTCTCTTGTTTCTAAAGATAGCAACGGAAAACCTGGACACGTCTTGACATATTTGACATAGGCCAGTGTAGAAACATGCCTACTGAGCTCAGCCCTCTGAAAAAATATTGAGGTGATTTAATGATGCCAAGCTTACAAGAACACTCAGGAAATCTGTTATTTGATTTTGTATGGTAGGTATAAAGAGGCTGGTATAAGGGTACTGGACACGTAGTCTATTATTCCCTATCAAACTCTGAAATATAGAAAATGAAAAATATTTCCAAATAACACAATACCTGCATGGAAAACATCTAAGAAATTTCTGTAACAGAATTCAGGATTCAGACACTGATTTTGTCTTTAGAACAAACACTGAGGGAAAGACTGATAAAGATGTGGTTATAAACAGAAGAACAAGATAAAATGAAATAGAGCTTTACCAAAGATGGGTTGTGCCATACTATGTTATCTTAATTTCATTAATGACTCAATAAAAGAGATCTAAAGTAAGTAAACTTCAAAAAAACAACATCCCTCCCCCCAAAAAAACCCCACCCAAAACACTCGGTGGATCTGTGCCACAAGAAAATTTATAAGTTAAGCAGTTTTGTTCAGCAGAATACTGTTATCATGAGCAAAATCTGGAAAGGTGTTGACAAAGGACTGTATTACATAGTGGAATTTTCTTTAGGAGAGGCAAGTTTGAATTCATGTTTTCAGTTATGAACCTGGCAAAAGGAGAAAAAAGGATTGTGGGATATCACTGATGTTTTCAGATGACATGGGTACTGCCAGGGAACAGGAGAATCAGAATATCATACAGAAGGAGATGAGCTGGAGGACGAGTTAAAGGAAAGAAACTACCTCTGGTAGAACAAAGTGCGCTTGAGGACTAATGAAAAGAAATAAGATGACTATGCCAAAATAACTGTTGCAGTTACATTGCCCTCTCATCTATATTGTTATTGACTGCTATGTTTTGAATTATACAAAATTGTAGGCTCTTTATATCCCAGGCTGGCTTTTTTCTTGCAGGTTTGAGGCTTGAACACTAGTTTGCAGTTTGTAAAAGCTAGTCACATTACTTCATAATTAAAAAAAAATAATGTAATCCTTTTTAGAACAAATGCAAGGAAACGGATTACTGTGGCTTGAATTTTGCATACATTTTACAATTGGTTTAATGGAACAGGCAAAATAATGCATTTAGAGCAACACGATTTGCTTTCTTGCTGTTTCAAAAACATCGCTTAGTGTAGAGGTCCAAAAATCTAATCAATCTTTTATATATTGCAAGTATAGCTTTTATCATGTAGATAATCCACTGAATCTCTATAAAAAACAAATTCCTTTGGCATAATAAATACAGCCTGAAGGTATGTATGGTGATATTGCCAAATACATTTTCCAAAAACGCTTTTCCCACAATCTGCATCCCTAGGCTCTTGCACGTGACACTCTGTAATGAGCTGTAGGTACTTTTTGATTAGCATAGGGATGAACATTCTTCTGTTTATCATTTTTCTTGCACGAATGTGACATCTCTGCTGATTACTCACATTATGGTTAATTTGCAACTGATAATCAGTCCTAGTTTCTTAATAAACTTCTCATTAAGTGACTGGAGCTGTCACTTTACCTCCATGTTACTCTTCCCAAGTATAATCTGTGACCATTATGCAAAAGAAAGGACTGCTGGACGTCACACATGTCATTTGCAATCATGTACAAAAGCTTCAAAAGGAACTTGTTAAATAAATGCCCTTCATAATTCATTACTGTAAAATAGAAAGGTGTAACTAATCACCATATTGCCACTGTGTTGCCATATTTGGCTTTTTTGAAGAAAAGGCGTGCTTAGCCAGTACACACTTTGAAAGATCATTGCAAAATAGTTTCAGGGACCTCCCTGAACTATTTGTGCTTTGCTTATACCACAATAAAAGCAGCAGTTTATTAGTACAGAGGCTCAAGCTGAGTCACCTGGAAGACACTTGAATGTTAATTCTGAAAACGTTGCCTTCAGGAGTAAGTGATTGATTAAGTTTTGATGCATAACAACTTATCTTGCATTAACTGAGCCAAAGTAAATTTCCAAATGAATATTTTGAGCCCACAGTGAAAATGAAGTCATTCAGCATAGTCTGCAGGCAAATAAATTGTAGTTATTTGTGTTAGCTCATATTGTAAAGGAATAAAAGTATGTTTATGGATATCTGCCACGCTTTAGGCAATGTGCAGTAGCAGTTAGGTTATAGTAGTCTGACAATATTGCTTGTATTACCAATATAAAAAAACAGTCTTTGGTATATCATTTTCCTGAATACAATCCTTTAGTTTGGCCTTCTGGGCAAGTAAGCGACTATATGGATTCTGTAATCCTGTCTCAGGTTCATGCGCTCAGTCATGTGCTTTGACAGTTTTTCATGAAGAAAAAAAATTAGATCATGCGAGTTGGAGTGAGATTTGAAGATACAGCACTTTGAAAGATTTTGTTGTGGGTTTGTTTTTTTTTTTTCAGCTGGGTGGGTTTCAGCTTGACAGGGATAGCATAAGTTATAATAATTGCAGGGTAGGGCTTTGAATGAAAATTAATTATGAGTTCAAGAAGACAATCTAGCCATAAGTAATCAGAAAAACCTACCTCTTCTTGAAAGGAGCCCTGCCTGTGTGTTTCCTGTGTATACATTCTATACATTCATAAAACCTCAGCAATAACATGCCACTATTATTTTCTCCCTTGGAAATATTTGCTGCAGAGTTACTTCTGAAGTATGCATTAATGCTGTTTACTCATTGGCTTGCTTCCAATCACGATTTTTAAAATAGTTTAGAAAAAAACCACACAGTGCTAAACATTCAGAAGGGTTGTTTATTCTACACAGTCCTATGGTGCTGTTGCAGCGAGTTGCAGTGCCGGTATCTCAGCTCTCACTGGACAAAGAGTATCTTTAAAACCTACTTATCCTTTAGCTTATGTGAATCTTCCTTTCTTCAATTATCCAGTTATCTAGAGAAGCTCATTTCCAGTGTGCTCACATAAATTAAATGCTGCATCTCTGTATCTAACCTAAATTTGTTCTCCTTTTAATGTTTTGCTACTGCTTTCTCAGAGATAAAGATTCTTTACTTCTGAAAAGTTTCTCACTCCTTTTACTATTTCCATATCTTCCTGAAGAAGGTGAAACATAGCACACACACACATAAAAAAAAAAAAAAAAAAAAAAAAAAAAAAAAAAAAAAAAAAAAANTATTTCAGTGCAAATGGTACTGATTTTCTGCAACTGTGGTTAAGCAAAGGGCCTCCGAGTGAATATTTAAAAAAAAAAAAAAAAAAAAAAAAAAAAGAAGAAAAGAAAAGAAAGAAAGAAAGAGAAGACAATAAAGTAGTCCGTATTTATAGTAAACTAATTGGAAGTTTTCCCTTTTGGGGTTTATGCTGACTTTAGGGGAATTGTCATAACTAATGTCGGCAGGAAATAAAGCTTTATACATTAGGATGTAATATGTGAGGTGATGACATCCGATGTTTTTCAGGAACTATAAAACGTTCAACGTCAAAGTGCTTTTCAACATCTCTTTTAATTTGTCTCAGGTATTTTCAGGTGATGGGACACCAACATTCATTTTTAGTATTGTATCTTAGGAACAGAACATCTTTCTTTTAGGACTGTTCTCAATAGTTATTGTTCCTGTTTTGTCATTACGTTGCTGTCCACTGGCCGTTATATCATTTAATTTATTTTTTCTGTGTTTTTATCAAATGTTCTTTAGGATTATATCAACACATGCACACACAAAATGAAACCTGACTAAGAAGTAGTTGCAAAATATTGCAACACGCTATTTCTCTTTACTCTGCAAATTAAAATGTTAAACCTGGGAACAAGACTCTTGTCTAGTTCCACACGTTCTTTGATTGTGGCTATAAAATAAGCTAATAATTTCCAGAAACAAATTGCTTTTCATTAAGAAAAAACTGCAAAGATTTGATTGTGTATGAGTGTGTTGCAAAGATATTTTGACTGGATTAAATTTTTAGTTACACACCATCATCAAGTTCCTGTCACATTTCAACGTTATTGATTTGAAACAGAAGTGGAATTTTGATATCACTTGTTCTGTGCTACATATTGTGTAATTATTCAGATGCTTCATTTTCATTTGTGCTTTCCTATTTGTTTTAAATGTTATTACTTGCTTCAATGCTTTTTCATTTTAGTGAATACACTAATAAATATTTCTATCAATTGCAGATGTGATTTTTGCATAAGTAACTGAAATCCTACTACCATGGTTTAATACAATATAAGACACTAGAGGAACTTGTAGAAGTGATTAGAAAGTCTACGCATGTATCTGATTATTGAGTTACTAAAAAATGCTCTTAAGAGATTGCTTGAGCTAAAAAAAACGCTATTAAAGTTATTAGTTCATTGACAGAGTCTTAGGTGTCCTCACTGTGGACAGAGTGCTACCACAGTCACTCCAGTTTACGTATAAGATTCAATGAGGATGAGTCCCAAGCTGCAGTTTCCTTTCCATTCTCCCCGGGAAGGGATGCACACATTTGTGTGCGGGAGGACCGTGCAGCGGGAGTGGCGAGGCAGCTCGTCCGGCCGCAGAGGAAACGCTGTGCCTCAGGCTGCCCAGTGGAGATGAAATACAAACCGTCTCCAAGCTAGGATCATCTTTTGGATATCTTAATGCATTTTGTGCTTGGTTCTTCACTGAGATCTGGATTTTAAATGGGGAATACAACTTCACTCCCTGAGCAGCCGTTCTAAAATCAACAGGAGTATTTGCATGCGAATCTGGCAGACTCGATCTTCCAACTAGGGCTACATCTTCCTTTCCGAAATCCATCACAGAGAGGAGTTGTCTGAATAATTGTGATTGAACCTTTTTATTATTATTATTGTTGGGGTTATCTTTCCCTTCATTTTTCAAATGAACACAAAAACAGAATGAAAAGTTTTAAATTTCCACTCTATTCCCTACGTCTGCTTCTCTTTTTGGGCACTTAAACTGGTAGTGGAAAAAGCAGTGGTGAAAAATATAACTTTACAGTTGATAAACTGAATATTTCTGAAAAATTATTTTGTATGAGTGAATGAGAAATTATTCTATATTTGAAGCTGGAAAACACATTGAAATTTTCCCTTATGATGATCACTTAGGAGCAGAAAAAGCTTTCAAAATAGCTCTAGGTGAAGCTACTTGCAGAAGGAACACGGGCCACTTTGTGTCCCATCATACAGACAGTTTATGTATATCAGAAACCCACCCAGTGGCTGTTGCAGTAGTAGAGAGGTGAGTGCACCTTTTAACGGCCCCAAAAGCAGGAACAGGAAGAACCTCCTTGTTTCTCAGTTCCTCACAGCTTGACATGGTTCAGCCTAAGAGGAATACATGACAGACGATGGCCCCAGAACTCGCTGCTGGGAACTGCCCAGGCGTTGACTGAATGGTTTCTGGCTGAACCGTCATACAGCAGTTATTAGTTACTACACTGTTAAACAATGACATAGCAGAGAGTTTGTGTTAAGTTTAATGGATACGGTCCTCAGAAATTCTCTGGTAGCAGCAGCCTAATGCATAAGCTTCCCTTACGGACTGTGCCTTTTTAGTATCATACTTTAGCGTATCATATGCCTCACATCTATTAAGTTTTTATTAGTTAGATAACACATATTAATCCAGAAACAAAGTATTGCTGCCTAAATACATATTGTCCATGTAGAGGGATTATTTCTAACTCGATGACTTGCATTAGAGTGTAAGCACTAATACTCTTTGCTTTTGTCTTCCCAAAAGGAAGTCTTCACAGCTAGCAAGGAAGAACTGTTTTCTGAACATTGCTTGGTAATATTTTTCATTTCCTTTACATATTTTAATGCAATCAGCACAGCTTACATCTGCGTAGCAATCAAATTACAAAGTCAACATAATCCAATGAAATGCTGAGGAGCCAAATAATCAAATTCAGATTAATATTAATTGCTGTAGGTTTTGCACCTGGATTTAAAAACAAAAACAAAGCCAAGAAAACCACCACATAGAACTTCCTCTTTTTAATTGTAATATTTTAAGTAAAAAAACCAAACAATAAAACCATACAAAAAATCCCCCACAACCCTTCTCCCCACTCCCCACAAGAACCAAAACCAAAACTTTAGATGGTATATTCTCTCCTTCTGTTAGGAATAGGACTTGTTGATATAAAGATTTAGATAAGTATTCCTCAGATATCCCCGTGAAATTATTTAGCATTTTTCTTTTCCTTAGCAACTTTTTATTAGCTAATTATCTGTCTCTGAGATGGAAATATAATCCTTACTGCACACAGCCACAAATTCCTACAGAACATTTGCAGTTCTACTTCTGGAACTAAATTAGGATTAACATGTCCATTACTGAAGTGGGCCACACTGTCAAGATGATTCTTATTTTCAGTTGTTCAAGCAACCAAGAATGAATGCAAAAAACCCAGCGAACAAAAGACAAATTACCATTTCCAGTCCTCCTCCCCAGAGGTGCCTCTACCCCTCTGTTAGAAAGCAGCTGCACATACAATTAATTCAACATTTGTCATAACTGGGAGGGATGGGTTCTTCAGTACAGAGAGAAATGAACACTTGGGGATGGGGACAAAAACCTAGCAATGCAGATTTACTAGCTGCAAATGCAGAAAATTACTACTCTGTTAGCAACTCATGCATTTTAGTTTTCTGCCCTCATTCATGTATCCTCTTTGGTTACATCGCGTCAGATGATACATATGCGCAGTTACACACGAGAGCAAAGTTTTTCAGTGGGAGTTTCACAGGAACGAGTTGTGAATGGGTAGCTGGAGAAGTGGCACATTTCTGAAAGCAATAATAAAAAGAGAGAAATATTATTATTTGCTTGGACTACAATCATTGGACTGGTTCCTATAGGTTTTGCAGCCTAAATACAAACTGGCCTTTCGCCCACTCTGACTTGCCCACCCTTCACCCAAAGCACAGAAATAAACACCTATTTTTTTTTGTATATTGTGCTAGAACAGTTTACTTCCTAAGGCAGATGGAATTTTAAAAGTGACCTATGCTGATGAAGAGTGCAGTTTTCACTATTAAATATGTTTCTTACAGAGGAAGGAGACAGCAAATGTAATTAAAGCATAATTGGTTAGAAAATGATGCTTAGCTAGACAGAAACGTGAAACACAGGAACAGGACTTTGCTTCTTTAGCAATAGCTTCCGCTAGTCATTTAGGTCTCCCTTTGAACTAAGAGAAATGGCTACATGTATAATTACATCCTCTCTCATTTAATTACCATTGGAATTCAGACAAGACAGTAACAAGTAATTGGGAAGTTATCAATTACTATATTAACACACTTGTGATCAGTGAGGTCTCACAGAAAACTCTAACTTTGCAGAGTTCAGGTTTGAACAGTTAATCAGTTATAAAAAAGTATGAAAAATTGCCTGAAACATGTATGGCTAGCACCAGTGAGCTTCATAATAATAACCTGTAAAGTGTTAAAGTGCAAAATTAATTTGTGGATTGAATTTCAACATCAGCCAGAACTGTCAATGGTCAAGTGGTAAAACAGATTTGTTTGCTCCCTTGTCATTACACGGTAACCTTCTTAATTACAGAACACATGAAGCAAGAGAAGTGTAAATAATGCAATGGTCCTTTCTTTCCAAAGAATGAATTTGAAAGTGAGGAGAAAGCTTTGTGATCAAAGCAGAAGGATTTGATTTTGTGTTTTCAAAGGAAAGACTTGCCTCTTGACATTGCCGCTCAGTTTGAGTATAAGCCTATTCAGTGTAAGAGGGAAACAAGAGTTTGTGCCTGTGAAAACTTGAAACAAACAGAAGTTAAATGTGCAGGGCAAATTCAAACTTACAGGTCAAATCTTATTCACAATTATTCATATATATATATATGTATATTCATATTCATAGAATCATAGAATGGTTTGGGTTGGAAGCGACACTGAAGATCAACTAGTTCCAGCCCCCCTGCAATGGACAGGGGCACCTTCCACTAGACCAGGTTGCTCAAAGCCCCATCCAACCTGGCCTTGAACGCTTCCAGGGATGGGGCGTTCACAACTTCTCTGGGCAACCTGTTCCACTGTCTCACAACCCTCACAGTAAAGAATTTCTTCCTAATATCTAGTTTAAATCTATCCTCTTTCAATTTAAAACCATTACCCCCCATCCTATCCCTTGATAAAAAGTCCCTCCCCATCTTTCCTGTAGACCCTCTATAGGCACTGGAAGTCTGCTATGAGGTCTCCTGGGAGCCTTCTCTTCTCCAGGCTGAACAATCCCAACTCTCTCAGCCTGTCCTCATAGGAGAGGTGCTCTAGCCCTCTGATCATCTTCATGGCACTCCTCTGGACCCGCTGCAACAGGTTCATGTCTTTCTTGTGTTGGGGGCTCCAGAGCTGGAAGCAATACTCCAGGTGGGTTCTCATGAGAGCAGAGCAGAGTGGGAGAATCACCTCCCTTGACCTGCTGGCCACGCTTCTTTTGATGCAGCCCAGGATGCAGTTGGCTTTCTGGGCTGTGAGCACACGTTGCCGGCCCATGTTGAGTTTCTCATCCGCCAACACCCCCAAGTCCTTCTCCTCAGAGCTGCTCTCAATCCACTCTCCACCCAGCCTGTCTTTGTGCTTGGGATTGCCCCAACCCACGTGCAGGACCTTGCACTTGGCCTTGTTGAACTTCATGAGGTTTGCACGAGACCACCTCTAAAGCCTATCAAGTTCTCTGGATGGCATGCCTGGAATGGGCTTTAATACTATGATATACTATAATATTAGCATACTATAACTAGCAATGTATTCGAGAGCACACTTGAAGTTGCTTCTAGGACTAAAGCAGTGGTTAAAATAGTACTCCAGCGTTTACAGAAAAAGACATGCATTCTGGGAGGCTGGTGGCACCATTACTCACACATGTACTGTAGTGCCTGCAGGACTGTGGACAGCCATGAAGTTAGACAACAGTCAGTAAAGCCCTATGCAAAATGTTATTAAGTTTTACTCCTGTTATTTAAGAATATTATTATTGGAAATTATTATTACACCTTAAAAAAGGAGCTGCTCATTCTTATATTAATATTAAAAGTAAAATCTTTGTTGATGCTTTTGGGCTAGTATAAAGAAAGATAAATTTTAGTACTTAAGGGAGGATTGAATGTAAACTTTTATGTCCCCAGACCTAGTAATTTAGTCATTTTAAATTTATTCATGTAAGCAATTCTATTGACTTTGTATGTGCACATGTGTTTGAACAAACTTGTCATACTTTGACAATTTGAAAAATATAATACTGGCTTCCTTTTATATCAAATTGGTCTCCTTGGATCTGTGACAATATTGACATTCTTTAGAAGGCAAATGCAGTATGTTTATTGCATTTCAGGAAAAGTTCCAAACAGAAAGAGACAACCTGGCTGCAGGTGTTATTCCTGCAAGTGCTCTGTGTAGCCTTGTGACCCAGTAAGTACAAGTTGCCATTGCTAGCAACAGGCCATAGCCTTTGTGGCAAACTGAAAACACAAGTTCCAGGACTTGTCAGGTTTTGTTTGGATCCATCCTGGCCTACCCTAGTTTTTTTTTTTTAGTTAGTTTAGTTGCAATCGTCTAACAGCCAGCTGACTATTACCTATTTTGGTTCAGCTCTTGCTTAGCTTTATATGACTTTCTGTGGCACAACACTTGTTTTACATATATCTGTAGTTAATGGAAATTAAAACAAGTGCTTGTTGTGTACAATACGAACTGCTTATAGCCCTAGGGAAAAAATACTTGTTCCCAGAGGACTGCAGCCATGGGAGTCTGGTAAAACCAGCACTAGCAATAACACCAATTATCCAACATACGTGAAACACACTTTATACTGTAATTCAGATGTAACCTTGCAGACCACTGACAAAAGAGCAAGGCAAAGAGGTTGCCTTGCACTTTGCTGATCTGACCCTTGCTTTGCTGACTCAGCCTTCTCCCTTGTCACTGTGGGCTTCTCTACTGATCAGGATTGCTGTCTGGACCTGGTCAAGGTTGCTGGAGGTGCTCTGCTCCTCTTGCCTGGGCATCGTGTGACAGCGTCCCTGGTTGGCAAGGGCACTGCCCTGCTGTCACCTCCATCCCACCTCACCTTCCCTTGCAGAGCAGCCCAGTCTTGCTGCTCCCTGACAAAGCTGACATCAAACACCTGCTCTTGCTGCCTGTGGATGTGTAAATCAATTTGTTCAAATGTAATTGTGCCTGCATAAGCTCTTCGCACTTTCTCCTTGGCATACAAATCTCAAAGGAACCACATGCAAAAGCAGAATGCTTTACAGTGTGACATCCTCACTGGTTAGGCTGTTCATCAAATTAATTTTTAAATAATCTTTCTGACTGGCCTGAAGTACAAGGACAATAATTCCTATCCCCTGCACAACACTTTTCATTTTTCAAGCCATTGTAACACATGCAACAACTGAAACTACTCCTCCAGGTATCCTTGTGAAGTAACAATTAATAATCCCTTATATTTCTGTTGTGTCTGACATCTGATGTTCTTGAAGTATTTTATGTATTTTAATGGATAAAGCCTCATACAGTTTCTGTGTATTAAGCCTTACAGGGCCAAGTGAGTTTTAGAGCACTAACAATTTTAGAAAAAACAGCAGTGCCTCCCTTGAATGACAAAGGGAAATAAAGGAGGATCTTCATGAACCCCTTTTGAGATATCAAACTCTACAAAATTTAGGACTCTAATCTTGTCCCCTTTCTTGCAGGAGGACAAGCTGAACCACAGAAAGATGAAATGAATATCTGATATCTGAAAACAAACAGGCTTCCCACTGTCCCTTACTTCCTGCCCGTAAGATACCTATGTGTCCCGTTGTGGAGGGATCAGGGACAGTGTTCCTGTCCCCATCAGTCCCTCCCCCTGAGCTCTCGAGGACTGTGAAGGTCGCGAGTCCCCATGCTGCAGGATATTGTCATGCAAAACCCTCACATTGTCCTGCTCCCTGGCTGTGTTTTTGCCACCAACATGCTATTGGGCAAGTTTCTCTAGCTCCCGTATTTTCCCCCCTTATTATAAATAATGTAATGCATGTAGACTTGTGGCACATATTGCAACACCTTTGATTAATTCCAGTTCAAGAAATGCTTAAATGAAATATGTTGTATTACACTTCCTGATCCAAAATGGCAAAATATAACTGTGGTAACCAATTTACAAAGAATACAGTACTACTTAGAAACAAATACAGAACATGCAGGAAATCTCTGAAGCTGAAGACCCAGCTGGCAACATGAAACCTGGGAACGTGCCAGAAATCCACCCTTCTCCTGTAAAACAACAAAACGCTTGTGTTGGTGTGACACATTATAATAGACCAAACCCTAAACTACTGACTTTTCTGGGAGATGCTGTGCACCATGGTGATGTACCAGAGCCCCTGCTGATAATGTGGCAAGCCCACAGATTGTTTTGCTTGTGCAACCCAATTCTAAACACTAACAACAAAAGAAGGCTATAAAACCTGTTTCCATGCAGTTAAATTCTTTAGGGCAGTTTATCCAAACTATTTGAAACTTCCCAGGCTCGACACATCGCTGAGATGTTACAACATGCCTCATTACACTGTGACACTGTGTCAGCAGCACAGATTGCCACCAGCCCTCTCCCTCGCTTCCCAAGTACAGCACTGCAGCTCAGTGGCACTGTTTCCTTTCGGGAATTGAGGAAGGAAAGGAAAGCAAGGTTACCAGGCGCACTGGAAGTGATCGTGTCTCACCTCTCCTAGGATACACAGTAGAAAAGGTTTCATTTTTTAAGCAGATGTCCCCAAGTTGCACGTTCCTCTCAACAGCCCTGGTTTCAGAAAGAAGTCTGTAAGACAACTGCTTGTTCACCCTTCACACAGGTCACAAAACAAGGACAGGAGAAGTGCAAGATATTTAGTGCATAGAAACGAGGAGATGGATGAGGTCCACAGTTCACTTATGTCCGGTTACATCCATCTGCCCAAGGCCAGAGCACCTCTTAGGTCCATTTTGCTGACTCTCCCTATAAACTGCAAGTGAGAAAGGACACAGACAACCTCTAGACCTCCAGCTTTGGTTCACAGCTTTGTTGTTTTGTAATGTTTTTGCATAAGCCTGCCTACCTAGGTGCCTGTTGAGCAGGAGTCATTTCAGACTGGGAAGCAGCTGGGGGTTTCTCTCTAACCGCTCCATCCCATTTCGAGAACTGGCTGGCAGCAGAGGGGATGCCACAAGTGACACCGGGAAGGCACGCATGATACTGCAAAGAGTTGTGGCAGCTGGGACCTCCCTCCTGCTTATGCCCAAGCACAGGGAGATGTGGCACTTTTGTGAGCTCACCCACCATGCACTGATTAAGGAAGGCACTCATTACAAGTGTATGAATAATCAGTGTAACTGCATTTTGAATAAGGCGTGAGAAAAAGTGAAGTTATAATTACTCTAGTAAGAGCCATCAGTTGATAGTGCTACCAGGAGCCCTTGTTCTTTGAGGACCTGGTTAGCAAAGCTTGAGCTAGGGAGAGTTTTAATCATTTGAGGTTTCCGATCTTAAACAGTGGCACTAATTAGACACTTGAACCTTAGAAGGTGCTTGAGCATCCTGCTGAGCAGGGCTTTGAATCACCAGTTCCTCTGGTTAACTAACTGGGATGTGACCCAGCTACAACAATCTGCAAGCCCTTTGGTGGCCTAAAGTCTGGGAAATTAATTCCTCTGATGTCCAGCTTCACGACTGGTCATGCCTGCTTGCTGTGTATGAAAAAGACCTCCAATACTGGCAGAGGTCTCCCAGAGTACCTAACAGTGGAAGCAAGCAGATGTATACAGTTTGTAAGAGATTCAATTATCAAAGTCTATTCATGTTAGCAAGAACATATATGGATAATACTGGCACAGATGTATGTACCAAGGTTCCTTCAGCAGTTCTGAGTGCCTTTTCAACTAAAGTCAGAGTAGTCTCAAGGAATTCAGGTGTCCTCTTTGCACTTGAGTGCACTTCTTTTTTGAGTGCTGAATCCTTCTTATGCTGCACTGAAAGTATATTATTTTCTGGTTTTGGCCTCTGCCAAATCTGTTTCTTTTCACTGCCAAATTTTCCAGTGTCTTTGTAAACCTCAAAGGGCTATTCCTTCCTTCTCCCTGCCAAGATTGAGCATTAACACCTATGTCTTTGTTCATCACTTGAAAGATTTTCCATTTCCAAAGCCAAAAATAAACATATACTTGCTGTTACTATTAGCAGACCTGATACATCCAAGGACAGAGCTGAAAGTATGTACTTAAGGACTGAAAGTTCTCCATAAATTTAATTCTGGTATCATTACTTGTTAAATAGTATAAATTCATTTATTTCTTTCTACGACATTCCTTGTCACAGAAAGGAAATGCTCAGTGACTTAAGGCAGACTTAGAAATCCGTTCTTAATGATGTTGGAAATATTGCAAATGAATGAATTAAGAAATAGCTTTATACTAAAAAGAAAGCATTTGATTTTATTAGCCTGGGGCATTAGAAGACATAAAAGATGTAGTGAAGTTACTCCCCCTCCTCCTTTTTTTGTCATGAGGAACTGAAATGCAACATATATACTTCTAGCATACATTTGTTTCTTCTTCATGTCAAGTCTTTAAAGGAAAGCTTGACCTAAATGTCAAAAACTTGACTATAATTTGTAACTGAAAGACTAAATAGGAGATATATTTCTAAGATGGTATTTCTTAACATTTTGTATCAAGAAAGAAAAAGACAAAGACAACATGCATTGAAATCAGTTGCAAGAAAATTCAGATGAGAAACAAGAGGTGAGAGAATTCAATCTGATTCATTAATAACGAAGGTACTGCTGCACCGGAGGTCAGTGCCTGAGTACCTCTGAGA
Organism: Burhinus bistriatus; assembly: GCA_013397275.1. Lineage (NCBI taxonomy): Eukaryota > Metazoa > Chordata > Aves > Charadriiformes > Burhinidae > Burhinus > Burhinus bistriatus. Next base: position 202,697 of record VYXH01000022.1, on the reverse strand, counting down.
AGAGTTTAAAGAGCGAAGCGGCTGCCTGCTACCAACTAGTGTGTACCATTGGTGCACAACTTCTTGGTGAAGAAAAAAAAAAAAAAAAAAGAGAAGTTTTGTATATTTATGTGTGTTCATGATAAATTCTGGATCCAGCGTGCATCTTAACTAAAGGCACTGTAGGCAATGGAGATGAAGAGTGCAAATTTGGATTGAGAAGAATGCTCCAGATGACCATGTTCATGGCTCTAACAACCCTGGTGCCCATTACCCACAGAGAGGTAAAGGCTGATTACAGATTCAACGGCCCTGTCACTATATGCCTTGTCAAGCAAGTTTTCTTGTAGTTGAGATCTACTCACCGTCACATTTTCCCACTTCCTCAGCAGACACATTTTGATGGATCTGTTTTGCTCACTCCTGTTTTGCAAGATGAAATTTCTTAGAACTTATTGCCCTGTTGCTTTGCTGCTAGAAGTAGAGTTCATCCCTTACCACATCACTTACACTAGGGCTATTTTCAGCTCCTCCTTCTCCTTTCTATGAAATTGTCCTTGTCGTACTCTCCAAATATTATTACACCTTTAAGGCTCATTTTTGTAATTTAAGTATATAATGTATCCATTCTGACTTGATAGTCTTTTATGGTAACAATACCTACATTCAGTCAGATTCTTGGCACAGTTACAAGTATTTCATAACTTCAGTATGTTCCCTGGGAGTCACAGACCCAGGAAGTTGTTCCAATCAACCTTTCACGCAGAAACAACAAAAACAGAAGTTTAGCCAATTATTTTGCCCCAGTAATTTGTGACTGCCAAAGACAGATAAGGTCAATAGGTCTGATGAGTGGACTACATTAAAAGTAACAAAAAGCACTTTACTTCAGAACACTGTTTCCTTCAGTAGATCATTGAGGCATTTCTTTTTTTTAAATAACAAAATGTAATTGAGTCACCATACACATCAATCTGTTTAAAAATAGTATTTTCTATCAGTTTAAATACATGTATTTGTATACAATATATATCCGTATTATATAAGATATTATTATCTATTTAGGGTTTTCATCAATACATAAAACATTTTATATGAACAACTGAAATTAACTTAAACATGATGGTCTGTCGGTAGAGTTAATATTTATCAGACTTCTGAAGTGTGTCCAAAAATAAAATATACAGAAAGAACCTATTATTTTCACTTCTGTGTTTATTATTGAAAAAATGTGGTCTATATGGCAATCAAGTGAGTTAAGTAGGATTTGAACATCGAACATTAAACCATTCTCCAACGTTGAATTCATGGAGTATACATGAGCCTCTCATTATAAGATAACCCTCATACCCCTCCCCACCTTCCCCCAGCTTTATTAGCTTAAACCACCTAAAATATTTAGGATTGACTTTATTTTAATTTGAGTTTGGTTTTCTTTGATTCTGGATTTTTTTTGGAGGAGGAGGAGTTGCG
>VYXH01000022.1:168153-201170 GCA_013397275.1 Burhinus bistriatus | reverse complement strand
AGTTGCGGGGGGGGGAGGGGGTGGGGGGCGCGTTGTTGTTGTTGGGTTTTTTACCTAGAGCAAGTGGCCCAATAAAGTTTCTGCTGGAATCAAAATGTGAAGTAAGTTACTCGAGACCTGCTATGCACCACTGAATGAAACCCTTTTTTCATTTCTTCTGCTTTGCTCCAACATATTTTTAGGTGAGTTATTTACATTTATGAGCAAAGACTAAGTCATCAAACATTTTAACTTACCTTTCCATAAATTCATTACATTCCAAACTTCAATATATATAGGAGCAGGCTGTTCTAATTTTATAATTAATATTTAAAATCTTAATAATGCTTAAAACATATTCTACACACTGTGAAATAAAGAAAAATAATATTTCACATTGCTATTGTTATCAATTCAGTAAAAAATAAAAAATTACATCTGGGAAGGCCTTTCATGCTGTACAAAAGTAAATTCTAATATCTAGAAAGCTTTTTAAGATACTTTCAACTGCATGATCTCAAGGTAAACATTCTTTGGGAACCCATCTATATTTCTCTGTGTTCCAAGTTGGCAAAATGAACTATGCCCTGCAATTCTGAAGTTCTTTGAGGAAAGGTAATAGAAAGCTTTTGTCATTCCATCTACAAAATCACATGAAGACCTACCTATAGCTTACTTTGCAATATTATGAGAAAATATGATGGACAAATATCTGGAAGTAAATTTGTGATTTTTTTATATGCAGACTAAATGGTAACTCTCAAATATAACCTTGGATTTAGCATTTGCAAATGATGAGATATCTTCAAATTTCAGAGAAATTTATTTCAGTAATTTTTTACTTTTCACATATTCCTAATGCAATTTCTCTTTTGTCTAAAAATATTCAAGGAGACAACAATGAATTATTTCAATTTCAGCGGTGTACGAACCAAAAACTATGTGGACTATTTATTGCTATATACACGATATGAGGTGCTGACAACCACAGAAAAAAGATTATTTTTCAAAGACATCAATTTAATTTTAATCAATGGCTAGATTGCTAAATTTTGATCTGCAAAGGTTTGATTGGTTCAGTCTCTCCTTTACACATGATGGAAATAAATGAAATAGGGAATGTTCCACAGAGTAGAGGAAAAGTGTCCACTGTAGTGACAAATCAAGATCCTTTCAATAAGGGACAAGGGCTCGCCATTTAAGTTACGCGTGATCAGAGAATCACAGAGCTGAAAAAACATGTCTTCCTGTGGAAAATTTGTTTGGACTGAAAGTGTCATCTCCTTTTGTATGCAGACAGATGAATACTCCATGATAGAGGTCCAGATAGAACAGAAAAGATTTTCCATTCCAACAACTTGATTTAAAATATCTATATGTTTCAATAGTGACTGATGATACCTAAATGCATCATTTGTCTCTTTTACTGAAGATCAGTATCCAAACAATAGAGATAAAATACACATAAAAACAACGGAGTATACTGGAAAATACTTGTAATAGCTACTCTGTTCTGATCAGATTTAAGCATTCCATCTTGGCATGGGATATCACGCATCATGGTTCAAGACTTAAGTAGGTGAAAATGGTGGAAAGCAGCACAGAATTAAAATTTTAAAAAAATGAGGTCTGATCTATTTTTTATATATTATTGTTTGGGGCAAAGGACTATTAATTTTTGGTCAAAGTAGTTCAGTGTTCAATCATTTCATAGAATCTTGGAATCTTTCACAGGAAAAAATGGTTAAAGGGACTAAACAAAAAAGTATATTTTTACAAAAAATTATATATCATTCCAAATATTTTCCAGCTATCATTACAAAATACCATAAAACAGTTAAAAAGAAACTGAATCAAGAAAAGATTAAGGCCATACACAAGGGGGCGGGGCGGGGGGAAGAGAAAAAAGATTCTGGTCAGACCAATTGAAACCAAAATATTCAGTGCTGATTTTAAAATCACAGCTAAAAATCTACACACAAATACCAAAAAAAAAGCCCAAAACAAACAAAAAATTATTCACAACAAATTTAGTCTCAGTCAGATTAGAAAGCTGTGCCAAAATTACATTTTCCATGAATTGGTATTTTACCATGCAATTTTAGTACCTTCTGTTTGGTACATAACACTTTCCTGACTCTGAGGTCTGGGATCCACCTAACTTACAATTGTTACAATACAAATAATCACCCTAGCCTAATCATTAGGTGAGTTTTTGTGTGCAAAGAAGATAAATTTTCCGGAGTTGGTCATATATTTTAAGATGATGTGAACCATACCTGCTTTTCTCCATGGGATAAAAAGAGAGTCTAGATAACTGGAATAGATGTTGACAGCTCTACTCCCTCAGGTGCATCTTCTGTTTGCATGAAACACCTCAGGGCATTGCAATACTTCCCATGAGGACAAAGTACATATGTGCATGTATGTGAAAAGAAGTACTAGAACAGCCTGGTCAAAGCAGAGACACAGATAATGTAGAACCTAATTTTGGCTTAAGATCACGCACTAAGGCATAGAGGAGAATATAGAGAAAGACAGCAGCATTACTGACTCTACAGCTGATGCTGACCTGAGGTAGTAAGTCCCTTTTGGTTTGCTCCAAATCTGAATATAGCTTGAGCTGAGCGTGTCTGTACCCAACCCCAGTCTGGGTAACACTGGCATATCATGATGATAAAAGTCTCGTGGCATAACTCGGGCAATCTGGACATAGGTAACTAAGAGCTGGATGCAACCTTTTTCAATATGAGGAGGTAAGTAACTCCAGCTAAAGGTGGCAAATTGTAGTAGGCACTGCAGTAGTAGACCAATAAAGATAATTTCTCCTTAAGGTTACTTACTACTTATTTCAGTACATATACTAGTCTGAAACATATGTAAATGCAGCTGAGAGACACTAGGGACTGTTTTGTTAGAAGCAATAATCAACCTGAGCATTACAAACGTGCTGCAGGCTAAACAAGTTGGCCTATAGCACTACAAGAGCTACTCTGCTTTGAAAATCCTCATAATCATTGCCAATGCATCTATGTCACAGAAATGAAGCAGAAGAAGGGCGTAATCAAGCCAGGCTGAGCATGTAAAGAATCATATGGGAGATGGGAATGAGCAACCACTTCTGTATAGTGAATGGTGATTTCTGTTTTCAAGCCAGATGTTTTACTGACAACACCTTCAGATGTTGCATGAATATTTCAGCGCAAAATGAGCCTGAGCTATAAATTAATGAATTCTTTTTTCAGAGCCAGTTAAATATACTAGTACAGCTAATGACATTCTCCCTTTCAGACACAGCTATTTTATTTGGATAAAATAAAATGCCTTATTCAGCCCAGCAAAAATCTCTTTTAAAAAATGTATTGGAATGCATAGAAATATGTGTAAGCATTTGTAACAAAGACTATTAGATTTATAGAGTCTGTCAAATGAAAATGCCACAGCTCAACAAATCCAGGACAAGTTAGTGATATCCACAGAGTAATATGGTCTGAAGTTGCAAGTCCTTTCTCATCTGAGTAGTTTCTTTGCCCTGTATCCATATTCTATTGAATGTCTTTTGTCCCCATAAGAAAACAAACAAAAAATTGCCAGTGCCTCTTTACTAAATCAAGTTGTATGTTCCAGCTGAAAGTCTGGATCTAAAAACCTGAGCTATGGTAAGAGCTACCCCTCCTAAGGCAGATGGTAGGACTGTAGACTTCTGCTTTCTAGTGTATATTACAAAAATGATCTGTACTTCTGAGAACAGAAGCGGTAACCTTGGCCCACTGAAATCATGAATATTTTTGTCTTGGGCATGCCTGATGCAGTATTTTACACAGGAGATTAAATTTTAACATTTTTTTGTGGTAGATTTCATTTTGAAGAATATCATGTCTTATGATTATCTGATTCACAGCGAGGTTTAAATAAAAGAAATTGGTACTGATTAAGAAGAAATGTAGTAATCATCTGTCCATCAACCATACTGCTTGACTGCCTTCATGGAATTTATTTGTGTAGTGTATTTGATAAATCTTTTACACAGCTTCACAGAAATTGCACTGGCTTACATTTTTATGTACTATACATCCATTAGTGACCTACACATTGAAGATACTTTCTATAAATTAACAAGTTAGTCTATGCATCTTAATGGAAAGTATCAGCTAAATTTCATAGTGAAGAAGTCAATATTGTGTCTTTTTCTCTACGGCTACTTTTATTTATGTAGCCTTTTGAAGGAAAATCAAATTCATTGCCTTTAAAATGAGACCTTTTATTAGTGAGCCAAAACAAATCAAGGTGTTGTGATGTGATCTCCAAGAAACGTGTAATAAAAAGATCCTTGTTACACTAAACCTCCTTTTCCTCGTGTAAGATACCAAAAATGTTATTCAACAGCCTTGCCCCTGCCAGACCCAACACTAACCATTCGGCTTTACCTGTGCAGGACTGACAGCAAGCTGTCTTCCAAAGGTGTCTTGTTATTATTGCTGGTGTTGTTACACATAAACTTGGGACAGAAGACTTGGGACAAAATTCCCAGTGGACACCATCACATATCCAGATGTATGAACTATCATAAGTTGTCTAAGTTCTGTCATTTTCTCACAATACAGTGTTACAGTCTTGCTTCTCCCTTCCTAACCTTCCACATACCAATTTTGTCTTTGCTTTTCCAATCCCAGCTAATTAGAAGATTTCACTTCCTTGTGACACTGGACTCTCATGTCGAGTTTCTAATTACAAGGACTATGTAGTGTTCTATTAACTGTGGATTTTTGCTTCTTAGATTTGTGGGTTAATTGGTAATATCAGCATTCAACTTTTTTTCAAGATGTTTTACATGACAGTAATTAACCACATATCCTGGACAGTTAAAATTAACCATTTATTGGCTTTTTATTTCTTCAGCCAACTTCTGTGAATATTTTGTGTTTGCCACTCTTGGTTATGTTGTGAAAAGTGAAGAACAGGGAAGTACATGCCATAAAAAGTATTTATCTTTTGAGAGAAAGCATCTTCTGATATACTTATGCCTCTTTTGGCTTTAGGCTAATCAAATTGGTTAGGTGTTTTGTTTTTTTAAAAAATGGTCCTATTTATTTTACATTTTTAATTATGTTTGCATCACATTAGTGAGCTTTTTTCCCCAGCTATTACATATATACATTATAATCACTATATGCAAATTGAGACACATATTTATATAATCTTGAAAAATGGTGTTCTAGGCAAAATCTAAGTCATAATAAAACTTCAAGAGTGAGCAACACAATACTGAATAAACACATACAAAGACATAATTTATCTTCCTCTGTACAGGTATTATTTTGTATTGGGAAGGTTTTATTGTAATCTGAATGGTTTGCAATCTCTGATATCTCACTTTTCCTTTCTCCCTGCCACAGTCCCTATCTTTGAAATAAGGTAATTTTCCTTAATTGTGTCTATCATGCTTGTTTCATGCAATTTCTTTGGGGCAGGATATGCTTTTCCTATGCTAAATATCATTCCATAGTGCCTAGTATAATGTAGCCTAGTATAATGCAGTATAATACCACTCTCTAGGGGGTCTCATCACTTATAATGAGTTTGAAATTCACCTTTCACTAACCGCTTCTTCAAGTTTAAGAAGCTGGGCACTTGCATTAACAATGGGAAACTTAAAAAAGCGTAGAATACCATAGACAATGCATGTCTAGATATTTTCTTTGAGACAAATTTCTCATTCAATAAAAGATGATTTGAAAAAAATGACATTGCTAACTAGGAAGTCCCTTACAAGGTTACTGATATTGTTGTTTCAAAAGGCATGCTTAGTCCCCTGGCTGGAGATAGCTGGGGTTGTAATTCACCTACAGAAAGGTCAGATGTTACGCACATAGCTCAAAACATGACTGCAAGATGCTCAGAAATGACAACAATTGACTTGGACTAGACCACAGCAGAACTTGGAAAATATGTGCTATAGATGTTGACTGGATTTTCAATGGTATTTGAGTTTTTGATTTTCTTTACATCAACAGAGGAGAATAAAATTCTTCAGATAAAAGAAATATAACTGCTGACTGGATTCCTGTTTGTAATATGTATCAAAATGCTACATAATCTCAGTGAAAATTCAGTTTTCTGTGCCTTTCAATGTGACTGACATATTGGGTTTTTTAAATATAACAATCGTTCTTTCTAATATGTTCATATTCTGTGAACTTTGGTGCAAAGATCTCTACTGACTTTGAGAACTCTGATGTTTCAGTTCAAGCGAAGACAAAACTAAATAGTTTCTTAGGCACCCAAAATATTCTTACAAGGCTTTGCACAATCACTGTTTTTCTGCCAACTCCTGAACAACCTTTAATCATACAGTATATTGCTTTGGGTTATTAAAAGGAAACGTTACTGGCTAAAACTAAGGACAATCAACTTTTTAGAGAAGAGTTACTCTCTGGCATACCAAACTACAAGCTCTTTTGGGCAAGCTACCTATGTTTCTGAATATCTAAGTTAGGAATAGTCAAAAGGATTATGATTTGAAGACACTATGTATGACAGGAACAAAACCAAGATACCATATAACCTAAATTAACTTTGAATTTTGTAATATTAATTTCAAATCTATGGCTCCAATGATGTCTGTAAAGAGAGAAGAAATATAAACAAGACGAGGAAACTCAGAGCTGCCTGGTAGAAAGGATTAAGGGTCATGCAGATGCAAAGCCAATACACTAAAGGCCATGCAACCAAGAAATATGGTATATTTAATATATTTAATGTTTTCCTGGAAAGAAGAAGCCTATATCTGCTTCTCCACAATCTGAGCAACATGAAATAGCAAAATACATTTCCTTTATATGCTTGTTTTCCTTTTGTCCTTGAATTGCATATAGTATAGGTATGATTTCCATACACTCAATTCTCTTTCCTTTAATTGAACATAAACTAATATCTCCATTTGAGTATGTTAACCATGGAAAGATTTGGCTTTCTGGAGTGACAGCAAGGAGTCATGGCTAGAATTAGTTAAAAACTAGCAGTCTAACTAATATATATATATATATATATATATATATATATATTAGTTAGACTGCTAGTTTTTAACTAATTCTAGCCATGACTCCTTGCTGTCACTCCAGAAAGCCAAATCTTTCCATGGTTAACATACTCAAATGGAGATATTAGTTTATGTTCAATTAAAGGAAAGAGAATTGAGTGTATGGAAATCATACCTATACTATATGCAATTCAAGGACAAAAGGAAAACAAGCATATAAAGGAAATGTATTTTGCTATTTCATGTTGCTCAGATTGTGGAGAAGCAGATATAGGCTTCTTCTTTCCAGGAAAACATTAAATATATTAAATATACCATATTTCTTGGTTGCATGGCCTTTAGTGTATTGGCTTTGCATCTGCATGACCCTTAATCCTTTCTACCAGGCAGCTCTGAGTTTCCTCGTCTTGTTTATATTTCTTCTCTCTTTACAGNTTTAAATCAGTATTCCAAGGGCAGCTGCTGTTATTCAGGGCATTTCACTTATGAGCAAAATATTAAATTAGATTAGCTTACAGAACCCATAAACATGTTATGTCGGTGTGTTATAAGAAAGATAATAGAAGTAATAACAAATAGAATTTAGAATCACATTTTAATTAGTCATATGAGCAGTTTAACACAGAAATACTGACAAAGCAAAACTAACAGTGTAATGAAGCTGCTTAAATGTGTAGATAGGAGTCATCCTTGCAATATAAATGCAGTATTTAATAAGAATTTTTACTTAAAATAATGATTTCACTAAATCACTGTAACTAGAAAAAGGGCAAATGAGAATTATGCCCTGTTTGACTTTACCTAGGGGAACAACGACCTTCTTTTTTTCAATATGAATCTTACTATGAAAAAAAAAATATGCAATTCGTGCATAAAATTACTCATATATTTCTTAGAATATCTGATTTGTGGTTCATATGGAGAGGTAGTTAGGAAGAGAGTTGTCAGGTTGGCCTCCTCTGGATAATTCCTTTATTTTTGAATTTGAATGGTATTAATGATGAGTCTGTATAATCATTTTAACTCTTTCAGAAGTGGTCATCTGACAACTATATTTTCTGTCAAAATTGTTATTAAATAGCTAATCTAGCCAATGTCCAAACAAAATTCAGCAAATAATTAATTGAAGCATTCAGTTATTATCACCCAACAAAAAAAAAAAACAAAGGCAAAGACCCAGAATTTTATAAAACAGTAATCGTAAAGTCCTTGAAGCACCACATATATGTTGGTCAAATGGTCCAACTAGATGAAATATAAATTAATTTCTTGACACTCTAAATGTTTCCTGAAGCAACTATATTTCTGTACCACACAGGATGGTGGGGTACATAACCGTATATTGTAACACAAGAAAGTTGTTTCATTAATTAATATAGTTGAGTTTCTATGTAATTGTGATTAACATTTAACTAAATCCAACATCCTCAGTAATCACATAAAAAACAAACACTGTGAATAAAAACGTTATGATTAAAATAATAATAATAAAAAAGGAATCTAGCCAAAACAAAAACTTATAAAAAACAGTGACGTTATCTTTGTAATACACTTACATGTATAGCCCCAGTTACCACACTGGGAGTTGCTGAATGCATTTGAAGATAGAAAATATTACTATTCTCTTTGTACCAATGAATCACTCTGGCAAAACTCCTCAGTGATTTGCTCAGGATCATACAGGCAGAAGCTGCACAACAGGGACGCGCTCTTCAAGCTAATACTTTAACCACTGAACTGTTCTCTCCTTTAACAATCTTAAATAATAAGAAACTAAACTAAACTAAACTAAACTAAACTAAACTAAAATAAAATAACATAAAATAAGAAGAAAGAGGAAAACACATATCTAAATGGGCAAGTCTCAAGAGATTAGCTGAACATGGCTTTCAAAGAAGTGAGTGTTCCCTTTTTATTAAATCCTGCAGTGAAAAAAATGGCAAGTGAAATATACTTGGAAACATGGGCTAAGACGGATTCTAAATAGTCAAAGACACAATAATACATTATTAAAACCCATTGTCACAATATAGCATTCAGATCAAGAGCTTAGCAGGAATTAAAAAAGGATTAAACCTTTATAAGGGTAATGAGAACATCCATAGTTACTTTAGATAGGATATAAAATAATATTTTTAGAAAAGAAATACAGGCATTCCTCAGGGCATAAGTGAACCATTAACTTAGGAAGTTAGGAAGAAACTTCCTCTATAGAAAAGTTATTGTGCAATTTGTAACTTCGTTTGAAGAAACTTGTAGAGGATGCCATTAGAAATAGAAAAACATTGTAGAGGAACTATTGATCAAATCTATTTTGACAATTTCTATTCTTAAACTCTCTGTGTTAAAGACATTGTACGGTAGCAGTTTGAATATTGGCATACATGTTCACCTCCTTTCAACTGGTATAATCAAGATCTCAGAGAATTTCCTAAAAACAAATCGGAGTAAACAGTAGTGTATGTTCAGAGCAGTAGAAAATTAAATTTAATTTCACTGAAAGAAGGAAGATCAAAATCTCATTAGCCTTTTCATCATTTGACTTGCACCTGCTGGCTAGCTCATTTATATTCACTTCTTGTCTAAATACTTAGACCTAAATTTAAAAAAGTTGTAAGCATATATTAAAAGCAGAACTTGTTATATCAAATTTTTAATTATATTTCTATGTAGTTTCTAATGTGTACAAATTATATGCTCTGGAAAATATTATACAGTTAAAATAGTTGGTGAATGACGTATGCAGAAGAAAAGTGCTTCTAACTCTACCACTTTGCCATGCACACACAATGGTTATTCAGATGTGTCACCATTACAAAGGTCATAACTATAAGATACAAATCTTGCCTTTGCTTGCCCTGAATAATGTTAAAAAAACAAACAAACAAACAAACAAAACGCAAAACAAACAAACAAAAAAAACACATTCAGAGACTGGCAATTTTTGATGGTGTGCATAGTGTTCCCTTAAGAAAGAGAATTGAATGCGATCTCCTCTTCCAGCTTAAGGGTCATTTCCAGTGGTAAGACAATGAACTTTTCCTGAAAAGGCAAAACTTAAAAGTCTTCACCACCTCAGGAATGATTTTGCTGCAAGGAATCTTTCAATAATGATGACATCACTGATTTCTTTGAACACAGAGAAGACATCATGCTTCACAGACTGGTGTTTTCTTGGGTGTTCTGCCATCATTTAGGGCACAAAACCTCACTTTTGAGGGGCATGGCAGGACATTTTTAGCTCAGGGTTTGCTGTGTGAGATATTTTCGGACTCATTGAGTCTCTGAATAACTTGAAATGTCAGCAGGCCCGATGGTTTCCCTGAAAATGGGAAAGAGCAATGAAATATCCTTTGTGGGTACAACTGCAAATGATGGCTCCTCAGCACGCTGTCAGGTCTAATTCTCTACTGTGTCCATTGCACACAAATGTTATTTCATTCCCAACCTCCTTTTTGTGGGGAACCTGTTAGTATGCTCTGATAAGAAAATATCCAGCTGAAGTTCTGGATATAGTTCACTCTAGAAACTTCTCACTTGGCTGTATTCACCCTCCTCCAATGTACTCCAACACTATTCCAGGATTTGTACACTTACTATTTCAGGTACTTGAAACTGAAAAAAGACCCATATACACAAAAATACTTATTTCTTAGAATCACAGGAGCAGCATATGGGGCCTAAATGACACCCAGAGTCAAATACTGTGTAGTGTGGGTATAGCCAATCTACTCAAGGGAGGGTGAGCACGTGTGGATGAAGAGGGAGTACAAGCTATCCTGAACAAACTAAGATGGATGGATTTTGCAGTACACATGTAGCATGTGAGATTCTTTAGGTTTTACTTCAGTTTTCCATTTATTCACATAGGAAATTAAAATCTGTATAAACTACAAATGGTTCAGAGAAAGTGAATGGAATATAGATAGCCACTACTGGCAACAACTATGATTAGTCACTATTGGCTACCATCATAAAATTATGCACTACCATCAAAATTACTTCACTGCAAGTGTAAAACAAAGAGAAAGGTGATTTTTTTTTTTTTCCCTTCCACTTTTCTTTCATGCTTCTTTTTCTACTCTGATGTATTTAAATTCTGAAGCTGACTGCCACAGGTTGTCATGAAGATCAGAGATATTAGTGGTTTGGAAAAAAAGCGAGTAGACAATTGTAAGTCTGGTAGTAGCTATTCAACAAGACAATTTGGATACAATATCAGATTTAGGAAGGCTTCACCCTATTGCTTGCCAGAGACTAGAAAGCATATGGCTAGAGTTGCCCCTTTTTCATGTTTTTTCCCAGTGTGTGTCCAGTATTTACCACTACCAGAAGGAGGACAGTTGGATCACACACCGTACAGCAGTCCTTATGCTCTTATATAGACTACAACAACTCATATTATGAAGTTGTCCTAATAAAATGATCGGTTCTACTTTTTTTTTTTCAGGTTTTGCTTCTGTAACTCCTAGTATTCCAGGCATAAATGGATTTTATAGAAGTTATTTACATTTAGAGTAGCATGCAGTTCTTCACAAGAGGAAACTATCTCACTGACTCATAGATCAAGTAAAAAATAAAAAAATCTCTATTTTATAATGATGTTTGTAATAATCATTTTGACTGGTCAAATTTTGATTGTTGTTTTAACATCAGAAGCTATTGATGCAGGAATTTTGTTTTTTTAAAATGGCAACTACTATTTTAGTTTAGATTTGCCAGCTTAAAAATCACAAATCCATTTTCACAGTTCATATAAAGCTCACTGTACAATTTCTAGCACAGCAAGGACAAACTCAGTAGATAAGTAGAGAAAATTATTTTGAAACTAAGTCAGCGCTTTTAAGGAATTTGATTTATAAAATGCAATTTTTTGCCTTCAGTAAATCTTTGAAAGTCATTATGGCATTTTTTTCTGGTTAACTTTCTTCAGTATGCCTGGTGATGGAAATAGCTATTTACAATATTTAAAGTAGTTTTATAAATGCCATTTGAAAACCATAGTTACCTTTATTTCCCTGGTACCATTTTTTCATTAATGTTTTGGTACACGAGAAAATATGTTTTCACAAAAGCAAAACAGGATTATAGGAGCTAAGCCCAGTCTTGAATTAAAATCAAGGAAGTAAATATGAACAACAAAATAATTCTGTTATGACTATACTGCAAAAAACTACCATTTTATCTTAGAGGAAGCAAAAATAGAAATTCTATAGGAAGTCATGTTCTAGACAAGTTTGAAAAATGTGGCTTTAACCTAATTTGGTGTTCTTTCCCATCCTGATTTTGGGGTCACACTTTCTGAGAACATCCTAGAGCAATCCTAAGGCTGCTCTGAATGACACATGCCTGTCTGGAGTCCAGGTGATGCCAGGTCTGCCTGGATGTGCCTGCAGAGGGGTGGCACACTCCCAGAGGTTCACACCAACAGCGCTCCCCACTAGAGCAAGAAAATCAGAAAAGGGTTGGTACAAGAAATTTTCAATGTGACTTTACTGCTAAATTTGAGCATAGAATTCTCTGTTATGACAAAGAGTGACTGAATATGGACTTTGGTAGCTCTTTCCTGTATGAAAGTCCTTGACCTCTTGCAGCTGGAGAGACTGTTTTTCTCTGAATAATGGAAAACCAAAGCACAAAGCCAGGGAGGACTGGTGATGTTAGCACCGTGGGAGATGAATAGGCTATGTACTACTGTTAGTGGTGCTATTACTAATTTATTTAGCATTCAGACTAGAATGTAGTGAGGAGTCTTTTGTCACATCGTTTTTTAGAGCCAGACACCAGAGAGAAGGAAGTTAAACAAATTAAAAACCTGTTCATTGCCCCAGGCATGTTTTACTTTGTCATTTGGCTCAGTTCATTTCAGCATTTCGCTTTTAATGGCTCACTTAGTTAAACTTGAACTTATGATTTCTGCTACTACTTCTAATAAAGGCCTGTTTTGTGAGGGTTTCATTACTGTTGCCTCAGGATAACAGCTGCTAATTTGTTTTATTACTATAATATATTTTATTTACATTTTTCTTTTAAAAACTGGTGGCTGTGGTGCTTGCAGTCATTGTTTTCTACTCTAACAGTTAGTTTGCAGAGCTGGCATAGCCTACAGGACGTTATATATGGCAGGACTGTGGACTGATGAGTCAGATCTACAAACGTGTCATTTATAGCACAGGCTTGCTTCTTGACTTTGACAAAATAATTTCTTTTCCCCATGTAAAATATAGACAGTAATACCTGCATCTCCAGTTAGGGGCTTAGATGCCTGCTGATGAAGTGTGCTAGATAAGAGCAGCATATTTTCTAGCAGAGGTTATACATTGTTGTTTTATACCACTTGTACACTGGAGCAAATTCACTGTCCTCAGTACGGTTATTAAGGATTTTCATGGCTGAACTCTAGTGTTCGAGGTCTATGGGACAAATTCAGTTCTTATTTGGATTTGTGTAATAATTACAAAGCATTACACTGTTCTCATGCTGCAGTTAATTGCATTATCTTGGAAATTTATAACTGATAGATGAACCCAAATTTATAGTCTAAGTTCAGAAGACAATCTGGGTTCTGAACTACTTATTTTGGTACTTGTGTTTTTCTCTGATGCCCAGTATAAACAGATTACTCCCTGTCAGACTCCTGAAGCTTGACTGCTCTGGCTATGCTTAGCAAGCATAAAAGACTTACATTGCCCAAAAGGATCCTGAGGCAGCATAATAGTAAGTGTCCCACCACAATCCTTCCCAGAGCAGCTTATGTACTTCTCTGCATGGAGCTGAGCCTCAAGCCCACCATGTTTTCTCAGGCTGCAAGGAAAAGTTAAGACCTGCATTTTCTAATCCCTTGCTCAGACCAAAGAGATGATCTGGTCTGCATTTCCTATATTTATATTTGAGTACTGACATATAAATCGTTTGGTTTGCCTACTATTTCTGTATTTGGTGCAGTGATTATAATGAAAACTAAACTGACTTAATTTCTATGATAAAAGCAGCAGAAAAAGACATATATTGCATTGTTTCAAATCCCCCGTACTTAGTCTTAGAATCATGCTATAAACTGATATTCTAATTACTTTTTGGGGTGTATTATGCAAGTAGTTGTTTATTCTATCTAAAGCTGTCCGCTGAAGACTTCACAGTAATTGAGAATGAAAACGTGATTCAAAGAGCCAAGAGCTGAGGAGGAAGACTTTGTAACACTGAACTTTAGATTTGCAACTTAGGCTAGAAGGGAATGGTCTTCCTAAAATCACTTTCTGTTTATTGGACAAATATATGCTCCTCCAAAACACCTGGATGAAGCACCTGGCAACTATTCTGCCCAGCACTCAGGTTCTCACACAGAAAGAAGTGATCCAGTGGGCATTATTCCCCAGAACACTATCAGGAACAAAGCTAAATCTAATCTATGCAAACGCCTAGGTTGCCTTCACCAAGAAGAGATGAAATATCAACAACCCACAGTAGCAAATGAATTAAGGCTAAGCACAGTGGAATTTTGCAGACTGTAATTTATGAACACAGAGAAAGCAAATTGTAAGTATAATGTCAAAGGAGAGCCTGGAAACTTAGGTACATGCCATAGGAGCAGGACATGCAAGAAATTTCCACTATTTTTTGGTTACCAAACCTTCCAAAACCCTTTTAACTAAAGACAGTGATTGTATCTGTAAACCTGGTGTGCTGAATTTGTGGCTGTTCATCTCTGACAATTCTTTAAAGCCAAGCGGTTACGAACATTAGGCTACCTGTTTACGTAAGTAGTTTTGAAAAGCTAGGTCTCTGCACTTTTCGGACAACTGATTTCATAATAGACTGCACCACTGACCTCTGCTGAAGATAATCAGTACTGCTCACTTTTTTAAACTCAGTTGCTTGGTAAGAGCAAAAAGGGATTCTCCCTTCAAGTCAAGCTGCAGGGGCTGAAGACTGAAGCTGGAAGAACTCTTTGGCCATCAGATCAAGGAAATAGAGAAGTACCTGAGCTAATGGACAACACTGGCATAAAAACACTAAGGTATGTATTTGTCATGGATACATTTATGCTGCAAGAGCAAAGAAATTTAGTGCAGCCAAAAATGTCTAACTGGATAGTGCTGGAGTTTGTGACAAGGACTGTATTTCATACGCATATGAAGGAAGCATAGTTTGAAGCTTCAGTAAAACTCTTCCAGTCTTATGTTCTTATCACTGTTTCCACTTGGTATCACAGTGCTTCCTTTGAGTTTAACTGCAATGCGAAATCACTGAAAACCTCTCATTTGGAAAGAGACTCTTCTGCTCTACAAATGACTTGTAGTCATCAAACATCACTGAGAAATATCAAACATCTTTCCTCACAGGTGAATACAAAAGGCATCATACATCTGTAAGAACTTCCATTCATATTGTAACACAGCATCAACTTTAAGTACAATTAAAAACTTCACCTTCTGATCCCTCAGTGCAACCTCAAGTTTTGCTTTCAGATTCCCAGTCATTATCAAACCAGGACACCCTATTTCGCAGTGTTACTATGTAGACTATTCCAAAGTTGGAGCTCCATTATCATTCACGGAGAATTCGAACTTGGATGTTCCTATAACAAACAAAATTATTTGAATGAATCCAGGACACAGACAGAAAAAAAGATTCAGGGAACAAAAAATGTAAAGGAAATATAATTTCATTTGCAAAAGACTAGGATAATATTTAAAGCAGTTTTAAGAACAGACCAAATGAGAAAGACAGGATAGACTGTAAAGGGAGAAGTGGATGGCTAAGAAGGAACAGCTGCAGTTTCCTGCTGAGGGTTTCTGTAATTTAAACTAAATTTTCTCAGCTTTTGACCTTGTTGACTGTTTGCTTTAATGTACTTCCTTCTTTTCCTTCTATTTGCTTACCTGAGGTGCCTCACAGCTATTTATCTTCCTCTTTCATCATGTCACTGCGCTTGCTTCCATCACTGCCTTTCTTTTCAACTTCATTCCTATCCCATTTCCTTAAGCAAACAACAGTGAAACAAGGAATTAGCAACATCTATACTATGCAGGCTTTTTTTACAACATTTTTTTCTTCATTTTGTGCCCCTGACTTTTCTCAAAGGGATCTGAGTAAGACACAGTGTTGAATCCTCAATAAACCATTTTCATCATGGAAAACAACCTTGAAATAAGTGCCATAATATCTGCATTTTGGTGTGTTGGTGTGTAAATTTTTGGAAAAGCAGTAGTAATCTTCATATCCTAGTGAAAGAGGATAAAACAACTCTCTTCCTTGCTCCTCCAGGGAGCTAAAAGAATTTGTCACTGATAAGGAAGTCATTTAGAAGGCATTTCTAGGATATCAGTCAGGCTTATAAGCAGCACAGCAGGAGCCGTATCAAGGAGACCAAGGCAATTAGCAAGCAAAAGTCAATTCCCTGGTGAGGCTGCGAGATGTCTGAATTCTACCACTAGCTGGCCTATTCTGAAGTTTTGACTGACTTTTGGCTGAATTTATTCCTGGTTAGAAAGGACATCAAATGTTGTACTTTTAAAAAGTCGTAGAAATACAAAGCATAGTTGACAGTCATAGGCAATATATTTTAATTCATTCAGCAGTGCAGATCCTCCAACCTCTCAAGTAATTTAGGACCTGTATTTTGGAGAGTTTAGGGTCTCCAATCCTAGTAATTCAATAGCTGAATTAACTATATTGCCCTGAATGATCCTTAATAGCCTGCATCTCCAGAAAATGGTAAGAATAGGGATGTAGGGTCCTAAATAGATTTGTTTCTTCTTCATACTCATTTAATCCACTGCAAAATCTTCTTTCAAAGTCTACTTCCCCAATCATTGCAGAATTTTTGATGAATAGGGTGGAAGTACCTGTAAAAGTATGTAATTTTATTCCCAAATGTTTCCTAACATTATTGTTTGTTAGTAACATCTAAAATGTTCATCATACTGTTGAGGATGTTCCTGTATTTGTGATAATTTTTCATTTTTAATAGTTGTAGAAATGAAAATAATTTTTGAGCAATCAATGCATTCCTTACCACAAAGAGTCAAACAAACAAATTTTGTAATTTAATTACAGGGACCTTAGGCTGCTCAGTAAGCTCACTCAAAACTTTGTTTAAATCTGAGCAGAATCCTAGCTCACCTTCCTAATTAGAGATAATATATCTTCTCTGATTAGGTTCCTTTCCTGCATAGGTCATTCTGGACCTGGATAGAGCTGGAGGGAAAATGTTGGTCTGCAGCTGGCGTAGAAAGCAAATGAAAAAGTGATAGAAAAGGCAGAAGAAGGAGAGGAGATGAAGTAGAATATATCTATGAAAGAGGGAAAGACAAAACCACATTTTGTGTGTGCTTGGTTTATTTCTTTATTGGTTTGGTCATAACACTAAGAAATTTCCATCTGTGGTACTGTTATTTGCCTAGGTCTGCTCAATGAGGCTCACCACCGAAGCTGAGAGCCCTGAGGTGAAATAAAACATCTGCAGACCTTTACAAACTTGGCACAGAAAAATCTGCAAAAAAGAGAGCAGAGGTGGATTGGCTTGTCCCATCATTATTTATTCTAAACTATATCTTACATATAACATATAACCATTTGTTATTTTGGCTCCCAGATCTGTGTCTTTTCTAGTTTAACAGATACAATCTTGGCATAACTCTGGCACTATATTATTAGATACTTTTTGAACTATTCTACTCTTTGAGGCCTACTTTTTGTAATTTTGGTTGTTTAAAAGTTAGTGTCTTGATTCGTTGCTAATCATTTGCACCCACTAACATCTAAGATGCTCTCAGGTCTCCTGGCTGATCTACTGCTGGATCACTTGCAAATCCAGTAACATAATGTCATCCCCGTAAGGAAGCCTTAAACAGCACTAGACACCAACGTTTAGGTGACTGAATCATGCTCCTATCTATCTTCCACAGACAATGAGTACTTCCACAGGCATTTCCACAGGATGATTCATCCTATCTACCTGAAATATCATACTTTGGTCTGTGAGGAACCACACCCATGCTGCCCTTCCTGGGCTGCCTAACTGTCTCCATTAACCATAGAGCAATTCAGACTAGATATTTAATTTTCGGACAGTTAAAATCAGATTAAATGAAATCTAGCCCCTCTCTGTCTGTCTGTCATACTGATTTGACTGACAATCATTGTTTTAAGTTACAGGTTACAGTGAACTTACACTCATTTCTGAGTTGAGCTTAAAAATTATTGTAGCTTTCCTTTGGTAATCCTTATATGTAACACTGCATGCAAAAAATAGTGGTTGAGGCCTTGTTATTGTATTCAGGACACATCTTACCCAACTATAGAAAACAAACTATTTTCAACTATTTCCAGGTGTTGCTCAGCTGTCATGGAGGATACGTGACAGTGTCATGAATTATGGCATAAATTATGTCAATAATTTTCAGAGACTCTTACTAAACTGCTAAAACATATGAAATGCTACTTATGTCCTCACTCTATTTCACATGAAATAATATAAAAAAAAAAAAAAATCAGGTAAATTTTTTTTCATATGGAGACAAATTTGATCTTACCATGGATATGGCAATGTGTGAGAAAATTTGCTATAGTCACTTAACCATTCCATAAGTCTGCCTTAGGATATGAGGGGGTCAAATGTGAAAAATACTCTCTCTTTCTAAATTAACTACTAGAATTGGAGTGCAGTTCTAGGAAGATATCCCTTCCCTGAGATACGTCTATATTATAGTTTCAGTTTGATGCAGGGATGACCTGCTTAGCTTTATGTGAGCGCGCTAAATAATAATATATCACACCAGAAAATTTGGTGTACCTCCTGTATCTTGCCAAAAAGCAAAATAGATTAACCTTATTCCTAGTTGGACGTTGCACAGAAAGACTGTTTCTGTTATCAAAGCTAAATTGTTTAACACAAATGTAGGAATCTTTCCACTATGGTCGTTCAAGTCTATTGTTTTAGTACTATTTGTAAGATGTCTGCCTATATCAATCTATCTGTAAGTATTGGTTAGATATCTGACATTTGCAGGCAGTAAAAATAGAGGCTTTTAAACCAGAGATGAAAAGATTATAGCTACCCCAATAGAACTGTTCTATCTGGCATCACCTGTATTGCCAGGGGCTGCATGAGAAGTGCCTTGATGCATTTATTAGATGTTGTTTGTGTTAAGGATATATCTCTTGATACTGGATGTAAAAGGTTATTCTGCATCATGTTAATGTGCAAATCTAAAACAATTTGTAAATACCTCAGTCAGGCTGACAAATAGGGTTGTTGACAGTGCTGCCGCTGGGGAAAGAAAAACACTGGGCTTATGTAAGGAATTCCTCACACAGAAAACAATCTGACACCAAAAAACCCCAACCAGCTCAGGGACATGAAAATGCCTCCAAAATATACTGCCCAGTGCCGAATTGTGTGAAATGATGTCTGTAGAACACTGAAGAAATGCTGCATAGTGAATGACTCTTAAAAAATCACCACCATAAGCATGTCGTGAGCTCTTTTCATCATTACTTCACAACATACCTCAGCTTTGAAAAGAAATGCATTTCCAGGTTTACACCTCAGAATGCGTAATATGGATAGGTAAACACAAAAGAGAGAGAATGTCACTGACACAAAAAGGGTAATGCAAACTTTAAAATGAAGTTGCTTACTCATAATTTGCCAGTAACACTGCTGAGTCACATTATGTTCCTAAATAGCCCAAGGAAAAATCTCACTTGTAGGTACAAATTCTGCTCAGCGTGTAGCCAGTAGGATCAGCTACAGGGCCACCTTGGCTCTGTCTTTTTTGTAATCCAAAATAAAACAAATACAGAGACATGGAAGAAAAGGACTATACCAAATTCTTCAATGGTGAAAAGTCCTTATAGTCTGATACCAAACCGAAAGTATAACAGGGCAATTAAACCCAATATTAAAAATATTTATGAAAGTCAATGTAGAAATTAATGTACTGCATATAACTGTATATCTTATTGTGTTAATAGGTAATCAATACATCGTTATGACTCCAGCAGTATTACCAAACTAATTTTCTCTTCCCAAGTATTTTGTTTGCTTTAATTCACTGACGCAGGATAATGACACATCATGCAACATTGTTGTACAAATCAATAGCCTTCTACTTAATACTGACAAAGTATAACATTAGCATGGGATATCAGGTCCCAGTTCCTCTTGCTGTCTAACTGTCTGTGAAAATGCAAAATTTTCAGATTTTAATATAGAAGAAATTGCAATGACTCTAAAAACTATTTGCACCAACATAAGGATTCTTTTCCACATTGATGATTCTTTCCTTCACATATTGTATCTGTGGCCAACATCGAGAAGGGACACAGGGATTATGGTGCTAGATACCACTGCCAGAATGAAATACACAATCCTCAGTGAGATTTCACAGTTTTTTATAAAGGAAGGAAAAATTTATGTCTCAATTTAAGCAGTTAATCCAATAGATCAGAGAAAAATTGTCAACTTAATTACACTAAGCAATGAATTTGGTTCATTTACCTAAACGTAGGATCCAAGTACTGTCTAGGATGTCCTAAGGTATATTGCCCAGCGTTCACCTACCTATAGGTCCAGAGAGACACAAATCTCCCTTGTGCTTTATATCAAATGTCCTAGCATATACCTTAAATAACCATAGCATCCCAAATGGCAATCCTGATGTGCACTTTTCCACATTTCCCAAAGGACTACTCTTAAAAATATGACAATAAAAAAAGAGATGTTTAGCTTTTGTACATTAAAAAAAAACACTTTCTATTTATTGTCTGCAGCCATAAACATTAGAAAATATCTCTTCTCCCTTTAAAGTGAAGATGAAAGTTGGGAGATTTGCATTATCTCCTGAATCCTGAAAGTATATCCTTAAGCAGCCATCAAAATAACTGCAAGAAAAGCAGTAAAGAAGTAAGATTAGCAGAAGAAGCCTTCCTGAATTATTTATTCAGGGAGGTCTCTGAGATATCAGTCTTAGAACAAGCTTCAGAACAGTTAAAATGCTGTGTGAATGTCTCCATCCATTCATTCATCCATTACCTGAAGCTCTTTCAAAAACTGGTAGTTCCAACTCCCTCCCCACCTTTTGACCCACAGACTAATTGTTAGAAGAAAACATAGGATCATAAGTATGGGAATATAATTTCAATTCACTTCTGAGTAAAAAACCTCCTAGTCCACACTTCCTTGGAGAGAGCCCTCCATAAACAGTGCATTAATCTCTTCTGGGGAAGAGGATTTTACAGGACAGATCTTTCCTATTTGATTCCACGATTCCATGATTTGACCCAACGATGTGACTTTTGTATAAATAAAAATGTCTTTCCTTGTCTCCTTTGATGGACTTTTCAATAAAAAGTAAAAACAAAAGAGCTGGGTTAGGGGGACAAGGGGGACTGGTTTAGTTGCTGTGTTTTCCATGTTATCTGAGAATACCAACTGGATCACTCATGAGACTTTGACTGAGAAATATTTTGGATTGCAGTTGGATATAAAAGGTAAGAGATGACTAATCTTTTCAGTCTTTACTGATTAAAATGGTTCTGAACAGAGGCATCACACCCAAATACCCCGTAAGACCTGTGCCTCTTAATTTAGGTCACTCGGCAGGTTTTTACAGACGGTTTGTTCACACTCAAGTACAAATAATTTCTTTCAGGCATTTTGGACTTGCTACAAAAGATCTGTCTGTCTGGCAACTTTCTGGTGGTATTAGACTCACTATGCATATATAAAACAGTGTATGTTTGGCAACCTTACCTATGTTGTTCATAATCACTTATTTGCATGGCATCTTAATGAGGAGCATAGAAGCAATCGTCAAGCAAAAACTAAAAATAAAGTCCAAAGAGGTCTTCAAAAGAAAGTAATACTGAGACTTTAAATTCCCAATGGATTTTCAGTCATGTTTTCAGAAGAAAAAGCCACAAACTTATTTTCTGCTTACTAAGAAAAAATAAAGGAAAAGAATGGGAAAAAAAAGGCTTTCTTTTCCCCTAACTCTCCAAATGCTGTATATTATTGCAAATAACAAGTATAGTTTGTGGAAGGAAATAAAGCAGCCAAAAAGGGAGCACAGTGGTTCACTAAATTATTCATTTAATCATTATTGATCTCAGATGAATTAGCAAATGGTGTGCTGTAGCTGAGCACAAAGTTATTCATCTTTGATTTTAATCTTAGAGGAAGCTGAGTTACATTACATTAATGAAAACCACAACAAAACACAACAGGCAATTTCCTCACAAAATGTTTAACAACATAAATTAAGAAACTGGTTATGTTCATATAGTCCAATAACAAAAATCAAAATTGTGGCATTTGCACTACAATCTAAAAAGATTTAGGAAAAGCTCAAGGTGGCAAAAGCATTTTAAAGACAAGGTGCAACCTTCTGATTGTGGCTTTACCAGGAGTCTTGAGGGTTCAATCCCCATTCTAGATTAGCCATCACAGTCATAGCTCTCAGAGTTCCATATTTCTGTCTAAAAGGAGTTAGTATAATTTCGTTTCCAGTATAGTACAGTTTTATTTGTAATTGGAAGTCCAATAGTACCTGTGAATCACGTAGGGTTAAAGAATAATTTTTAAAAAAGTATATTATTAAAACTTTGAGTTAGAACATTTACATAGTGCGTGCCTCTGAGTGTTTGACTGAGAATATATTGGGGAGAATATAGGTGGCAAAAAGCCCTCTTTCAGAAGCCAGGGGAGGAGGGGGAAACAAAAAAACCAAGCAGATAAAATGATTTGTTGAACATCAGGTATGTCACCCAAATGTAGTCCAGGAATAAGGCAAAGGCACGTCTGTGACCCATGTAGGCTTATGCCGTGGAAGGTGTCCACAGAACACATATGAGATCAGGTAACCTTCAACATGCACACATGGAGGAAGTAGTGGGGAATATAAAGGATCTTAAAATAAAATTAAAGTATTTGGTCCACTGGTAGAGTGGGATTCAATTGTCTAACATTGGTGTATAGCACAGCGTCCTGTCTGATCTCCAGGTGCTAATTCAGTAAGTTTTATGTCTCCAGTGCATACTGTGTTATACCCATCCATCCTTTTCAGGGGTCTCAGGTACCTTGAAAAACCACAAAACCCATTTTACCTATATGGATAGAAAATTAAAACCTACTCTCCAGCTTCATTTTCTGTTAAGCCTCAGAAATCCAAAATACAAGGAGACACTTGCCCAAAATGGTCTGGTCACCTGGCTACAGCCCAGAGCACACTTCATCCCAACTTTGAAAGCTGTGCTATTCTGCAGCACAAGATTTCTATATTAATAGAAACAAAAAGAGAACAGGACTTCTGGACTCTTTTAGCTTAGTGTTTAGGGCACTCAGCTAATATAGAGAATCCTTTGAATGTGATCTTTATAGTAAGACAGTTCTGATTTTTACATTAAATAATCGTGAATCTGTTGGCAAGAATCATACCCCAAAAGTCATTTCTCTTAGATGCACGCCCTAATTTCTATGCTACAAAGTCTGTCTCTCAAGGGGTAATGGCTTCAAACTGGAAGAGGTAGATTTAGATTAGATATGAGGAAGAAACTTCACTATGAGGGTGGTAAGACACTGGAACAGGGAAGTTGTGGATGCCCCATCCCTGGAAATGTTCAAGGCCAGGTTGGATGTGGCTTTAAGCAACCTGATCTAGTGGGAGGTGTCCCTGCCCATGGCAGGGGGATTGGAATTAGATGATCTTTAAGGTCCCTTCCAACCCAAACCATTCTGTGATTCTGTGATTCTGTGATCTGTCTTCCCTTTTCTACATAGTGGTAAAGATACAAGTAGTGAAAAACACATGGCTTTTTACATCATAGCTGCTGGTCTGCCCCTAGATTATGGGCTTAATTCTCTTCTGTCTAATCTTGATCCACCAAGTTAATGCTGTGCTCTTCTCGTAATTGTATAGAAGGTGGAAAAACCTTTAGACTTCGCTATGAAACCCAGTATTCGTAGCAGACTTCCAAGGAACACTAAAATGAGACATATATGGCAATCTCAGTGATAATTTCTTTTCTGCAAACTGCATCAAAATGGGTAGCTGCACAGATGATATCGACCCAGTCTAATTGCTCACCCTGAAGGAAAACAGGGCAGAGTACAGCATTGTGCATTGTGTGTGTCAGCAGTCTGCCGGGCAGCTACTAGGCAAGTCCCCGCCAGCCCTACGGGGCACTGTGCTCATCACTGCCATCTGATTCCTGGTGAGAACATCATGGCAAACAAGGAGGGCTCCCGGGATGAACACAGGAAAGAAAACCAGTTTTAATTATGCTACTCACAGAAGAACTTGTTTCAGTTCCACTGTCTCATTAATTATTTTTTTTTAATATGTGAAACACACATACTGTTTGGGTACATGAAGGGAGATTTAGATCTGTATACTCAAAGACGTTCAAATCAGAAAGCTGTCTTAGAAATCCCAGCACAAAAACAGAAGAGTAATACAAGGTCCACAATTATAGTACAGCTGTGCAGGAGAAGCAGTAAGAGTTCTGATTTCTCATGCAAAGAAGCTGTGAAAGGCTCATTAAAAGAGATCTCAGAAGCTGTTAGAGAACCTGTGCCCCTTCGACTGTTTTGTACATAGCAGATGGGAGAACCCATCTACTCTGTCCACCGAAGCTGCCTTTTAACACTCTTCAATCCAGCCTACAGGGCCTGCTAAAAAGTAGAGAAAAATGTTGACTGTATATATTTGTAGCACTTGATCCCCTTATGCAGTAGGACTGAGCATACGTATTCAGTGCAGCATCTTCTGAATATGAAGCAGAAGCAAAACACAAACTATATATGGGCCTCAATAGTAAGTGTTCTGAGTTACAATGCCAGTAGCTCTCATAAAAAGGTTGTTGCTCTGTCTTCCAGGTTTAGTACATTTCTGGGAGTACACTTGTGAAATGCATTGGGGTGGAAGGTGCTGTACAAAGGTAAAATATTAATATTGCGACACCTGTAATAATCAGGAGCTATAAATAACTGTTTTAGTAAGAAAAAGCTTGTAAATTGATTGATTTCTGGTTGTGACCGCCCAAAGCTGATTACACAGACACTTTATAGGAAGAACAATAGAAGTTTACTTGAGAATCCAGACTAGGAGCAGAGGAGGCATGGGGCACTTTCTGGTCTTCAGCTGCAGGAGCTGGATGGACTTTTTCTTCAAGAGTGACAAGAGACATTCAGTTGATCTATTAAAACAATCAAAGTCTACACTATGCTTCACACAAATGTAAACAAACTTCCATTTTTAATCCATAAATAATAGGCTTTTGTTTCAAGCAAACAATTAAAAATTCTTCAAGTGAAAGGTATTTTCCAGAGATTTGCCACGACTTGAAATATATTCACCCTTTAATTTATTGGTTTTGAATGTTAACATCAAGCCACCAAAAATGTTCACAAATCATTAGCCCAAACAGTAGATACATTTGCCTCACTGTATAATTTGCATATGCTATAGTGGGTAGCATATTATTACATGGATGACTGGCCTTTTGCCTCTTGTCATAGCACACTGCTGCTATAGGAAATGGTATAAGGTTTGCTGTGGATTTACATCCAATAATTAGAAAACAGCCACAGAAAGTAGTACTGGAAGAAAAAAGGATGGAAATTTTGAGAAAGTGCTCTGTCACAGATTCAATACCACAACTCTTTTTCTAGACTTGAGTGAAAGTTAAAAATCCGTAAGATAAGACTCTAGCAAACTACAGCAGGTCTCCTTGTTTAATAAGACTTTCATAGCTTCTTTACAGGTGAAATCAGAATTTTCGCTACTTCTGCAGTTGTAATATATTATTATTGTATTGTATTAGGTAATATATTAAGCATAATACAGAGTGGATTTTGCATAGCTCATATGTTTTTGTGCAAAACTTCATAACGTTGGGGCACCTTCTCTTTGCATATTTGGAATTTGTTTGTAAATTGATGTGCAGAATTAATTCAGAGCACTTACAGGAAAACACTAGCTGGGTGAATCAGTTGTCTACTGCTGATAGTAACTGTTGGATTAACAGAAGAAAATTGCTCAGTGGGAAAACCAACTGATAATCTGAAGGAATTTAAAGAAAACTAAATGATTTATTTTTTATTAGTGTGTTGAAATTTCCTCACATACTGTATACACACTTATTTCAGCACTACGCTAAATTAATGCACTAATAACGCTTGCTTTCTTCAACAATGGACTGCTAAGCCACAGCATCAGTGACGAACCATTCGCTGGCCTTTCCTGCAATTCACAGGCAAGGCTAGACGGACTCATCCATGTGTCCTAACAAAACTCTTCTTCCTGAATGGGAGACCTTCAAGTGATTATGAAGCATGACTGGAAAATAAATGTGAGCAAAACTCAGAACAGTCTTATCACCTGATAAGAAGAAAGCTGGAAAAGTCCACAAGGATAAATTCAATTTGAAAAATGACTGCACTGTAAATGCATAATATTGTTTTCAAGACTCAAAATAAATGTCAGAGGTGACTCAGTCACTCCATATCTCCCTATCTCTGCTGCCGCAGCTACACTGTTTGAGAGAGGCTGGATACTGAAATGTCAGGGGGAATATCAGGTAAGAAGCGGATACCCTATGTTTTGTTCAGCACTTACCCTTGCCTTTTTATTTCAAAGTTTCTGGTAAAGCACGTTCAGTTAGGATTAATGGACTTTTAAGTACTAATATATGGAATCCAAGATAAGCTGCATAAGGCCAGAGAAAGGTCTTTACCTCCAAAACTCAAAGGTCTGACGAACACTAACTACTCCCCTTGCTGCTGATCAGAGGAGAATGAAATTTGCCTTAAATGGGAAAAGCCATTTTTTTACAACTGTATCAGCCTGTGCCTGTGGTAAGAGCTAAGCTGAGCTGACACCGCTGTGTACCAGAGATGGAATGGCTCTCTGGTCACCTTCAGCAATGCTTCTGCCGAGGACACTAGAAGAGACTGATGTCTGGGAATCTGTTCCTGAAGTGGCTCTCTAAAAATCCACATTATGGACTGATCCATTCCCTGGAAGGGCCATACTCTCTTCACTCACAACCATGCCCGCACGTTGCTACATAAATAGTGCTCAGACATTTTAATCTCCATTCAGTGCTTCTCTTCCCAAAAGCTAGATATTGATTAACATTAAAATATCTGCACGTGCATTACTTTAAGAAACTTTAAAATAATACTTCATTATTGGTGATAAGAAAAAATTTCTAAGCATTTTTTTTAACTTTGGTAAAACCAGACATCTTTCAGAGCATACATCAAATACTATAAATGGCAATGTTGAAAAATATTTTTCTGATGATAGTTCATAATCTCATTGTCAATTCCCTGAAAGTGGTTACATCTTGTTCAATACATTGTAGAATAACTTTCTTAAAGGAAAAGTGATTGTCACTAAAGTGGCTGTCACAAAAAGATGAAATTTTGCTGCGTTGCAGGATATCGTCCTTCTGCTGGACCTTATAATAAGAATAGCTAACACATTAAAAAGAAAAAAAGTAGCAAGTTAAAATAATGCAACTCTACAGGGTTTGTTTCCAAGAACATCAGCAATTCCCATTAATTTTAGTAGGCATCAATGCCTCTCAGATCTTCAGTGCCAATGAGAGGGCAGATTTCCCAAGTGATATGAGCTGGATTTTTTCCAGCAAAATCAATGGATGTATTCTATCTGCACCAGGTCAGGATAAAACACTTCAGATATGTGCTAATTTAATTTTTACAAGATATATATTTCGTACTTTTGACTTTGAGATTAAATTTAAATCAACCTTGGACCAATTATATTGCCCATATGACAACATATTGCCACATGCTGGTTTTGCTTTTTTCATATAACAGAGTATATACAAGCAGCATTAATAGCTTAACACCTTCTATTTTTAGACAGCTCTTGATGGTGATGCTTATGCCTATGGCTATGCCTATATTGACTGTCCCACCTACAGCACCGCAGAACTACAAAATGATCCTCTCTGTGATAGTGTTTTACCTCTGAAGTAACAGATATCAGACACAGCAGCCGTAAGTATGGCATTTGGTAATTGTGACAGGAAGGTGCTTTTGGCACAGTGTAAGCACATAACCCACTCAAACTACCCATAAAACAGAGCAACGACTTGAACTAGAGCTAATTTCCATTGAGCTTTATGCATAAAATGTGGTCTGAGATTATAAATACAATTCGTCTGCCTGTATGTCTGTATTCATGTGCTCCTGGGAATTCCCTTGAGGAATACCATAGCTACATCCAGATAACAAAGTAGGTATATACACTATGTCAGTCAGCTTTTGTGCAGAAGATTTCCCTCTGCCCTGTGGAATATTTTGACAGTATTTCATATAAAGGACATCAGAAGAAAGGGTCAAAGGTTAAAAATAAACTTGGCCACTTAAGAGACAGGGTCAAAAATCAAAAGAATTAGATTAACAAGGAAAACATAAAAAGCTTTCCACTAGGAAGAAGAAACAAAATATACAAATACAAAACAGAAAAGGCTGTATTATAGAGAAAAAAAGGATCTGGACTTTAACGCAGATGGGTAGAAAAATAACAGTCAATGTTATAATGCTATTGTGAAAAGGAAAAACCTCCTTCTGGGTGAATAAAAATGTAATAGTGGGGTAGGGTGTGAAAAAGGTAACATCTATTCTTTAGGAACTGGTTAGACAAAAATGCATCTAATTCTGGCAACTTTAAAAAATATGTAAATGGATCATACATCTTAGAGGAAAGAAACACGTAAGAGTTATGGAAAACACGTCTTGCTAGAAAAATACAAAGTGGTTTTTTTGTTGTTTTTTTTTTTTTTAAATGCAGGAAAAAAAAATTGGAAGAAGGGGTAGCAACCTAGTATGTAAAAAGGAGGAGTCAGTCATTCTTTACAGATGCTGGGGAAGGAATTGGTCTAAGTTTGATAAGGTTGCAATCTAAGAATTAGAAAAAGTTTTTTTTATTAGGTTTCTGAGACCCTGGATTCCCTGAATCATTTAAAGATCAGTATTTGTCCTGGATGTTACAGGTATACTTAGCAGGTTTCATAATTTCTCAGGGGTTTTCTAGCTCCTTTTTAGCCATACAAGACGTGCATTTTTATGTGGCATAAAGCTAAATTGTTAATTTAAAATATATACTCGTCTTTGTTAAAAGGAAGACAGAAAGTATGCCAGGAGGCTAAAACTGGAATAGCAGACAGTTCTGAATGAGTTTGTACCTCATTTGCTCCTTCAGAACCGCATCAGGCATAAACCCACTGTAGCTGAGAGGACCTAACCCCAAATGAGTGACCGACAAAATTAAAAACTTCAATTAAGTGGTTTTGGTGATAACAAAACACTTAGGTCAAAACACATGACTTTAACATGACTCCCATTCCATAGTCATTTCCCGGTTTCTAATACTAAGTGTATATTATGGGATGTGCATGTACAAAAAGAGCATGCAGGGATGAGAGATAAAATGACACCAGCAACAAAGGGATTGCAAAATAATTACAATGTGCTTCTCTTGCTGCTGCTGCTGTGAAGTGTCTGAATTGTATGAGTCAGAATTGGAACCATTACCAGATGCAAAAAGGAAGCATAATTTCAGTCAATAAGACACTGAAATAATGTCTATGAGATGATTGAACATTGCAATTATGGAAACCGTACAGAGGGTGGAAATCTCAGAGGATAAGCTAAAGAGTGCAGCAGTTGTTCAAAAGTCTGTAGTTTTGAATCTCAAGATCTGATCCCTTCTTTCACAGCAATTTGGTTTTGGGATAGTTTAACCTGGCAAGATTCAAGTAAAAACCATATCTGGACAACACTAAAACAAACAAAAACCAACAACCAACCAAACAAAACCCCACAAGAATATGAAACTGAAACTGTTGCTGTTGCTTATCCCTGATCTCCGCTCCAGACCACCTGAACAGACTGAATTCTTTTCTGCAGCTGAATGTAATTAAACTCAAAAAAGTATCACCAAAATAATGATAGAAATGTATTCAGTTGTGCCAATGTCAAAACTAGACCTCACACTACTTCAGACTGTTTCAAACATCGTTATGAATCTAGTCCACACTGCTTAGCATGATGGGCTTTGAGACTCCCCCTCTGTCCTCTGAATGCAGACCATTACTGATGTGAGCAAAGACTGACTTTGCTGGGCACCCTTATCACCCATCAAGACTGAAAACATTTTTCAGAAGATGATGCACGGCCTGTTGATCCTGCACGGTTCTTCCTGGTGAACCCTTGTCATGAGTGAGACAATGAACGACAACCTATATGGATTTGAACACTGGGATTTATTTAAGACCTTCCAAGCTTACGGCTTTTAATCTTCTTGGTTATTTCACACACTCACACACTTTCCAAAGCCACATTCACTCAAGTCTTGATTTCTTATTGCTGGGAAAATTGGGTAGAGTCATGTCAGCTCTGTGCTGTGACGCTGCCCACAGCTGTGGATCTCAGGCATTCTAACGTGTTTGTTGGTATTTTTCTAGGCTCTTCTCCTTCCCCCAAATCTTCTCCCCACTTTCTAGACTGGTTTTCTCTATTTGAACTGTCTGTTTGCAGATGCACAACACGTGATCAGCCTCCTAACTGGTGGTCCTGCCTCATGTTTCTTGCTAACTAACTGATTCAGTAGGTGCCACTTCTTTATAGTAGAGATGTTACCAAAATGCACAATCAGCCTGTATCAATTGTAGGAAGCAGGCAGCAGGCTTATGCTTGGGAGTTCAAACATTCAATTTCAGACATGCATGCACACACACACACACACACACACACACAATTATCTGCCACCCATCAGCACTCATAATCTAAAGTATTTTTCACCTACCCCAACCCTCCAGCCTGATTCCCTTCACCTTTTGAGTGTTTGGGGCCTGTCAACACCTTGAATTACGTTTTTTTCCCAGGGAAATTCAGGAGTGGAGCGCGGTGCCTGCTCTCACCCCAGAGCGGAGGCTGGGCTTACTCACCGCATCCTTTAATACAGACACACCACTTGTTCTTAATCACTCTCTGGAGGAGTTTTCTTTCCCATTGGCTGTGCAGGGTAATGGAAGAAATGAGCTTTGCTAGGCTAAAGTTAGCTTTTGTGAATGCTTGTTCACACTGCCATTTACATTAGTGACCTCAATGGAACAATTCTGTCAAAAATTCATTTATGATCCTTTAGGCACCTATGAATTTTTTCTAAATCTCAGCTGAAGTTTGTTACAAAAATGAGGGTCCTATACTGCCTAAGCACTTCTGAAAATGTTACGAGTTGACACCATTTGTAAAGGCCTGTGCAGAAACAGGCTTATTTAAATATGCCCAGGCACATTAAAGCTTACAAAACCCAAATGCTAAACCAGTCTTAACTATTTCATGGTCCTACTTCTTCCCCTTGTAAGTGGTATTTCAGTCCCTGCTTGTATGTTCCTCCCCATCAGCAGCAATACTAAGAAATTCTTGATGTAGCTGTATTTCCAGGCTATCTTATCTTATTTGGATTTACTATTCATCCCTGAAAAAGATTTATTTGTTGCTTTACAAACTTGCTGGCGGGTGCGCATGAAGTTGAATTTATGCAAGAACATTTGCCTGAAGAGGACAATTAAAGGTAAATTCTGGGCGTGATCTATCTGGGATTTTCTCATGTTTTAATGTTCCTTGACCTGCTCATGTCTTGTAATGTTTGCAGGCGCCCCTGGGAAACTTCAGAGAGCTCTGGCAAGCTGCTGTCCTCTGATAAAAGGCAGCGAGAGAACATTCAATTTCAAAGGGTTGTTTCTAAAGGACAGTGTTTGTTTTAAGGTGGCTACAATACAAACTATAACTATTTTTGATGGACCAAGTTTTGCTGTAACAGTCCTGCAATTTCAAGAACAGTTGAGATTTGCACCTGTGCAACTGATAGGAAAATCAACTTTTTATGTATTAAGGCAGTAGAAGCTACTTCTATTACAGATTTTCTTTTTTTTTTTTTTTCCTCTTTATATATTTCCCTTTTCAACCTCTTTTCCTCCAGTTTCTTGAAAGAATTTGAAGCTGTTACTTTTCAAGCTGTAAATTCCACCATCCATACATGTCCAACATCATACCTCTTGAGCCTGTGTTATCTCTGTGTATCAGAGTGCATCAAGTGTGTATCTCTGCCTATCTGGTTTGATAAGATCGATGTTCGGCTGTTCCTTCATAAGCGGTTTCCCAAGTGTGAGAAAAAGGGAGAATCTCTCCAAAGTGGTTTTTAAGGAATTTATTTATTTTTAGAAAAAGTTAACATAAATGTTTGGGAACTACTGCAATATTTCTATTAAACAATACTTTAGATAACATTTTAAGCACTTTAACGATTCATATATTGAGGCTCATTATACTGTATGCTGCTTTTACACATGCCAAAAATCTAAAAAGCCATAGAAATCATCGATATGAAAACTATGCTTATTAAAAGTAATGGCTGTGTTGCCAATGTGGTGTCACTGCAGCTGGTGACAAAGAGCAGTCCCTCCAGTATCCACAGCTGTTCCTCTCTGCTTCTTGTATTCACAGAATGGTTTGAGTTGGAAGGGATCTTGAAGATCATCTAATTCCATGGGCAGGGGCACCTTCCACTAGACCAGCTTACTCAAAGTCCTATCCAACCTGGCTTTGAACATTTCCAGGGATGAGGCATCCACAGCTTCTCTATGCAACCTCTTCCAGTGTCTCACCACCCTCACAGTACCTTCTTCAAATATCTAGTCATCTAAATCTACCCTCTTTCAGTTTAAAACTGTTACCCCTTATTCCATCACTACACTCCCTGATAAAGAGTCCCTCCCCATCTTTCCTCTACGCCCCCATTAAGCACTGGAAGGCCACAATAAGGTCTCACCAGAGCCTTCTCTTCCCCAGGCTGAACAACCCCAACACTCAGCCTGTCTCCACAGGAGAGGTGCTCTAACCCTCTGATCATCTTCGTGGCCCTCCTCTGGACTCACTCCAACAGGTCCACAT
>VYXH01000022.1:121132-167596 GCA_013397275.1 Burhinus bistriatus | reverse complement strand
CAAGGTCCAGCTTAGCACCTCTCCTCATTGGCTCCTCTAGCACTTGGAGAAGGAAGTTATGATCAACACATTCCAGGAACCTCCTGGATTGCTTATACGTTGTTGTGTTGTCCCTCCAACAGATGTCAGGGTGACTGAAGTCCCCCATGAGGCCCAGGGCTTGTGAATGTGAGGCTGTTTCTGTCTGTAGAGGGCCTTATTTACTCCACCATCCTGGTCAGGTGGCCTGTAGCAGACTCCCACTGTAATGTGAACTGCACCTGCCTTCCCTTTAATCCTGACCCATAAACCCTTGGTCGGCTCTTCATCCATCTCCAGGTGGAGCTCCATGCACTCCAGCTGGTCATTGACATAGAGGGCAACACCCCCTCCTGTTCAGCTGTTCTCTTTTGTCTCAGAATTCCTTGAGGAGGAATTTCGTAATATATGTAAGCTTAATATGCCAAGTGGAGCACAACGACTTAGCTAGTAGCCTCAAGACATTGCTACAAATGCAGAGAAAAGAGATATTAAAATAGCAGTAGTAGTAACCTATTCCTACATATGTTCTTCATGTGAGATAGGCATCACAGGCAGCAAGGTCCACAGTACTGAGACACTAAGGTCATCTGGATTATGCGTGTTTGTAAAAAAAGTTTCACTGCACTGTAAATGTACTTAGCATAATTATATAGGTAGTTAATTGCCTCATTCCTGAATTGTACCTAGAAGCTATCTGGAAAGGAACTACACAGTACCTGTAGTATTTCACATTACTAAATCCCCAAACTGAGCATACCAATTGTAAGTGCTTTTAAATGAATGAAGTGCGATACTCTGAGTTTATTTTTAGAGCCTATATGAAGTGGAATGTGCTTGGAATAGCTCCAGGCATACGCAGTCAGGACAATCTGAATATGTTCAGACGAGGTCCCCGTATCCAGAGGGACACAATTAGCAGACTTGGTCAGGTATAGATGTTGCTATTAGCACATTACACTGTTACACTATGAATTCTCGCATTGAGCCCTGCCGCTGCTAAAGGAACATGCTTTCTAAAGGGCTATAAATATACATGAATTTTTATGCTGGCTAAGGTCATAAGTGGAAGCACAGTTTTCTTTAAGTACATTAATGTGCACAAAGTTTCTTCCAATTCCTTTATTATTTTCATATTCATATTTGCAATTTTAGACTGTTCTGCTGAAAGGTTTTTAGGATACCAGTCAAGACCTTTTGAAATCAGTAACTTCACCAAAACCAACTGGATATAGTAGAAACTCAATTAGAATTCAAAAGGCATTCTACTGTTTACATCCTTGATTCTCCTGTATTTATCATTTTTATTTTATTTTTGGCATTGGTTTTCTGTTATTAGCAGAAACAAATCATTGTTTGTTTACCAACTATTAATAAAATAAAAGCAATATTAATTAAGAGCTTATAACATAAAACTTATCTTTGGTGAGCATATGAAAACTACAATAAAACCATACAGTAACCAAACAAATTTCTAACTTGTCCAGTGAAGTGCCTAAACTTTATTGATAAACCCAGCAGCTTCTCTGCAGAGTAAAGTTGGAAAATGTAATGTCTATAATTAATTGTTCAAAAATATCCAAACCACTCATCAAAAAGAAAAAGGACTTTCCTCTCTGGGTGTGGAGTGATTCTGTGTACTGCAAGGTCATTTTGGTAGGCCTAGATCTTAGAATAAATGTGCTGAGAATAGTATACAACAAATAATAATCATAATAAGGCCACTCGACAAAAATGATTACCTGTGTGTTGCAGGTGTCCCAGTGTGTACCTGTGTCCCAGTCTTTCCTGGGAGTGATACGAAATGTATACTGACAGTAAATAGATGTAATTCTTCAGTTCCTTGCTTGGAATCAGCCAGTGCTTATGTTCACACAGAGAAAAAAATACCCATAGCAGCTAATCAATGTTGAAGCTTACAAAGTGGCCTGTCACTCTTGCAGGTGCAGAGGAATATTAGTGAGGCTCTGCTCCTCCTGAGACTCCAGAGGCAATTGGGCGTTTTGCTCCTTTCTCTGTCCAGCAATGTAGAAGTAATTAGTTCTGTGCCTGAAACAGGGAGGGTTTTTTCCAGGGATGACCCTGAGCTGAGCAGAGGAGAGTTGAGCAGACACCACACTGACGTTCTAAGATCCTGCGTGGGTGTTGCAAGCACTTTCCCTCCTGCTATCCCAGGCAGCTGGGCTGATACCAGCGAAAGTAATGCCCTCTTCTCTGCAACCCTAAAGTTTCCTATGGGTGTGGACTACTTCCCCCAGCTTTATCTTTAAAAACACTGTAATGCCTGTCCTTTTTTGGCTTCAGTTGATAGTCTAAAAAAATTTGGGCTGTGTCTTCTAGTTCTTACATCCCTTGCCGCTACCTTCTCCAAACACCTTTTTCTTTCGGAGAAATTTTTCACCTTGGCCTTACCAGTACGTAAAGGGAGCCTACAGGAAAGATGGGGAGGGATCTTTTATCAGGGCAAGAGTTTTAAACAGAAAGAGGGTAGATTTAGATTAGATATTAGAAAGAAATTCTCCAGTGTCAGGGTGGTGAGACACTAGAACGTCTTGCCCAGAGAATTTGTGGATGTCCCATGCCTGGAGGTGTTCAAGGCCAGGTCTACTGGAAGGTGTCCTTGCCCATGGCAGGGGGGTTGGAACTAGATGATCTTTAAGATCCCTTCTAACTCTAACCATTCTATGATTCCCACATCTGATTCCCATTATTCACTATCTGTGGTTCTTTTTAGACAACACCTCTCTTCCTATACCACCCCAGGGCTATATTCTGAAAATTAGTAAATTCACACCTCTGGGTATGACCCAAACTACCCAAGTCTTTGTGTCAGGGTCAGAGTCCACGTCTCTGCTATAAGTTAGTCAGTGGACAGGCCTGAACACTGGTGCTCTGTGTCCTTGGTGCATGGACTACCAAAAAAATCATCCTTTTGCATTGTGACAATGGTCAGGTTTGACTGGGACACAGAACTTCTGGAGTTGCTTCACTGATACGTATTCTGGTATATACAGACATCTGATATTAGTATGTAAGAGCATCTGAGTACCAAAGAGCATTTAAATGCATATAAGCTGTGGGACTCTCTTCAGCATTTTCTGCTTACTTGCACAGGCAGCTTTCACACTGACATGTGTGGATCTTGTTTTTAGGCATGTTTTCTGTAGCCTATCTTGGAAAACGTCTCTAACTCAGGACGGAGACTTCTAGGGAAGTTCAAGATTGCTGAACTTAAAGATTTGGCTTATTTTCATGTCTGTTTGTGTATTTAGTACCAAGTCATGCAGCTCAAGCTGTGGATTTGGCAGTAAAAGTTCATTGAACCTGGTATTTATTGAAGAGAATATGCACAACTCAAGTAAGGTATTTTCCTTAATCCTTTCAAATTTATTTCACAAATCAATTCTTCCTTCCAGCTTATGGCTATTTTAATCTATATCTATGATTTTAGCTCCAAAAATACAGGATGAAAAAGTAAATTTCATGAGTGTATTTTGATGGGAGTTAAGGCACAAGATTAAATACATTCCTACATATATAGCGGAGAGGTTTTGTATAGAACATGGAAACACTGA
The DNA here is from genome assembly GCA_013397275.1 of Burhinus bistriatus. NCBI lineage: Eukaryota > Metazoa > Chordata > Aves > Charadriiformes > Burhinidae > Burhinus > Burhinus bistriatus. The sequence continues at coordinate 164,003 of VYXH01000022.1, read as the reverse complement.
AGGAGGAAGATGATGTAGCTAGTTTAATGAGTTATTTATGTTTTTGAAGTATCCTCTCAAATATTTAAAGTAGTGTGACTTTAATGAGCCATGTGCAATTGGTAGCTTTTGCTTTGTTGAATATTTTCTCCAGGGTAAACTGAGTCATTAATATTAATTAGGAACTGAGTAGCCAATTACAGGGTTGAGTAGGAAGTGAGGTAAAAAAACCCCCTGTTTGGAAGCAAAATATCTGCTCATACACAGTGAGGGAGTTTGAGGTCATTAAAATCTGTGGGCTGGGATTAGTGGGATCCATCAATGTGCATTATTAATGAATATACCTAGCTCAATCAATTGCAATTTCTGATTAATCATAAATGAAGTAACTGTAAATAGAATAATTCAGCATGAGGTAAACAACAGGATTTTAATTTCCAGTGGATGGAAATTGTAGCAGTAGATGGTAGATGGATTTAAATTTAAATTATATACAGAATTAGATAAGGATAAATATAAATCAATGGGAAGATTGATTGCATTTCCTTTTTTTAAATCTGCCTGACGCTTACTTCATTCCCTGAGAAGCATTTCCCTAAGGGAATGACTTAATGTACCTCAACTTTTCTGGATTTTTCTACTTTTACAGATTTCTTTATGAAAACTGAAAATTTGTACACTCTCTCTCTTCTTTGGCCTGGCAATTTGTGATGTAAAATTGAAACTAAAACAGTACTTTTGTTCCAGAGGAGAAATCTTCTCAAGACCATCTTAAAAAAGACAATGGATTAAAAACCTGACAGGATTGTGTCAAACCCTGTGTTTGCAAGACATTCAGGTACTTCTCTGGAGAGTGACTTAGACCATGAGAAAATTAATAATTCTGCCTTTAGAGTAGATTTAACTTTCACATAATAAATAAAGCCTGCGGACACATGGGGAAAACAAAATCTCAAATAGCTGCTCCTTGAGTAAACATCATCCATTCCATGTACTAAATGAAATGAAAGCATGTGGGGAAATTGTGTAAATTCATAGATTTCATATAATACTTAATACATATGCATAAGAGGGCAAGTTATGGTAACTTTTGAGTGATTCTATTTGGCAACTTTATACTTCTCTTGCTCTTTCTTAAAACATTATGTCTGCTTGCTATTCATGGGTAGTGTTTTCTTCAGGAGCTTTGCTGATGTTTATTTATAAGTCACCATATTCTATCTGATTGCCCCATTTGTTAGCTTCGATTTCATGTTTGTATATTAATCCTTAGACAGCTTGGGGCCAAGGAGCCCGTTAAGTCCCAAATCCAATCTGTTTCATTGCTAAACCATTGCATTTTAATAGAACACATTCTCTAGAAGCTAGGACTATGGTTAAACCTATGCTGCTCTACCATGAGTCAAGAAGATGTCAACCTCTGAGGTCCAATGCGGGAAAATTCCCCAAGCTGTCTAGGGAGATCTACTGGTAAAGTAACTTACCTTGTATAGTATCTGCAGTAGCTCATCAGATGTGAAAGGTTCCTTCAGCCACAGGATTATTTGAGGATCCTCCTTGCTTCTGAACAACCTTTCTTCATATGCTACACCACCACTGAAGTTCAAATGCCTTCATGTACCATTAGGTCTGAGGCCGATGAGAAAAAATCTCGGTGCCAGGGAGGATTATGGAGCAGATCATCCTGAGTGCCATTATGTGGCACATGCAGAACAACCAAGTGATCAGGCCCAGTCAGCATGGGTTCATGAAAGGCAGGTCCTGCGTGACTAACCCGATCTCCTTCTATGACAAAGTAACCCACTTGGAGGATGAGGGAGAGGCTGTGGATGTTGTCTACCTAGACTTCAGTAAAGCTTTTGACATCATTTCCCACAGCATTCTCCAGAAGAAACTGGCTGCTCATCACTTGGATGGGTATACTCTTTGCTGGGTAAAAAACTGGCTGGAAGGCCGGGCCCAAAGGGTGGTGGTGAATGGAGTTAAATCCAGTTGGCAGTCAGTCACAAGTGGTGTTCCCACGGGCTCAGTATTGGGGCCTGTTCTCTTTAATATCTATCAGTGATCTGAATGAGGGGATTGAGTGCACCCTCAGTAAGTTTGCAGATGACAACAAGTTTGGTGGGAGTGTTGATCTGCTTGAGGTCCTACAGAGGGATCTGGACAGGCTGGATCGATGGGCTGAGGCCAATGGTATGAGATTCAGCAAGGCCAAGTGCTGGGTCCTGCACTTGGGTCACAACAACCCCATGTAGTGCTAAAGGCTTGTGGAAGACTGGCTGTAATGCTGCCCAGTGGAAAAAGACCTGTGGGTGTTGGTGGACAGCTGGCTGGATAGGAGCCAGCAGTGTGCCCAGGTGGTTAAGAAGGCCAACAGCAGGCTTGTATCAGGAATAGTGTGATGAGCAGGACTAGGGCAGTGATTGTCCCCCTGTATGCGGCACTGGTGTGGCCACACCTTGAATACAGTGTTCAGCTTTGGGCCCCTCACTACAAGAAAGACATTGAGGTGCTGGAGCATGTCCAGAGAAGGGCAACAAAGCTGGTGAGGGATCTCGAGCACAAGTCTTATGAGGAGCAGCTGACGGAGCTGGTGTTGTTTAGTCTGGAGAAAATGAATCTGAGAAGAGACCTTGTAGCTCTCTACAGCTACCTGAGAGGAGGTTGTAGTGAGGTGGGGGTTGTTCTCTGCTCCCAAGTAACAAGCAATAGAACAAGAGGAAATGGCCTCAAGTTGCACCAGGGGAGGTTTAGATTGGATATTAGGAAAAAATTCCTGAAAGAAAGGGTTATCAAGCATTGGAACAGGGTGCCCAGGGAAGCGGTTGAGTCAGCATCCCTGAAGGTATTTAAAGGACGTGTAGATTTGGCATCCCAACCAAAAAACAGCCAATCCACCACATAACTAGCAGAGTTTACTTTTTCCTTTTAGTGACAGCCCAGTCTTTGTAAGTTTATGTGAGCAGAAAGAATAAGCATAAGACTCTTTAATGTAGTGATAAAACTGCTAGATAGAGCTAGAATTGGTGCTCTATAATTTATTAAATTACACACATTTTATTGGAGTGTCAAAATTGGCACTTCTCATTCTCAGAGTTTCTGTATTATAATTTAACTATCATTTTTTACTATATCCAGTGTTCCTCAACCTAGTAACAGGCACGCATTAAGCATAGCACAACATGAGCAGTATAGGTAGAATATGGGAAAACAATGTGTACAGTACACATGTTTAGCTATCTGCATAGTAAAGTATAGATATTTACAGAATTATAAATAATTACATATATAGTGATAATTACAATACCCAACATTTTGCACTATCATTAACTCAAACAGGTAAATTATATGTTCATATATATGTAGTATATGGAAGAACACATGGAGTAAATCAGAACTATGTATCTCATTCTCCTTGTCAGAGAGGTCAGGTGAGGAGGATTTAACTCATACTTTTTGCTTATTTTCATGCCCAGTGTACACCATTGAGTACTACAGTAAGTATCATATTTCCCCAGAATTACCAAGTATTACAATTTAGTAGAATAGATATAACAGCACCAGGTGACCAAAATATTGCTAGCAGACTTATGGCCAAGTAAAATGGGTATTGAAGATACAGGCACAGGACATCACAGCATGTCTCTTATGTGCCAACTATGGCTTTTTAGATTTCCCTGAGGTAAAATATAGCCAGGTGTTTACACAGCTAAGTGGTTACACCCCCTTTATCAGAATATAAGGTTATCAGTATGACACTGTGTTGCTCTCTGTGTGTTTTCTACACTTAAATAAATTTTGAGGCTACGGAAAGCCATCCACTGCAGAAAAGTATCAGGTGTTGACGTCTGGGTCAGGGCAATCCCCAGCGTATGTCCAGGCTCGGTGATGAATAGTTTGAAAACAGCCCTTCTGAGAAGGACTTGGGGATACTGGTGGATGAAAAGTTGGACATGTCCCAGCAATGGACACTCACAGCCCGGAAAGCCAACTGTATCCTGGGCTGCATCAAAAGAAGCATGGTCAGGAGGTCAAGGGGGGTGATTCTACCCCTCTACTCTGCTCTCATGAGACCCTACCTGGAGTACTGCATCCAGCTCTAAGGTCTCTGGTACAAGAAAGACATGGACCTGTTAGAATGAGTCCAGAAGAGGGCCATGAAGATGATCAGAGGGCTGGAGCACCTCTCCTATGAGGACAGGCTGAGAAAGTTGGGGTTGTTCAGCCTGGAGAAGACAAGGCTCAGGGGAGACTTTATTGTGGCCTTCCAGTACTTAAAAGGGGCTTGTAAGAAAGATGGAGAGACTTTTTACCAGGTCCCTTAGTGACAGGAGAAGGGGTAATGGCTTTAAACTAAGAGAGGGTAGATTTAGATGATGTAAGGTAACCTTCTTTTCTAGTCTTTTAGTGTCTGACCGATCAGAGGTTGACACCCTCAGAGAAAGAAGACTGCACCCTGCATGATTGTGTTCAACTCCAGGGATCAATTTAAAACATAAATGTATAGATTAGGAATGGATTTTCATCCAGTTCTTCTTTACCCAAAGAAGAATATAGAGATTTCTGGGGAAGGGTTTAAAAATGGAGTAACTAATCTGCTAAGAAAAACTCACCTAAACCCAAAAATAACCTTAAACCCCTCAAAACTATGTCTTCATTTTCAATTCCTTCAATGGAAGATATTTGAATTTAAAATTTATTTTCTTGAATTTTGCAATTATATCTTATAGGGATGAGCTACTAACTTGGAATCCATGTTTACATTTGAAACTCATCATAGTCTCAGTCCCAGGTGTATGATTTAGCATCAGTTCCATCCCTAATTCTAAGCTCCATTTTACAAGATTAAAAAAAAATAGAATAAAAGTCTTCCAAAATAACTAAGTACAACTGAATGCTTCAGTGATTTTCTCCTGATTTTGAAAAGCCTGTAAAATAGGAAAAGGAACAGGATTAGGGGTTGATTATCACTGGTTTACTGGTAAGGCACTACACTTAGACTGAAGTTTTTTAATTGGCACGTGCTCTGTAATTGATCTGCAGTCTCACTGACTTTTATTTTTCAAGATGGGACAATAGGCTTTTTCGCAGACCCCTAAGAACCCCATTGGAGTGAAGGTCCTGAGAAGACTCTCTGGCTTCTTCCCAGTGTGCTTGGCAGCACATCAGACACCCACCTTGCCAGCCTGGCAGCACAAGAGCAGCAAGGCTGAGTAAAGCACAGCAACCTTCCCAGCACCCAGTGTGATCCTCCACCTCTAGGAAACACTAGCAATGGGTAGAGTAAGTGCCAGGCAGGCAACCGTAGTGTGATTTTATCAATTCTTATAGATGAAACCAGCGATGCACACATCTTGGTGAGATTTCCTTTTCAGGGACAAGCCTACTGCTTTTTTCTAGTTTTGTAGTCTCTGTACAGTAGTATTTTCTGAAAAGTTAAATTTTTACATGGAGTACAAAAGTAGCAGCCATGAAAATGAAAAATAAGGTGTCAAGTCCCTTGTTAAAATAATTAAGGTGTCATTTCATGAATCATTCATTGTCCAAACGAACACATATCAGGAATAAGCTTATGTTTAAGAATCTGCTTAAAAGTTGATTTTTTTTTTCTCCTGAACTGAGGTCTTATTTAATAAATCTAGCAGAAAATTCTGCTCTCTGTGTCTGTTTAAATGGCTGTACAGGTACATGTGTGTAATTGAAAACAGAGGCTTTCCATCGGGGAATAACAATGCCAAATCTCCTCTGGCATTATATTTTTTTAACATGACAATAAGCAAGTGTATTATTCTGAAACATAACTAAAGAGGTAATAATGAATATTATATTTAGATCATTCTACGTAAGATAAAAAGTGAATCCGAATTTTAAAAAATGATTATTTATAAAATGTTTCTACTATTTGCATCTTATTGTTATCTCTTCTTCAGCAAATTCTACATTATCTTTTTAAAACAAAAAAGTTCCTTCTAAAATGTTATGCCTCCAAGCATTTTTTTCACAATGGCAATATTGGCCATGTGAGAACTTGCCTCAAGTGAGCAAGACTGCTTAGATGTCTAAACAAAGCAATGTGTGCTCTCAAATCCTCTAGGCTTCATCCAACAGCAGTAAATCCCATATAAGTGCATCATTAAAAGCAGCTTTCAGAACTTTCTGTGAATAACTTGTGGATAACTTGTAGGGTTGATATTAGTAAGTGTATTGATTAATTTACTTCAGTCATGGTTAGGCCTCCTTTCTATCACCTACTGTGAACACGTGTACAACTGTTTTTTTCTGTACTTGACTTATTAGAAACTTGAAGTGTAAAAAACAAAATGTAGTAATCAATAGTTATCCTTCAGACTTTCTAGAATCCATTCCAGTGTACCCTAGTGCTTCATTAAAAATCTCTAACTTTTTGTTGTTGTCTTTGTTGATGACTTTTTTGATAGGTTTTTCAGGCAAGATTTGAGAGAGAAATGCTACTGAGAAGTTCACAGAGCAAGAGGTTATGTTTAAAATGATAGCTTGTGGATATAGTAAATTTAAAGAAAGACATCTTTCAGCCTCTTCAGTTATGTATTAGTATAAAGTAGGTACTCACATAGTACTGCAAGTTATAGGCTGCTGTACTGAAAGCTAACGAAAATAAATCAAAAAATATAAACAATAGTAGTTACAGACAGGATTTCTCTGACCCTTGGAAGTCTACATTGCTAACTACTAAACAACAAAAATGCAAGTCAATAATAGAATTTTGATTACTTCAAACAAGTAAAAGATAGTTTTCAAAAACATTACAGTCACTGCAAATTCAAAAGCAACTGGTATAAAAAGAAAAGAGTTGAAAGGCCCTTGTTCCAAAGTAATGCTTTTAACTGCTGTATCACATAGTAAGCTTTTACGAACAGGAACACATCTCACTACAATGTTAGATAACTTATCTACACTGTAAATCATTGTCTTGGAAAACACATTCTCAGGTATTTTGAATTTCAGTTACCCTTGGGTAGAAGTTAAAATTCCTGGACACTGTGCTCTGCAAGAATGCAAACACATGCAATTTTTTTTCCCCCCTTTGATACAAAGGAAACAAAGCATTTAGTGAATCACAAAATCACAGAATGGATGATGTTGGAAGTGGCCTCTGGAGACTGTCTAGTCCACCCCCCTGTTCAAAGCAACGTCACCTACAGCAGGTTGCTCAGGGTCATGTGCAGTTGGGTTTTGAATATCTCTAAGGATGGAGACTGCACAACTCTCTAAGCAACCTGTTTCAATACTCAATCACCCTCATAGCAAAAAAAAATAAATTGATGTTTAAATGAAATTTTCCATATTTCAGTTTGTGCCCATAGCTGCCTGTACCGTCACTGGGCACCAATAAGAGTCTGGCTCTGTCATCTTTCTATCCCTGCCCCCAGTCAGGTATTTCTCCACAATGGTAAGATCCACCAATGGCCCTGAGCCTTCTCTTGTTGATGCTGAGCAACCCCAGTTCCCTGAGCATCTCTTCATATGTCAAATTCTCCAAATTACCTAATCATCTTCATGGCCCTTCACTGAACTCATTCCAACATGTCCATGTCTCTTGACCTCTGGGAGTCACCACTGTTTCATCTTGAGTTGGTCTTTGTGCCATTGATCACAACCTTGACTACATTAATTACCTTCTCTATAATACATTGTAGAATTCACACATTAGCTTATATATATCTACAGCAATTACTAATACTTGTTTTCAACTGAAAATGGACTTATTGTTCTATACTGCAACAGTTAGCTCCCTTCACTCTATGTTTCATAAATGAATAAAACCATAAATCTTATTTTTAATTTTCTTTGGACATTTTTCCAAATATATTTTTCTCTTGCTTAAAAACAGTTATACCTGGGAATCACCTTTCCTAGGTTGTTTGTACATTAATGTTTATTTCAGACCAGGCGTGCACTTTTGAAGAGAATTTCCAATTCTCCTCACATCTGTTCACATCACAGGGTGATCTCAGATTGCACAAACTGAATTCCTTATGCGTGAAGCTGGACTGGAAGATGCTCTCCAGGAGCACGTTGAATGTGCTTCAGCTGTTAAAGGCATTGACTTAAAAAGATTAGATCATAGGCAGGCTGAAATAAAACACCGTAAAACACATGTAATGTAGTCATAGGGTCCACATTACAGTGATGTTAAATAAAGCCACCCGTGAATAATGCCTAATCAAGAATAAGTCTTGATGCACCCTGAAAAAAAGGTGGTACACAATCCCCACAGAGAGTTTAAATATACTACAAAGAAATTGTTTGGACATATTATATGGGAGAATGGCATTCTATATTTCTCAGTTTAAATGGAAAATAAACACAAAAATGCTGGATTTTTTTATTACATCAAAATGGAGCAATTCAAGTAACTCGTAATGAAATCTATTCATATCTGGAATTAACACAAAATCTTGAAATGTGAGACTTGACCAGCTATATTTAGAAAATAAAATTCAGACTAAGAAGTACACTTGAAAATCAATTTTAAAAATAAGAAAATATTCTGAAAAATTTTTAAGACGGAGTATTTTGCTATAGAATACCCCTGGAATTTTCCAAAACCCTCTGTTGATGCTTTGGGATCTTTGCAGTTTACCACTGCAATTTACAATTTTACTAGGAAATGTGTGTGCCTACATAAGTCCTTTCTGAACTGGCAATTACTTTGAACTAACTTAGTGCATTCTTGAAGTGGAATTAAACTGGACTTTGTGTGTTTGCGCATCCCAAAGAAAGGAGAGGGAGAACTGCACACATTCTGCATCTTAAATCACAACTCTTACACTGCTTGTGTGACATGTGGTGTTCAAAGGTAGTTAAGGTAATAAAGTTCCAGTTCCTTTGAAAGTCACTGGGATATGGTCATTACACTTTCAAACTCATTTTCAACTCCTAGCCTCAAGTCTGTCTTTTACTTGTTTCATATTCATTCATGGTATAAAACTGAAGTGATCTTCAGATAATCATTCAAGGCCAAATGCTACCACTCACACTTTGAGTGAGTAGTCCTATACTCTTCAAATTGATATACTCACTTCAACTGAACTGCTTGAAATATAAAGTACTTGAGGAGGCTTGATAAAACCTGAGTGAAGTCTGAATTTTTCCATTGTCTTCAGTAGGCTTCAGATGAAGCCGACTGAAAACAGGTATCAAAGCCAAGCTTTTCATAACTACGCCAATCACCTACTTGAAAAACAGGGTACATGCCTGAAAATCAAGACCATGACCATATCTGTCACAGATGTGTCAAACTCCGTCTGAAAATGGTTGAGATTTTTGACACCATGACTCTACTTGGAAAGTTATGCCAAACATCACTATATCCTTTTTCTATTCTATAGGTAAAGAGTTCTGGAAAGTATTTCCACTTAAGCAATATCAGTGTCCCAAGGCAAATGTATTTCTGTTGCTCTTGAAACATATCTGTCTAAACTATTATTAAAATCTTTCCATTTTGGAGGCTTTAAAAGTTAACTATTTCAGTGCTTCACCTGTATGCACAGTTAGAATATTTTTCTTAATTCCTAACCTAAACTTCACTCATTGCTGCTTTAAGTAAAATACTTTTCTGTCTTTGTGGACATGAGGAAATTTTTATTCTCTTCCTCTGTATTTTGTATGCATCTTTCATATATTACCATCTGTTTTCTATATCTTATTTTCTTTAGCCTAAATAACCCCAGTTTTCTTAAACTTTCCCTTTAGTATTCCACTTTTTGTAGACATTTGAACATCCTTATTGCTTTCATCTTATCTATTCTCAGATGGTAACATATAGTGATCAAAACTAAGAATCTCAGGCTCTTCAAGTCATGAATACAATATAAGATTATTTCTCTTCTTTTACTTCAGGTATTCTACTCAAATATGCCCATATGACATTTGAATGTTTGGAACAGTAAGACACAATTGGCTTAAGTTCAGTTTCTAATTACAATATGACCGTCAAATTCTTTTGATGGTATTGTAAGCTATTTATTCTTTCTCCATCCCATATGTATGCAAATAATTTTCTTGCCTATAGATAGAATTTGACATTTCCATATTAAATTGCATTATATAGCATCTCAGAGCATTTCAATTTTTCAAAATCATTTTAATACAACACATATGGAACAACCAGTGATGTCATCTGACCAATTAATTAAACTATTCTTTCTTACATCAACTGAATTGTAGACAAACATTTGTGATACAACCCACACATAGAAGAAGATTTTTGTAAGCAGCCTCTAAGAATAGCTTTACAACATGGTTTTACACCCATCCAATAAGTTTTATCTGGACTTTGTTGTCTTAACTTCTTTAAATGCACATTCTGTGAGACAGTTTGAGAGCCTTAGTAGCATCACGTGTATGTCTACTACCTGTCTATTTACCTGTCCTCTTTACTAATTATAGAAGAATAATGTGACTTTATGTGACTTTTTCTTGACAAATCTGTGTTGGCAGTTAATCATCTCCTGTTATGATCTCCATCAAGGGTGACTCTTACCTTGGGGGTAGTGATGTCCATCCCCACCAGAACTGTGTAACCCTTGGTAAAATCTTTTTGAGTCTTACTTCTGTCTTGTGTTTAGCATAGATGATGCACTTGGAAGCAAGCCCAGCTCCACAACAGACTGGGGGAGGAAGTACACTGTGCTAGTGTTGTAACCCCACCTGGGATTTCCCTGGTTAGCCCCAAGGTGGCAGAGTCAGGCATATGACACATGGGATTGAGCGCCTGAACTGGTGGACACCCTGGTGTCCTGTGATACTATTTTTCAGGTGAGTGATGAGTATTCATCACGGAATCACAGAATCATGGAATTTTCAGAGTTGGAAGGGACCTCTACAGATCATCTAGTCCAACTGCCCTGCTGATGCAGGAATGCCTAGAGCACATTACTCAGGACTGCATCCAGGTGGTTCTTGAAAATCCCCAGAGAAGGGGACTCCACAACCTCCCTGGGCAGCCTGTTCCAGTGCTCTGGCACCCTCACCGTAAAGAAGTTTTTCCTTGTGTTTGAGTGGAACTTCCTATGTTCCAGCTTGTGCCTGTTGCCCCTCGTCCTGTCACTAGGAACCACTGAAAAGAGTCTGGCTTCATCCTCCTCCAACCCACCCTTTAGATACTTGTAAGCAAGAATAAGGTCTTCCCTCAGCCTTCTCTTCTCCAGGCTAAAGAGTCCCAGCTTTCTCAGCCTTTCCTCATAAGGGAGATGCTCCAATCCCCCAATCATACAACTGTGTGCCTAGATTCCCCTTGTTACAAGGAGATTGAATGAAGCGGATTTTCTAAGCTGACAAAATCAGCAAATGCACTGAGGACTTTTCCGTCTTGCTCCTGCACAGTGGCCCTCCATGGGTATTTTGCTGGCTTATCCCCAAACTCAACAGAGAAGGATCTATGGCAGCCTGAGCTGTTAATGAAAATGGTGCATTGACAAGATCCTTTAAATGGTAATGGCCATTTTTTTTCTCCTTCTTTATGTATAATAATTTAATAGTCTTGCCTTGGGGAGATTATCTAGATAGAAACCTACACTATTCTTGTTTTGTTTGCTGGTGTCCTCTTACATCTTTGCTGCCTTATGCACACACACACGCTCAACACACACATTCACACAAACATACTCCCCACCAGCTACCAATATTACACCTGCCACTGGTCTAGGTGATTTTAATAGCCTATAAATTTCTGTAACATTTCCTGTTTCCAGGAACTGAAAATAAGCCAGTCAAATCCACAGCCTTGATTTTCCAGGTCCCAGGTGACAAGTGATAGGACAAGAGGAAATGGCTTCAAGTTGTGCAAGAGGAGGTTTAGATTTGATATTAGGAAAAATTTCTGCACCAAAAGGGTTATCAAACATTGGAACAGGCTGCCCAGGGAAGAAGTAGAATCATCGTCCCTGGAGGTATATAAAAGAAGGGTAGGCTTGGTGCTTAGGGACATGGTTTAGTGGTGGTTTTCGCAGTGTTAGGTTTATGGTTGGACTTGGTGACCTTAAAGGTCCCTTCCAACCTAGATGATTCTATGATTCTACCACCCCTACTTTTAGACAATCAGGCGGTTCGATTTGGAAGCTCAGACACCTCTCTACGTTCTCAAACAAAATCTCCTCACTTTAAGTAGCCCTTGAAAATTTTATGAAGTTCAGCCATTTGAAAAATAACTAAATAATCTGACTGCTCTCAAACTGTTCTTCCTGTTTTCCATACAGGAGCCTTACATCTTTGTCAATGATGTTAAGCATGTTAGCCACCTGATCACAACCAACTCGTTAAGTGGCCAAAATAATGCATTAAAAAATTAAAGAAAAACAACAACAAAGGTCTCTGCATCTTCTTTTGACAGTTTTTTCTTGTTACAGAAAAGTAACAGTTTCCTTTGTTTTACACTTTCATAGTAATACAAGGCTTTCCTCTTATGTTTTATGTCCACTGCTAAATGTATGCATTTTTGAGCTTTGACTTTCCTGAGTGTTCTTACATTTTCAGACTAAATGTATTCACAGTCATGATTTTATATCTCATTTTGCTTAAACAGATCTTCTTCCTCCCCAAATCCTAAACCCCTCTCCGGATGGCTTTACAGACAGCAGGCTTACCCTCTCTCAGCCTTTGTTTTGCTAGACTAAATAGGTCACACACTACTATCTCACACTTTGATGACGGATATTGCATTCCCTCATTCGTTTAAGTACCTTGTCTCAGCATCTGTTCCAGCCTGAGCTCATCTTTCCTTTTGGTCCCTTGCAAACTCAGTCTCCAGATCCACTGCTGTTGCTTAGACAGAAGCCCTCATGACTTTCTTAGACAGTTGATTGTCTTTTGTGTTTGCTTTTAGGTATGAATTTTATCCATGCTCTTTGAATATAATCCTTTTCATTTTTTCCAGTGAGGTTGTTTTAATGAAGAGGATGAGGAATATATCCACCAAGAAATCAGGACAAAAATGAGATAATGTTTCAAATTGATACAGTACAGATATATTGTTCTGACTAATATTTTCCAGAGGTACTTTGGCCTTCTTTCATTTAATTTTCCTATCCAAATAATTTTGAGATGGCTGGCGACAGCCAAGCCATATTCAGCTGACCATCCATATCTTAAAAAGGAAACAGAATATCAGAAAAGAACAATTTTTTTTAAAAACACAATGTCATGAAGTTTCCAAATTTTCAGGCCCAACTGTATGAGACTGCTCCAAAAAACCATGCTCACTCTCTGATCTTGATTTTCCAGCTGAATACTAATGAATCTTATTTAGTTTTTAGTCACGCCTTCAGTGTCATTTGATGTTTAAATAATAACTTCAGATTTAGATGCATTGTAATTTACATCCTTATGTCACAACATTTTAATGGGTTTATTTCTAAGACTAATGGTTGACCTTTAAATAAACAAGTATGATGTGATCGCAAGAATCAAAGTTCAATTTTATTGTTAAGTTATGTATGGATAGATTGCACAGGATTATGATGTGGTAAGCAATATTGGGAGAGGATTGTATTTCAATTTGCTTCTTCAAAGTTTAAAGATTCAAATTCTGGCTGATGAAACAGAAAAATGTATCATTTTTTCTTACAGCAATAGATATATGTAAAGTGCACATTTCATTTAAGTTCTTTAAAGTTTGTACATTTCATATAATAAATAAATTATAAAAATCTACTTATTAATGAGGATGACAAATGAATTGTACCATCTAGTTTGACCATGCTTATTCTTTTTCCACAGCAGCCTTTTTTCTCTTTTTTTTTTTCACAAATGCATTTGCTGAATATTTAGAAGGGTAATTCCAGAGTTTTGGACTGCTCATGAGTTTCGTTTGATTTCCAGTACAAGAATTTCAGAATTCGAGCTAGCGAAGGCTTTTGAGTTTGAGATCTGAAATATCGCTCACGAATTAAATTTTCATTTTGTTTTGTTTTGGTTTTGTGTTAGCAGTCTGAAAATATTTAGTAGAATGCTTAACAGAATGTAGAATAAAATAAAATAAATCTATTATTCTGAATTAGCCTCTACACTCCTCAACTCCTGACTCAGATTACAGTGGATATCTTTCCTGAGCAAATCCACTTTCGTAAATGCACAGAGAATAAAAAATCCCATCTCAATTTTACTTCCCTCCTTGGAACCGATGAAATTCCTGTGCTGAGAATATGCATAGATGTGCGGTCAGCTGTTCATACCTAATCTTGTGAGGTACTGAACCAAAGGGACATGAGCTGCTCAGCAACCCGCTGGTGCTACAGATAAACTATCAGGTTGGGATCTTTAAAAAAGTCAATAATGAAAAAGGAAATAATTGGTATCTGAGATCATCTTTTAATTCCAAAACATCTCTTGGTATTTTATGTCATGTAAGTTAGATAGTGATAGCACCCATTTAGGGATGCAAAAAACCACTACATTCTTCCCATGAGTCCCACACTTGGAGCCTTGCACTCTTTACTGAGGTATGGTGCTCGCTTTCAATACGTACAGCAGCTAATGTGGAGTTTCATTGTTAGAAGTTCAATACACATAAGGAGTGCATTTGTCAGCTAAAGTATGCACAGAAAGAAACATCTTATTTCTGATAAACAATTGACTTTTGGCTGTAAAAGCACTTGAAAATGAATGGCTCACAACAGGTTAAATAACACATCAGTTTTTAAAGAAATATAACTTTTTTCACCCTCCCTTTCACACAGAAAGCTCCTTGAAATCAGGCTAGATAATGGTAACCTAGGAAAAAAATTCTTTAAGTATATAAAGGCGGCTTTGGTGAAGTGTCAGATAATATAATTCATCTAAGCCTTCAGAAAGGAAATGTGATGATACTCCCTGTCAAGTTCACATGAAGATCTTTTGCCCAAAAGAGATAAACTATCTCTGCTTTCGTTTGAAAAAGCCTGTCAAGATTTGATGAATCAAGAAAAGTTGGATGTACTGTTTGTTAGGAATCCTGCAACTTCTCCAGCTGATCAATCAGTTCATGAAAAAATGAAAACATAAGCATTTTTCATCCTCATTTGTCTTTCAAAAGGCTAGCGGTGATAAGATGTGACCATTGGTTCATACTGGTCCATCTGTAAATAAGGAAAAACATCAGTTTCGATTATGCTACTGCTGGCTAACAGCAATCAAAATGTCACTGACCCCACCAGTTTGCCTGACACTGTGAGAAGATGTGACAATCCAGATAAATTATAAGTCTTTTAGAGCAGCAGAATGAGTTCTATGCTGAATGCGAAAGAGGTTAAAAATAAACATTCAAGGAGATCCACATCAATGTTAGTGAAATGTAAGTAAAAACAACAGCATTAGTGATAACATAGGAAATTATTTGACACAAAAACGTCTGCTCTCAGAAAATAATTTCTCAAAATGACTGCAAAAATCTGAAGTCTAAATATATCAGATAGATCTCAGTTGTTTTGAGTTAATGCATTGGATTTAGAGTTTGTTATACTGTAAATTCCCAAGAAAATAAAGGATTAAATATTGATGCATAGTCAGTGTATAAAAAACCTAAAGAGTCAATTTAAATGGTTTAAAGCATGCTTAAGCTATTTGAAAATAAAGACTTCTTAAAGCTGGGTCTTTATACCACACTTCATGATATAAACGGCTTTCAATTGGCAATGCTAGTGAAAATTACAGGTATGTTGACTCTGCATCTAGTATTCTTCTGCTAGTTCAATATCTCTAACATTAAATATAAATTCACGCCTTTTTGTTTCCTTGCAGCATCTGTTTTATGGAAGCACACACAGTGTGTGTCATGTACTACAGCCAAGGAACATATGCTGCAATAAACAAGAAAAGCATGAATTTCTGTTTAACACTGGGAATCTAGAAGTTATCCCAATAAAGATAGTCCACTAGAAATAAAAATGCTCTGTGGTTCCTGAAGAAATTATATAGGTAATATTTTAGAGTAGGACAGTAGATTCTTTTGTTTTCAAGGTTAGTGTTCAAATATCCTTGCTTAACAGTATGATGTCAAGTTTTACTGATGAAACCAACAATTAGGATTTTTCCCCCTGGCACTTTGGCTAATGCATAATGCATAGCAAAGTGGATAGCGTATGTGTATGAAGTCTTTTGTCCCTGGCTTACTGATTTGTATCAAGACCAGGACAGCTGTAATTTCTGATTAAAAATTATTATCTTCCTTGCCTTTATCTGCCCAACCCAGAAGCTGGCCATAGAGCCATTCAGTGCAGCTATGGGGTGTGGCTGTGTTTGGTTTGCCGTGCAAGAGCAGCACATACAATGATCTATACAGTTGGGATAAGAGAGGAGGTTGATCAAACCGGAGACTCCATTTCATTCCTTCTGCTGTGCAAAAGGTTATGTACCTCTGCCTTTAACCCCGAACCACCCAAAGAGAAGACATTTAAGGAAGAAGGTCCTTTACCCCAAGTGAGTGTAGTACCAAGGGAAGCCAAATTCTCTGGAAGCAGTTGTAGATCAACTCTGCTGATCTCATTAAATTAGAGGTAGCACCTAACTGCAGCTTTTCACCTTAAGCAACCTCATGGGCATGGTGTAAAGAAGAGCTGGATTTCTTCTCAGGAAGTTGCTCATCTGTGTGTGACGAAAGTCTTCCCGTACATGGGATCATTCCAATGGAATGATTGCCAACCTAAAAAACAGTATGTGGGGTTATATTTGAGAAGAGGTTCCTTTGGATTTGGGAATAGGAGACAGATTTTTTTTTTTTCCTTTTAATGTTGAAAAGCAATGAATTTGCTAACAGCTGTGCATTACTGTACCCAGTAAATTCTTAAATATCAGTCTATGACCACTGTTCAGCATTACAGATTTTTCTTTATTTTTATTCTTGTTCTTTTGTACCCCATTTCCTGTATCTTTTGCCTGTAAGTATAAATAGTCCCAGAAGGGCACATAGATAATTTATAAACTGATTCCTAGAAGAGTACAACTTTTCAAACAAAGAAACGTATTACACACAACTATGCCACAGCTGTGAGGTATGATGTGGGCAGGGAAAAGGATTTGTGTCATTCAACATTTGAGGGTAGAATGAATCTTGATTTGAAATGACATGCAATGATGTTAAACATACCATTATGTTCTTTTAATAACCAGCATTTTCATCCAGAAGCAAAATAACATTACACATATTAGATATTTTGGACCATGAGACATCACAGGTCAGCTTTTCAGCTCATCCACATATGTACAAAGTGTAACATCCACAAGTATGTGGCTGCGTATTTTATAAATGCTTAGCCAAATTGTTCAATGAATTATATAAGTAAATAGTTAATCATAGTCTACATTTGCTATTTCTTTCATAACCCAGGAACAAGATTCAGATCTGTACCTCTACCTGGTTTAAAGATTTTTCCAGTGTGGTTTGACTCCTAGCTACATTTCATATGCAGATTCAACAATGAATTTAATTATACTAAGCTCATTAGAAATGGAGCCATTGCTTATCTTAAGTTCTGTAAAGTAGTGTATATTTACAGCACTGTATAAGCAGTATTTAATAATTAATACTCTGTACTCTGTCATATTAATGTGAAAGCATAAAAGGATTATCAGAGGTAGGGAGGGCTTTATACTTCTGTGAAGAATACAGAGATGAGTCTCTCTGTAAATTAGAATGGAAAATTAAAGCCTGATGAAATGTGACTTTTTTTGTTTCTTTACTACTGTTTAGAGCTGGATAGTAACTTGGTATAGGACTAGTTAATTAGTCCTATATCAGGCCTGTCCTTTCTAGGAATAGTAGCTGATCATGGTAGAAGAATAGGCAAATAATTCCAGAAATAGTTATTAAAAGATCAGTTCTCTCTAATAATTCTGTGACTCTAGACTTGATCAAACCTGTCAATAGCCAAAAATCAGACAAAAAGACAGAGTTTGCGTAACTATATAGTTTGAGAAGAAAATAGCCTACAAATGCGGAAAATTGTTGATGTAATTTGGGAAAAACACAGAAAATAGGTTTTCCTTCCTTCTCTACCCCTCCCTCCCTCCCTCCCTCCCTCCCTTCCTTCCTTCCTTCCTTCCTTCCTTCCTTCCTTCCTTCCTTCCTTCCTTCCTTCCTCCCTTCCTTCCTTCCTTCCTTCTTTCCTTCCTTTTTTTCTTGTCTTCTATACTAAAATTTATGCAGTGGCAAACTATACCACCACAAATATAAATACTTTAAAGATTTGAGGACTTTGTGTGAGAGGTTAGTGTTAAATTTATACTGTGATCACTGAGCAGCTAGAAAAGGGGGGTTTTTTTAGGTTGGAAATTGTTTAAAAAGCAGAAAAAAACAAGTCACAAATGATATTTTCATGAGTGTGAATTGATGCAACGTGTTCAGGTCAGGAAAAAATGTGTATGACTGTACACTTCCAGCATGAAGCTGACATTTCTTTCATGCTGCAAAGAAATTTAAAGTAGCATTCTTTTATTTTCCACAGAGAGAGCTGTTATAGTTCCCAGCTGAAAATTGGCCTCAGCTGGCATGTAATAAATGGGAAAACATGTAGATAATAGTCAGGAACTAGTGAGCACTGCTGGTTGACCAGTTACCAAATTGCTGATAAGCTGTCATTTCGGCTGTAACAGGCTCTTTCCCTGTTTTAACTCTTCTTATAACCTACATTTGCAATAATATTATGATTTTGTGCATGTTATGACCTAGCTGTCCACCATTATACCTTTGGTGTAACAAGGCTGACGAATATGCTTTTAAAAGAAAAAATAACATTCCTTGAAGACTTTTTTTCTCTAGTAAGTGTCATGAAACTGTCAAAATGTAAGTTCCCCCACAAAAACCAGCTGAAAACAGAGTTATCTGCTTTTATCGAGCTCAGTCCTGTGAACAAAACCTGTCAGAAATTTTTCAGCGAACTGCTTCTTTGTGGAAAACAATGCTTTGTCAAAACTGAAGTATTGCATGAAAAGAGATTGATTTCGATGCACCTTCACCAAAGTAGAGCTTGCTTGGGAGTTCAGATTTCAAGGAAACACAGTTTCAGGCCTCTTCTGTCCTGCCAGGTCAGATATGATGAACCCTCCTGCTGCCTGCTCTGGAGCTGGGTCCCTGCAAACGTTGCAGCCCCATCACTCACCTGTGAGTCTTGGGGATGCTGGTCTTCTGTGCCAAGGAATTGCCCCAGGGAGCAGCAAGATGTTGAGTTTCTCTTCAATGCAACCAAAGTGAAATATTTGTTTTCCTGAATTATTTTTTAAAATTTCATTTTCATGGGAAATGTGGAAATGACATATTTTCTTTCTGAAGAGCTGTGAATATGTTCACTTTTCCTACTGTAGAAAATTGCATATGCTGACTAGTTCCAAAGCCAAGAAGTAGGTGATGCAAGCAGAAATTATCCACCAGCAAATACTGATTTCAGTGATGGACCTATAAGAACCTTTGTTTTTATAGATTATTTAAGTGGTGATGGAGGGGCTATATCTGTGATATTTCTGTTGAAGTGATTCAAATAATACTGAGGATGAAATTTGACTTTCAGGTGACAACTTCTTTCTTTATGGCTCTCAGGCTGATGCTCTCCTTTACCATACTAGGTTTGAACGTTGTCTCGTTGCCTTCATAGTCTTCTGCAGCTCTGCCCTGCTGTGTTCATCTCTCTCATGACTCCCCACAGTTTCTCCCGCTCTTTCCTCCCAGGCTGGTACACACGCTGTGCCACATGTCACAGTAAAATCCCAGTCTTTTCTCTGATCCTGTCTCTTTCACTGAAAATCTTTGTGGTGTGATCATTCTTCCTATGCACCTTTAGTCAGGACTTTATTTGGTTTTCGCATCTATAGGCAATCACACAATAAAAAATAGCATACAAAACCATGAAAATTAATCAATGAATGTATACGTGTGTGTGAGTATGCATGTAATTTGCGGGAAAAAATATTATCCTTATTTGACTCCAGATGCCTTCCACCCCTCAGCCATTCTTGTCTTTTACTGTATATTACTGGGAGACAGGTTACTGTGCAGCGTCCTGCACTCATGTTCAGGTACCCAAATTCCACGTAACCCCTTGAGTCTAGTGTTTCATATCAGCTAGTTACCTCCAGAAGTCTTGGTTAAGCCTATAGGAAACACTATGCGAAACTCATATTTATTACACATGAATATGGCCACAAGAAAAAAAAAAAAAAAACAAACCAAAACTCAACTACTTTCCTATCAGAAAGAGAGGATTCATGCACATCAAATCTCCAAGAATGTACTCACATCATGCCTAATAAATGTGAGAACGAAAACAGAATTTAGGCCTTAATATAGTTTTTGCTAATTTATCAGGTGAGTTTTCTGGCACTCTCCATCTAAATGAAAAAAGAGAGAGAGATGAGGAAATAAATAATATTTAGCAGAAAAAAAAAGGAATGGTGAATTTAATGGAATGAGTTTTATTATTGTAATATATCAGTTTCTTGAAACCAGATGATTTATCATGGCTCTTCTTCACCACTGAAGATGGTCAAGGATGTCTTTACCAAACCAGAAATAAAACCATCATCAGTTTTATCAAGCTTGATAAGTCTATTCACATTTGCAATGTAAAATTATCTGATCTGTTTTTATTACCTTAAGAAATTCTCTGTAAAGCTAATTTTTTTTTTCTGTTTTGGGTTTTTTTCCCTTTTTTTTTTTTTTTTTTTTAGTTTTTTTTCCTTTTTTTTTTTTTTTTTTCTTCTGGTCAAACCCTAACTGGAGTACCCCCAAGAATGGCAATTAGAAATGATGGACTTAAGTAAGGACTTTTTTCTGCACTCGTCGTGCTATGGCACTCTAGGACAGAAGATCCGCAGAGCTCTACTCTCTAAAAGTATCAGAGAGAGAATAAAAGAGATGGAGACCATGCTCCCAGTGGCAGCTGCAGGAAGGCTGCAGCCGGAGGTTGAAGCTATTGGTTCAAATAGAGCTGACTGCTGCAAGATGGAAAGTCAATTTTGAGCATGGTGACAGGTTTGAAACCAATGCCGTCCATGCACTGCAGTGAGATTCAGCAGCGTATAGTGCTAAGGTTCAGTAATGGTGTCTATCTCCAGCTCTTAGATACAGAAAATATTGGTTGTACCACTTCATTGCAACCCAATATACATAGTGTTATTATATACACCCCAGGTTTTTATCAAAAAGTTTAATCTATATTATTGAGAAGTAAATAACTTGTGAGTTTAAAGAGAAAAAGATGGCTTAGATTAGATTAATGGGAACATGATTTTGCCAAGAATAAATGCTTTTGATTGTAGAGAGATCAAACTTCAAATTTAGGAAGCATCCACAGAGAGCATAATGTCTGTCCTTAAATACTGTTCCTGAGATTTTTGTTGCAATGCAAGTAACCACACGGTGGAAACTGCACATTTGTTGTCTGAGGAATTCATGGTGTGATAAAGAAAATGAGAGCCTCTGAGGGAATAATTGCTTCACCATGGGGAACTCATGCAACTTAACTTGAACTTTAAATCGATCTGGTTTTGTATTTGTTACTGCTGGTGCACAGTAGTATGAGGAGGAAATTGTGCAGCCATAAAATGGAAGTTTTCGATATTATGCAGCATGATAATGCTGCGACTATTTTTATAAATGTGTTTGTATTGGATGGGGAGTTTTTTACCATCTCAGTTCTAAACAAACTTACATAAAAGGCAAAAGCATATAGCTGAATGCTTTTAATTATGAATAGCAACAATAGTTCTGAGCCCACGGAAGAGACTTGACTAGTGAATCTCTCTCTATTTTTCAAATGTGTTCATTATTTTCATTTGTTCCCTGGGCTGCAGAACTGTGATCATTACCATATTTCGATAGGTGCCCCTGTGTGCTCATGCTATGACTGGGCAGAGGGCTTACAGGATTACATGCTTGATTTCCCCTGAAAGCCTCTCTTTCCAGTAAATATTGTGGCAATTTGAAAGGATTACTTTCTTATGTCCCTTTCAATTTTTCCAGCCATTTTTGATTTGATAGCAGCAGCTGGTAGTCACTTAAGGGTGACAACAACACTCTCATCATCCCCTTGTAAGGTGGACACATATTGTGCTCCCCCCATCCCAGGCAGGGTTCTCAGGGAGGTAGGGGACAGAGCAGATATGGGAGGAAAGAGATTAGTTTTGTCTGCAGAGAGAGAAAGAAAAGTGTTCCCTAATAAAAAAGTGTTCCCTAATATATGCCATAATTTTAAACTATTAATTAAGATTTCTGAGTATCAGCAATATGTTCAAAAAGCTCAGTTAATTCAGTCAAAAAGAAAGTTTTTTATATTTAAGCCATTTTGCAATCACAATTATTAAGAAGGATGGAGGATTTGCTGTCTTCTGATCTTTGTTTTCATCTGCTTGTGTTGTCTTCACATTTTTTGGCAGAGGCCTTCATAATTAATTCCCCATCCTTAAAAACTGACCTACACACATTCCCTTTACCTTATAGTGCAAGTTTGAAAAGAATAGCAAACTGTGTGAAGCAAAGGTAGTATAGCTGCTAAAATACTGTCCAAAATAATTTTATTATATGTATGGAGCTGATATTTAGTAATGTTGGTCCCTCTACAGCTGTGGTTCATCAGGACCAAGTTAAACATTTGAGACTTAAAGATATCCAAATGTAAATGTACCTTGACTGGAAGACTGAAGAGTTAATCTCTATTCCTCATTTTGTTCAAAGGATTTATTTTTTGGAAGATGAAAGTGTGAAGAAGAATTGGATCCTTTTTTGTAATTTAAGAAGAGACGTTAAGTAATAAAATAGGCTTATTGTGTTTTTGTGTATTTCCTAAAGTTTATGTTCCAGGTAGAAGCAGAAACAGAACTATAAGAACACAGTGAGAAAAAACTGCTTTTATCAGCCAGAATTACTGTAATAATAGATTTGGGTTTAGTTTTCTGATACTATTCTTCTTATGAAATTATGTCACGTATTGTTGATTTAAGACTATTAGACATTTCAGATTAAAAAAATGGATCAAAACTATATGTATTTTAATATGGGTTGGAAGTTGAAATTTGGTCTTCTCAACGTTGCTCATTCCCATTCCCATTTCTACACATCATCTGTGAGGTGGCACTTTTCTGCCAACCCAGCCTGAGGCTCTCATCACGTTAGGTGTTGTAGAAGCACAAGACAAAATGAGATCTCTGAATTTCACACCATATACAGTTTACATTTCCAAATTCTTACTATGTAAGGAAATAAATAATAAAATAACACAAGGATAGTTTTTACCATTTACTGTGTGAGCTGAAATGCATTTTAGATGTGGGAATAAAGTGAGCGAACTTCAACTCAAGTTGCAAAATAATATTTTCTCTTTATATTATGCTTGAGGTGCTTCACAGTCTTGGATCATAGTTTATTATTTCAGTGCAAAGTAGGACAAGAGATAATCATAACTACATTTGGGACAAAGATTCTCATGTTCTTGCCTTATGCAATCAGCCATTACCAAAGCAACCCAGCTGGTTAGTGAGAAAATCACAAGTAGCATCCACCTTTCACTATAGGGGACAATTACCTTTCCTGATAATTGTTAAAACCTACTGAAGTTAACGAATGATCTAAAATAATTTAAATGAATCATTTATTCATTAATTTTAAGCCCTAATCCTAAATCTTTCAATGCACAAAATTCCCACGAGGGACAAATTTTGACCTTGTGTATTTTCAAAACTCACTTTGGCCACACCCAGGGTTCAGCATGAGCAGAACTGCCCTTAGGCATCTGCAAAGCAGGCAGCTGTGTGGCTTTCACTGGGAAAAGGCTGGCTTTGCTGTGGTAGAATTAGACAGCTGGGAAGTGAGAAATGCCGGAGAGAGTAGGTAAAAATTGTGCAGAAATTTGGAAGGAAGAGCATGGTTTGGGATCTCTTGGGACTGGGAGAGGACAGACCCACATATTCCATAAGCCTGAACAGTGTCAACTTTCCCCAAGTCCCCTCTTCCCACAGACCACGTGCCCCCTTGTTCCTTTTATACCCAGAAGCTCCCAGACTCACTATTCCTGAACCCGCCTTGTCCCTCCAACCCCACATCCCACCCCTTTTTTGGTGCCCCAAACCCACTCTGTCCCCCAGCAGCTCTGGTACCCCATCCTCCCCGGCAATACACTCTGCTGCTGTCACAGCACTGAATGGACAGATCAGAAACCTTGAGCCAGCTCAATGTTCCCCAGCATGGCTTCCAGGCTGAGACAATATCAAAAAATAATTTTCTGAGGATGCATGTGGAGCTGGCAGAAAAAGCAACATTTTACCATGTTCATATTACATTCTCTGTAATTTTATTTGATCTTACATTTGCTTAAGAATCTCTTTTCCTCTGAAACATCTGTTAAAATAAATTATGTTTTATAGGAGGATATGATTAGAAAAGTTACAATCTCTGTTATGAAGGGATTAAAAAAATCTTTAATCTGACAGATTTTCATTTTAATCTCAAATGAGAACCATGATATTATGTGAAAATTCTAGCTCTGTTTTTCACATCCAGTCAATTGCTAAATCCATCAGTTTTTAAAAGACTCATTCCTGTTCACCCATCATCCCAGCTCACTCTTACCAACTATGAAGCACGTATTTGTCATGTCTCTGAATACCTTGCCTCATCATTCCTGCATTTATTTTATCCTACAGTGGTTTTGTCCACCTTTCCACTAGCCAGTGCTATACAATGTCCTTTTAAAAAACATTTATTTGTTTTTCTTCTCCAATGTTCTAAAAATACATGAAACAATATTTTTATCCAAGAACATTTTAAATAATATTTACAATGTTGCTTCTTTAGCATCTTTCTGAAATTTTGTGGTTATACTAAGGGTACCCTTTGACATCAGTTGCTGATACCATTGCCCCTTCTTGATTTCTTGTATTTCTCATATGTGCTTATAACACTTCTTCTGTCTTGACTCATACAAACAAAAACGCTTCTTCTTATTCCTACACTGACATGTTCTGCAAGAAAGTCAACAGTAAAGGGCATCTGACCTAAAACCGTATAAATAACAGCAAAAAAATCTTAAAATACATGTCTTTATATATAACACAGTTGACTTCTCTTTGTCTAAGGTTCATAATCTGTAAACCCCATTTTCCAGCATCCTTATAAAAAATTTCCATGTGTAAATTAACTTAAGCTAGTTACCTTGACCATTTCCTCACCTTGTCCATAAGATTTATCATCAGAAGTTAAAAAACTCATTGTGTGAAGATGTAGTTCACCTTGTAAAATTCTGTTTAAAAGATGTGGTTGTTGAGTATAGTGCTGAATTCTTGGGAAAGGCACCGCATAAAGACAGCAGAATCATGTTAGGGTTTCCAATGAGAACAGGGGGTAAAAAAAAAAAAAAGGAAAAAAGAAAAAAAATCTTAAACAGGATGGAGTCATTATTGTGTCCTCCAAGTAAATCATATCTGCTAGTAAAGGATCCAATATGTGATGGGATGTAAGTTCCATGACTGAATCAGAGAATAAAATTCCAATGCTTAAATTCTTCTCTTATACTTTGTCTATAAACAAACAAGCAAACAGATATTATGATTTAGGAAATAAGTAATTAGTGGGTAAGTCATGATGAAGAATGGCATTAATGCAGAATGTAAGATTCTTTTGGGATATCCTGATTCCATGAATTTTCTTTCTAAATTTCTTCAGCAAAAACTTCAAAAATCTTCAAGAATTAATCTCATTGGCAAATGTCAAATATCGAAGTTATAATTAAGGTTGTCTAGAACATACTTGGATTTTCATTCACTAGTCTTTCAGAAAGGTGAAATGACCTGATCTGAATATGCTGAAAGAACAAAAAAAAAAATCCCACTAGATAAATTTACATTAGTATGTTTGACTTAGTATGTTTTACAGGCTGGAAAAGACTTGAATGAAGAGATCAGAAGAGCCATTGCTTTTTCTTCTGGAAAACCAATCTGGCTTCATTATTCTTTCAGTTTCACTGGGTTATACTCACTAACAATGGTTCATTGGTGTGGAATGTATACCACCATTGACACCATCCTTGGATTTTCCCAAAGATGTGAGCTGGAGGTAGCTGCTCAGTAGGCGTTAGGATTCTTCCAAACCAAATACTTCGAAGTTGTGCGTTTGTTCTTTAATGCCCATAAGAATTTTCTTTTTGAAGAGCAAGTCAAAATTCACTTTTGAGCTATCAACCAACCAACGAGAAAATTTGAAACTTCAGGCTAACAGAGCCACTGAAACTACAAAATAATGTGCTGAATGAGAGTCATGTATTACATTCTTATTGTAACTTTACTATTTGGAAAAAAACAGGTTGGGCATGGGTGTAGTAGCATGCTATCTCAGAGACAAAAAAGAAGAAAAGAAGCACTTTTGGAGGGAGAAAGAGAGTAAAGGAAGAGACACGTCACCCAAGAAACTATTTTACACTCTTTATTATATATAGATACAACAAAGCAACCTAAAGTTTTGGATCTTTTGAACATATATGTTTAGGAATATCTGAAAATGTTAAATCTTCTGTGTCCCTCCAGAAGGAAGCTATTCATTCTCTTCATTGTCTCATACAGTAATCTATTGCCTGTTAAATAACCTGTTACCATTTCTTGTATCTCTGCTTACAAAACTGTTTGTAGCCTTCCCTGAAGGAATCTAAAATGTTGCTGCAAATTCAACTGCAAACACAACTGTAAATTAAAAAAATTCCGTTGTCTTGCTCCTCCCATTGTTCCATTTTCCATTGAACTGTAATGAGAAAATCTGGAAAACATTCAGGCTGTCTCAGAGGGACCTGGACATGTTTCTCCTTAGAGGAATCAATGACCTTCACAGTCTTTATTAACTCTTCACATCCTGGCTATTATTTAACCCAGGAAATGAAGTCCAAGGTTATTGTCCTTCTTCCCTCAGACAATACATTACTCTGACTGGAGGCTGAGTAAATATTTTTCAGGACAAGAACTGATCTGAAGTATCTATTGGGTATGTCTTCTTCTTGGGTCTGAACAGTTTCTTGCAGTAATTCTCATGTCATCAGACAATTGAAAAACATATTTAAGAAGATACTTCCTTGAGAAGGGTATTTCTCAGAGTCAGCAACCTTGCATTCATTGCTATAATTTCCAGCTTTTCCTTTGCTTTTGGCTATCTGTGTTTTATACGATATAGTGTGAAGAGTGGTAGTCATGTGAATACAAGCCAATAATTCACTCAGGAACCTCTGCTGACATAAAATGTATATAGTGCAACTTCAGTGATTTATGCATGGCAGCAGTTCTCTGAGAATGTGCTCAGATGGGTACTTGTTTTGGAGTTTCACTGTTATTTATTAGCTTTTAGCCTTCTGAGTTTCATAAACCAATAACTTTTTTTGCCACGTGCATTCCCTCTCTTTTTCCCATAATATCTGTGAAAACTTATATAGCGTCAATGACTTCACATTCATGTTATGAAGTGCTATGTGGAATGACCTCAACAAAAAGGCTTTAGGAGGCTAATTAAACAATTCAGATTTATTGATGCTGCGTAACTGTAGGTCCTTTGGTTTGTCTAGGTTTTAGGGACACATGTTTTTCTTCAAAGATGAGCCAGTCGAGGTCACTCTAATATCCCATTAGTGTGTAGGAGAGCCATTTCTTTACTGGGCTTTTTCAGATACCAGCCTGAGGGTTTTATGGATTTTTGTACTGATAAGCAATGTGTGGCTACTGTCCTACTTGCAAGGAGTTGGAAGCAGAGAGGTTTCTCACTGCCCTGCATGAATCTCATATCATTTTCTCCAAAAGTTTTTTGATAACTTTGAAGGCCACTGAGAGGAAAGAGACCAAGTGGAAGAGCAAGTTTTCATCATCTGCTGTCCACAATAATGATTTTGACATCTAGGAAATTATGTGGAGAGGGTTTTTTACCCAGATATCCCCTGGATCTGTTGAGGAGTTCAATATGTGAAATAAAATAATTACGTAAGCAAAATACCTAAGAAAGCATGTTTCAGAGAGCACCAAGATGTTGCTACAAGGAGTTAGCCAGAGCTTTAATTAATAATGTCATTTTACATGGGACTACACTTTTTCTACTAATCCTTGTTCATACGGCTGCAGTGCTAACAGACTGCACACACAACACTGAGGTTTGTAGACCTATTTGATTGAGATGGAAGTGTGTTGAAGACATTTGCCGTGTGTTCCATTATCCATTGTAGACCTGTCTTCAATGAATCAGGACGCAAACTCCCATTAAATTTTCATCTGTACTCGTAAAATAATTAAGTCTTTCTTTTTGGTATTTAACTGTATTTTACGTTAGCTGTCAAACTTTCAGGAGAAAACACTATAATTAGGTCTGCATTTTATGACATGCAATTTCACAGACTGAGTTAGAGTAGCAGAAGTTTTGACATTTGATTTTACCTTTGAAGAAAGCATGATGTGAGGAGCTGTTTGTAGTACCTTGTGTACTACAGGCTCCTGCCTGCAGCAATTAGCAACAAGTTCTCCAGCAGTCTAGAACTGTAATTACTTCTATTTTTCCAATTGAATGTGGGTTGCATATGTTTATTTTCATACCTTTATTGATTTTTATCAATGAAGCATTCCTTTCTTTCACTTACTTCGTTAACTTCATATATTAGAAACAGAAAGTGAACACACTTTGTTGAGTTTCTGTGTCTATTTGGCATGATCTTCACCTCTTTTGCCTAGCTGGTAATAAAAAACAGAAGCCTTTGTGTGCATTAGAATAACTTGACTTTTTCCCTTTCTTGATACACTTTAATTGTCTGAACAGGCAAGTTGTTCCCTGATTTTGATTTTTGTCCCCTGTATTTGATTTTTAAATACTTATTAATGGCTTTTTTTTTACAATAACAGTTTTATTCCAGCAGTTTCAAAATTCTTATTTACATGGTAGCTTAAAGAACATGCAGTACTTTTTTATCGCATTATAAATTACCTACTTGCTCACCAGACAGCAGCAGGAATTGCCCAGAGATCTTAAGCAAAGCTCTGTGGTTAGCAGTGTCTCTTCATAGAGTTCAGCTCAGCGGTTACTGCACCCCATAGGCTGCATCATTTTCCGCTCCTCTTCCTTTGATGAGAATTGCTGATACTTTATTTACCTTATGGCTTTGACCCTGGCTATTCTTCTCACTGGCCCTGCCTGTAGAAGCAGGGCTGCATTGTGTGGAGTAAACTATCATGGGGAGACAGGAAGATTCGTTTGTAGAGTTCCCATGTTTTGTCACTTCAGGGCTACAAAAGCAAGGGCAAAAGGAAAAGCAAAAAGGAAAGGCCGTAGCTGGTATATCCCAGTGGTATTTCTAACAGTGAGTGTGCTTTTCCTTTATTTAATAATTCAAAGGAACAAAACTAAAAATCACAAAGCTTAAGTCCAGTGCTGAAGTATCAAGCTGTAAGAGAAGAAAAATAGAGAACTGTCTTTTCTAATTCTTGCACGAGAACAGGCAAACCTTTGGAAGCTGCTTTCACCAAGAACATATTTGCCCTGCGTGCTTAGAGTTGCAAGGTCCCACCTCCTCACCAAATGCTGAGAAATGCTGCTGCAATGCCACAGCCAGGTCAGCGGTTAGGCAGAAGGGCTGGAAAAGGGGTCTCCAAAAGGTGTCAGGGAGGCCAGCGAGGATGTGCTCTGCTTTCAAGCTTCATTCAGAAGACATCATCCTGGACTGCAGAACAAGAACAGGTTTTGGGTGATATTTTTTCTCCTCCCTCTAAAATCTGAGCCATCTTCACTGTTCTTTCACTTGATTTCCACTGTGCCCTAGCCAGTTGTATCAAACTGATAGGGAAACTCACTCACTACTAGATAAGAAATAAGCACCGAGGAAGCAGTAAAAAACATGTACAGGTATATGGAAATGAGTGCACAAAAATAGCAGAGAATGAATGTTACACTGAGAACTTCAGCATTTCTTGAATGCTGAGCTAGTAACTTCAGCTACAGAATATCAGGTTATTCTGTAAATTTAAATGTATAGACAGCAGGAGGTTCCCTGAGGATATCTTTATCTGAGCTACTTGCAGTTTGAAAACTTATTACACATCACTCATATTTTTACCAAAAGCTATTAGGTGCTGTTTAGAATGTGTAAGTACTTCATTTATGCTTGTCTGTAGGTATAAGAAGCAAATACTTCATACTGGATATATACTGGGATCCTCTTATTGAAGATGACTAGGAACTCATAATAGAACAGAGAGAGAGCGTTTAAACAGCGTGCATTTCATCTGTATAAGGCTTTTTGAGGAGCTCTGTGCTGAGGACAGTTTTTCTGAAACACAGATTGAAGTATGCATATACACATTAAATGCCATTTAACAGTCCTACATTATCAAAAGTCATCATGCAAATAAACTGTGGGGGCTTTCCCAACATGTACTACCGGTGCAGAGCTTGTTTAGTAACTTTTATTCTGGGTTGACTTAACTTTTCTTCCTCCACCATTATTTAAAATAGCCAAGTTATAAACCCCTGAATCATTTTATAACAGAAACTTTGACACAGTCTTTACGGTACAAGTGTGTATGGCATAGCGGTAATATCAGTGTTGATGACAGATGTCATTAGTTTAATGACCACAGTTATCTATTGTCATTTTTAAGTGAGGTTACTTAATGGAGTTAAATCTACTTTCCTTAATGGCTAGAATTAAGAAACTATGTCACATCTACATTAAGCATATTACCTGTAATTTGTACAAAGAAACCTATAACTTGAATAATTACTCCTACTTAATATACCATTAACCAGAAATTGACAAAGACTTAGTAAAGTCTATTTGTGATTTCCAGATTTGTTTAGCATCCCTGTTTTGTCTCTCACATGAGACTTCATTAATGTTTTATATTTAATTTGACTGAAACGATCTGCATTGAGCACTCATTTGATTTATGTACTGTGATGATAAAGCAAACTTGCAAATGGATAATATATATAATGTGCTTAAATATTTGCATATTGTTTATTCTGTAAGTGCTGCTTTATTTTAGGGGTGTGATTCTGAGTCCATTGAAATTATTGGTAAGACAGTACTCAGCTTCAATGAGAATGAGATCTCTTCTTAAGTATGCTCACTGACTGTTCCTCCCACTTCATGGAATAGAATCACAGAATAGAATCATAGAATAGTTTGGGTTGGAATGGACCTTTAAAGGTCATCTAGTCCAATCCGTGGGCAATAAGCAAGGACATCTTCAACTAGATCAGGTTGCTCAGAGACCTATTTAACCTGACCTTTAATATTTCCAGGAATGGGACATCTACCACGTCTCTGGGTAACCTGTTCCAGCGTTTCACCAGCCTCATTGTAAAAAAATTCTTCTTTCTCTCTAGTCTAAATCTACTCTTTTTTACTTTAAAACCATTCTCCCTTGTCCTATTGCTACAGGCCCTGCTAAAAAGTCTGCCCCCATCTTTCTTATAAACCCCCTTTAAATACTGAAAGGCTGCAACAAGGTCTCCCCAGAGCCTTCTCTTCTCCGGGTAGAATAACACCAAGTCTCAGAAGAGAATCACCTCCCTCGACCTGCTGGCCACGCTTCTTTTGATGCAGCCCAGGATACAGCTGGCCTTCTGGGCTGTGAGTGCACATTGTTGGCTCATGTCCAGCTTTTCATCCACCAGTACTTCCAAGACATTCTCAGCAGGGCTGCTATCAATTGCTTCATCCCCTAGCCTGTTTTGATACAGGGGGTTGCCCTGAGCCGGGTGCAGGACCCTCCACTTGGCCTTGTTGAACCTCATGAGCTCCATATGGGCCCACTTCTCAAGCCTGTCCAGGTCCCTCTGGATGGCATCTAATCCCTCAGGCATGTCAACCACCCCTCTCAGCTTGGTGTCATCTGCAAACTTGCTGAGGGTGCACTCAATCTCACTGTTCATGTCATTGATGAAAATATTAAACAGTACTGATCCCAACACAGACCTCTGAGGGACACCACTTGTCACTGATCTCCATCTGGACATTGAGCCATTGACCACTACCCTCTGGATGCAACCGTCCAACCAATTCCTCATCCACCAAACAGTCCACCCATCAAATCCATATCTCTCAATTCAGAGATAAGGATGTTGTGGGGGACTGTGACAAAGGCCTTACAGAAGTCCACATAGACGACATCCGTAGCTCTTCCCTTGTTCACTGATGTAGTCGCTCCATCATAGAAGGCCACCAGGTTGGTCAGGCAGGACTTGCTAATGGTGAAGCTATGCTGGCTGTCTTGAATCACCTTCCCGTCCTCCTTGTGTAGCATAGCTTCAAGGACAATCTGTTCCATGATCTTCCCAGGCACAGAGGTGAGGCTGACAGGTCAGTAGTTCCCAGGGTCCTCCTTTCTACCCTTTTTAAAAATGGGTGCAATGTTTCCCTTTTTCCAGTCACCAGGGACTTCAGCTGAGTGCCATGACTTTTCAGATATCATGAAGAGTGGCTTGGCAACTACCTCAGCCAATTCCCTCAGGACTCTGGGATGTATCTCATCAGGTCCCATAGAGTTCTGCATGTTCAGGTTCCTCAGGTGGCCATGAACCTGATCTTCTCTTACAGTGGGAGGGACTTTGCTCCTCCAGTCCCTGCCTTGTGGTCCGTCCACTCAAGAGGTGTGGGAAGAGAAGTTGCCAGTGAAGACTGAGGCAAAAATGTTTTTGAGCACCTCAGCCTTCTTCTCATCCATTGTTACCAGTTTGCCAGTCTTGCTCATCAGGGGAGGGTACACTTTCTTTGACCTCCTTTTTCTGGCAGACATAGCAGTAGAAGCCCTTCTTATTATTCTTTTCATCCCTTGACAAGCTCACCTCCAGCTGCGCCTTGGCCTTCGCGACCCCATCCCTACACAACTGGGCAGCATCCCTATACTTTTCCCAGGATACCTGTCTGCGCTTCCACTGCCTGTGCCTTTCCTTCTTGCCCTTTAGTTTGACTAGTAGGTCTTGACGCAGACATGCTGGTCTCTTGCCTTCTTTCCCTGATTCCTTAACTGGGGATTAAGAGCTCTTGCGCTCTATGGAAAGCATCCTTAAAGATCTGCCAGTTCTCTTCTGCTCCCTTGTCCCTGAGGGCAGTTTCCCAGGGGGAGCTAACTCCTTGAAGAGCTGGAAGTTTGCTTTCCTAAAATTCAATGTCCTGACTTTACTCTTTGCCTGACCCATATCCCTCAGGACTGCAAACTCCACCAGTGCTCCCCTCTTTTTAGTCTTCTTCCAAGTACAATAATGGCCATAAAACATTTTCTTTGAAAGAAAGAAAATATTTCTATCAAATTATTTTTCTTTTATAAGTACTTATTTCTGTATTTTAATTTCTATTTCAAGTGGAACAAATAATATTATTTAAAAAATAGAGAAAGGCAACATACAAGGTAGGAACAAATTTGTAACTGACAAGGAGAATCAGGGCAAACATAGCCCATTGCTAGGCAGACAAACACCCACTGGCTCTAGACTAATTCCAGAGTGCTTCCCCTCTCTAAATCTTACTTCAATGGTACGTGAAAAAAATCCATGCCAATATATAAACCTCAGCCATTCCTCTCTGTCTGACTTCAGCTATATCTAATGTGTATCTTTTCTATCTTTACTTCACCCTTAAATCCAAGATGGAAAATAAAGGAGCTGTATCTGTTCTGCATGGATTCAGAAACTTCAATCAGTTGATAAGAAAAAAGGTTACCAGGGTGGCTGTCCCGGTTTGAGGTAAAACAGAACCAATTTTCTATTCAGTAATTTTACTTTTTAGCGAAGCCTCTTCTAACTACTGAAACTAACAGCATATTGTGCAGAAACTGTTTGCTCTTAGAGTGATAAGACCTCAAACCAGGACAGAATGGTATGCAGAGAAGCTCTTGCTTATACTTATTTCTATAACAACTAAGGTCAGCTAACTTTGTTATTTGCCACGTTGGAGGATCGGAAGTGAAAAAGCACAGAGGGTTCACACCTGCAGGTAGGAATGGACAGGACAGGTGAACCAAAACTGACCAATGGGATATTCCATCCCATCCACATCATAGAATCACAGAGTCATAGAATCACCTAGGTTGGAAGAGAACTTTTAGATCATCAAGAGCAGCCATAAATCTAACACTGCCAAAATCACCAATAAACCATGTTCCTAAACAACACGTCTACCCTTCTATTAAATACCTCCAGGGACGGTGACTTAACCACTTCCCTGGGCAGCGTGTTCCAATGCTTGATAAGCCTTTTGGTGAAGAAATTTTTCCTAATATCCAATTTAAACCTCCCCTGGCACAACTTGAGGTCATTTCTTCTTGTCCTGGTGCTTGTTACTTGGGAGATCGACCCCCACCTCTCCACAACCTTCTTTTAGGTATTTGTAGAGAGCGATAAGGTCTTCCTTGAGTCTCCTTTTCTCCAGGCTAAATGATCCCAGTTCCCTCTGATGGCTCTCATAAGACTTGTTCTCTAGGCCCGTCACCAGCTTCATTGCCCTTCTCTGAACTCTCTCCAGCACCTCAATGTCTTTCTTGTAGTGAGGAGCCCAAAACTGAACACATGATTCAAGGTGGGGCCTCACCAGTGCTGAGTACAGGGGCATGATCACTTCCTTAGCCCTGCTTGCTGCACTACTCCTGATACAAGCCAGGTATTGCTGTTGGCGTTCTTGGCCACCTGGGCACACTGCTGGCTCATATTCAGCCAGCTGTCCACCAACACCCCCAGGTCCTTTTCTGCTAAGCAGCTTTCCGGCCACTCTTCCCCAAGCCTGTAGCCCTGCGTGGGGTTGTTGTGAGCCAGTTACAGGACCCAGCACTTGGCCTTGCTAATCTCACACCATTGGCCTTGGCTCATCGATCCAGCCTGTCCAGATCCCTCTGTAGGGCCATCCAACCCTCAAGCAGGTTGACGCTCCCTCGCAACTTGGTGTCATCTGCAAATTTACTGAAGGGTGCGCTCAATCCGCTCATCCAGGTCATTAATAAAGATATTAAAGAGAACTGGCCCCAGTGCTGAGCCCTGGGGAACACCACTTGTGACTGACTGCCAACTGGATTTAACTCCATTCACCACCACTCTTTGGGCACAGCCTTCCAGACAGTTTTCTACCCAGCAAAGAGTATACCCATCCAAGCCATGAGCAGCCAGTTTCTCCAGAAGAACGCTGTGTCAAAGGCTTTACTAAAGTCCAGGTAGACAACATGCACAGCTCTTCCCTCATCCTCCAAGCAGGTCACTTTGTCAAAGAAGGAGATCAGGTTAGTCACGCAGGACCTGCCTTTCATGAACCCATGCTGACTGGGCCTGATCACCTGATTGTCCTGCATGTGCCACGTAATGGCACTCAGGATGATCTGCTCCATAATCTTCTCCAGCACTGAGGTCACACTGACAGGCCTGTAGTTCCCCAGATCCTCCTTCCAGCCCTTCTTGTACATGGGTATTCACATTTGCTAACCTCCAATCAACTGGGGTATCCTGGTTAGCCAGGACTGCTGATAAATGATGGAAAGTGACTTGGTAAGCAATTCCGCCAGCTCCCTCAGTACCCTTGGGTGGACCCCATCCAGCCCCACAGACTTATGTGTGTCTAAGTGGTGTAGCAGGTCACTCACCATTTCCCCTTGGATTACGGGGGCTTCATTCTGCTCCCTGCCTCCATCTTCTAGCTCAGGGGGCTGGGTACTCAGGGTGCAACTGGCCTGACTATGAAAGACTGAGGCAAAGAAGACATTAAGTAACTCGAGTACCTCGACTGCTCGGTATAAAAGCTGAGGGATCAAAGGGTCAGCCCTCTTTCTTCAATGGCCGGCCTCCGAGGAGGACCCTGTCTGTTTGTATGGCTTTGATTTTGATCTGTGCATTCCTGAGTCCAGATCCAGAATCCAGTTCCCATCTGTCACTGTTCCCCAGTGCTTGTCGGTGATGTGATTGTCATCCTGGGAGTTACAGTTTTGTATATATTTAATATATACAGTTTTGTATATCTTTAATTATTTTCTTTTTATTTTATTATTAATATTTTCATTAAAGTAGTTTAGTTCATTCTAAACTCATATGTCTCTTTCTCCCTCCTCTCCTTGGAGAGAGAGGTGGGGGAGAGCATCTGTCATTTGCCTTGGTGGTTGGTCTGGCCTAAACCACGACAGTGGCTCTGCTCTCACGCTGAGCTTCCATGCAGGCTTGTGGGGGGTTACTGAAGTGCTATGGGCTGGCTGAAACAGTGCTTGAAAATTGTTGTCATCAAATTTTGTCCACAGTTAGCAATTTTGTCTTAGTTGACTAAAATTAGCTCTTGAAATACATTCATTTCCTTAAAAGGATGTTTTTCATATCATCCTTGTCCTATTTCTTGCCCTCCCATAGCTCACTGAAGTTGAAGATATCCTTCCCTTGTTCTTTTTCTTCCTTTTCTCCTCTAATTAGAAAATCACTTTCTTTTAAGGACTTAGCTCTGCACTGAATTGTCTACCAGCAAAAGAAAGGCTATTTTCTGACCATATCAAATTTATTTTGCTACTTATTCTCCTTAAAATTTGTCTCTTCTCAGCTTTTTACACTTTCTGAAAATTCTGTACTGAAAGTGTTTTAAGAACACAATATAAAAACAAAAATACAGACAAAGTGCCATAAAAATACCAATTTTTAGAATCAAACTCATAAAGCTTTTTAGGTTGTGTATTCATATTACTAAACTTACTCTCCTCTATCTTGTCCAACACAATTCACTCTAGTTACTCAAGAAGGGAAAAATAGCAAAAAGTGGTGATGGAAAAGAGCAGGAATGTCTAGCTAACTCCTTAATATCTCTGAACCACAGGAGAAAAAAGGTGGAATAACACTTATCATTCCACAAAATCGTACAAATGTGTGGAGTCAGTCTCTGAAGATTTTTATAAATTATGATTTTCAATAGACTTCATCGCATAAGCTGACAAGCTGATGCAGAGACAAGTCAAGTTTCGTTTTACTGTTGGTTAAGGTGCTTTCTTCACCCATTGTTTTTCATTTCCAAAGGATGAAAAACAGATGTGGAGAATCAAATAAATGATGTTTCTCTTAACAAGAAGAAAATATTGTCTATATACCAGATTTTCAACATATTCCTTATGTGGAAGGTTAAAATTTAATATGCAGAAATATTCTGAATTAAACTTCTTCCTGTAGTGAATGATTGTCCCTGAGTTTAAGACCAAACTAAAAGGTTTAGTCACACTGCCATTTCCACATATTTTAATGGGAAGTTTGAATCAGGATTAGGGCACCAGGTATCTTACTAAATTATCCCTTTATGTAGCACTGTTAATGTAGGCTGAGCCTCTCATCCGTGAACTGGGAAATTAAAAATATATTAATATCAAAGCCTTCATGATAACTGCATTGATAGACAACACATAGTTTATATTTAATCACCTCTTATTCATAACATGTCATAATCATCCATCATGGCAGCAAGAAAATTGTCCAGCCTAACTCCTACACTGAAGGTAGTAATGAAAATATAATAGGGGAAAAAAGTTCAAGGGGAAAACTCATTGCATAATTGATGCCATGGACTGGTGATCTTATAGGAGATGATGTCTGTATTCTGCATTGACGTATTTTGTTCAAGCACAGAGACATGTGTGAAGACCTATAGAAGTTACATATCTCAGATATTTCATGCTAAGCCTCTTGTATCAAAAATCATGGTTTAACTCTCAAAAAAGATGCACTTTCATTGAACAACATAAAACATCATCTATCTGATATTTTTATCTTTCTCCTGACTTCTTCCAGATCCAAGTAGCAGTTTTAATATTCTCAATAGAAAAGGAGGCTGCTACTTGCTATTTAGAAAAGAATTCCAGTCATCCTCTTCATTTCAACCACACCTCTCAGTGTCTTGTCCCTCTGGGTGAATATGTAGTCATTCATCTAATCTACTTATATCCACCCAAAACTTATGTCTGTGGTCCAAACTAATTTGATGGGCTGATACTATCATCAGTAAAGGGAGACAAGCACTTTCTTAGCACAATTCAGTTTTCCAGAAAGGGGTGTCATGTAGGTGGGATGATTTGGTCTCTAGAGATTCCTAATTTTAAAACAACCAGAGTTAAGTAAGATGATGCCAACCATGTGTGACACTAAACAATGTGAGCTCAAGGACAGACGGGGACAAATTTTACCCAGGACAACCATTACTCTGATTTATCAGAACAAAGGTTCTTTCAGCTGCCTCTCCTGCTCTCCTGTCTCATCCCACAGGAAAGCACCACTGGAAACTGCCCTAAAGTCAGGAGGAGGATCCAATCTACTTCCTTCTTCTCCCTTAGTATTTTGTTTAAGGTACCGGCCAACATAGATGTCATAAACAGTCCTGATTTGCTTTAAAGCTGTCCTGACCAGCTCTTCTGAAGTGTATTCTACAACTACAATCTATTTTATGTATCTCTGAGGGTTTTGTAGATGTAGATGACATTGACCGTAATTTAGTTCTTGAATGCATTGCCATGTAAAACATTATATGCATTAAGAAGTTCTTTTGCTCTGTAGATGTTTTTTGTTCTCTTCCCTGTGGCACTGAGTTTTCTGTGTCATGTTCATTCTCTGACCTCTAGCAGTGTTTTCACTTTCCTAACTATGACCCTGTTGCCAGCCTTTTCTAAGCAAAGGAGAGTTCATTTCACTGAACTCACTATCAGGCTGATGGAGTTAGCCCTGTGCTTTTTGCTATTTGGCCACAGACTCATCCTTTGCTGTGGTTATTTCATTCTCATCAGTACCCATTTTATGAGCACCAGGCCCAGTGTCATGCTGATTAGAACTCGCTACTTCAATGCAAAAACTTCAAAGATCTCAGTGAATAATGGTATGAGTCATGGATGCTACAAATATTGCATTAACAACACAATGAAATTAATCAAACAGTCATTGGTCTAATAATTTATGTGTGGGAACTTCCATGAGCTTCAATGGATATATCCACGCTTCCGTAGCTGTCTGTATTCTGCCATCAATGAGAAATTTGGGAGGGAAACTATGGTAGTTACATTGTTAAGATTTTTAAAATTTCTGAATTTGAAAAAAAACCCAAACCAGAGATGTCAATGGTCTCAGCAAGGACAAATATAAAACAGGTAAGAAAGTTCAAACTTATTAATTTGTTAATATTCCATTTTACTTATCATCTGACAAATTTGTACCCAAAAAGTGAGCTCTTGCTCTAAGTGCATTGCAAATTATTTCCTTTATTCCCCCCGCCCCCTTTTGTAAAGCATATGGCTAATCCAGCCTGTGAAAACTTCCATTTATTTTAGAAATCATGGACCTTTATGACTAATTTCCCATGCCAAACTATAATTACTTTAATTCTACATTGCTGGAGAGAATTTGAAAACAGGATTTCTTTAGAACAAAATTAACTTATATAATGAGTGAAAAGATAAATCATATTAGCTTAATTAAAGTATATTAACATTTTTGTTGCGTATGAATAAAAAATCAGACACAATGAAAGCAGGTTTCTCATAAAGAGACAATTTATGGAGATTTATGAAGATTTTAGGAACTTGCAAAATTCCATTACTTAACATCTCCATTAAGATCTTTACAAGCATACATAATGAAAGACCTAATAAAAGATTTAATAAATGGACTTCTGTTTAAAGTCACATTGATTCAATATAAGAAAAGGATCTGGAAGTCAATTTATACGAAAGGGATAATCAGTAGTTAAAATAAAATTAGTAAGTCTTTTTTTTTTTCCGGATTGCTAAACAAACAGAGAACAAGAAAACACTGCCTTAAAATGCTTTTAAAAATCAGTCCAGC
Organism: Burhinus bistriatus; assembly: GCA_013397275.1. NCBI lineage: Eukaryota > Metazoa > Chordata > Aves > Charadriiformes > Burhinidae > Burhinus > Burhinus bistriatus. The sequence goes on along the minus strand of VYXH01000022.1, from coordinate 124,252 downwards.
ACTGACTTTTTAAACATTTATTTTACTTTAAGTGTGAATGTTCTTCTGACCATAGATTACTTGAAAATCTATCATGGGTAAGCAAATCTTATTTGATAGGAATTCTCATTTAAAACTGAACCCATCAGAGAGGCTACCCACAAATAAACATGATTTACCTGTTAGGACTATTCAGGCTAATGCATGTTATCTCAGTGTTTTCTTCTTGTCTTCCAGTAATCTACTTTCTGATGCTTGGACTAAAAGTTAAGAATTTCAAGAACTATTTTTTAATTTTATTTATATGAAATAACCTGTAAAATGGGATCATGGTCCATGGCAGGATATACCACTTCTCCTGTCATACAGAAAGGTAATATCCACATTGTTGTACTGCTACACTTATGCCTGAATCCTTTTCTGATGCTTCAGCTATTTTTTGCTATTCAGTTATCTCAGAATTTTTTGATGCACGGGAAAAATTTGACAGAGGTGAAGAGAAGAATGAAATAAGCATTTCATTTTGAACTGGATTGCGTACTTTAAAATTTCTTTGTTCTCCAGTGAAGTACCTCTAGTCCACAGACTTTCTTTGTCATGATACTGTAGAGCAGCGGAGTCTGCAGAGTTTCTGTCCCTTTTGGTAAGACGCGTAAGATGTGGAGGTGAAGCTGGTGGATGAGTTGACAGCACAGTTCTGTCAGAACTTCAGAAAATTTGTAAGAATCTTATTGTCTGGATGAAGTTGTCTTCTACAGTTTTATTATTCTTTATGACAATACAGCGGTTATTTCTATTAAAACAGTATAATGCTTGTGCACACAATCCCTTCCTCTGATCACTTACTACAATATATATGATCCAATGTAATTAAACTAACTGCTTAATTTAAGAGAACTAGACTAACCTTCTAGATGCCTCCAGAGAAACTTCACTCTCTCCTTCATAAATATATAGCAACGTTAAACAATTGACTTCTTTAGGAAGAATGTCTCAGTTCCCTCTCCTCACCTGCTCACCTGCCCTGAGCAGATACCTGGGTCCGATACCCAATTTTGCAACTGTGTATCTATCTTGGCAACAAAAATGTGAAGTAAGAATGGCATTGATTAAAAAAAACAATCTAGAGGTTGTAAACTGCACTCCCTTTCATTTCATATTCAAGGGGAACATAATGTCTCTTTTGCTCTCAGGTTTACAATTGTTCAATTATAACATGTCAAAGTCTATTTGACAGAAATGATTAATCAGGATAGATCCTGGAACAGACAAACCCTTTTATCCCAGCAGATCCTAAAATGTTTGCAAATCATGAAATTTTGAGCTTGTTGAGGCTCTCTTTTTGGCATAAAGGCTTCATGGAGAAAAACTATAATTAAGTAGATATACATAATTCAAAATAGGCCTTTTGAACATTATGCTGAGATACACTGAATCTTACTTTGCTGTTAAAAGTTCATAAAGAGCATCCTCTGACTGGCTTTGTCAGCACTGTACAGCCAGTGCACGTTCATGGAAAATGGAAATAATCCGCTCTCATAGGATAAACAAAATATAAAGAATATCAAAACATGTAGCAAAGCACTCTGTCTGGCAAGATATCTTAGGTGAGACAAAATAGTCAGGTCTAGTTCTAAAACCTGAAAGCAGTTACAGCAGGAAGGACAGGATGTGGGACACAGAGAAGAGAAACCTCCGTTGTTGCCATTTAAGTTGCCTTCTGCCTTTTGCCTTCAGGCAGCTGCTTCAGCTGGCCAGGGGTGTTTGTCTCCATATTGTCTAGAGAAAACATTCATGGAGAAATCTGAAACATCTGTTGTTTGTCCTTCTACATGCTATTATTTAGAACAACATGTTAAACTAATGCATAAATATATTCAAAAATCATAATCTCAAGGACTAAACCCAGGAAGTATGCAGCACAAGTGATGGTAATAATAATACAGTGCTCTGAGCTAGTCTACTAACAAAAAAATAAAGGCAATTTCTAGGCATAAAGTATCAACATCAATTCAACTCTCTCCCACTACTCATGTTGCTGTCATCTCATGTTATGTGCTCTTTAGACTGAGGTGGGAACAGCATAAATATTTGACCTCCAAGCATCTTACCAGTGAATGAAATTCCCTCTCTGAAGGGCAGGAGGAGACGGTTAATTATCTTTCTGAAGACCTTCACATCCATTCTGGAGTTAGGAGCCCTCTCCCTTGCTATTTGCTGAGGATGAGCCCTAAATGGTTGATTTGCTAAGCTGGAGTTTGAAAATTCTTGCAGAAGTTCACAGTCCACTTCATATACCAGATGGCTTCAAGAGAGACAATGTTATTACCACGGCTTCCAGGCAAAAAAAAACTCCAACAAAACCAAAACAGTTTACGTTAACAAATTGAGTAATTACAGTAGCCTGGCAGCATTGAATGTCTGCGAATTCTCATAATGTGCACCATGTTTTAGAAATTTTTGAATATGATCCCCATGAAAAGAAGGAAACAGAATATGCATAGAGCATGACGTAATATATTGCATGATACATTGAGAATTATAAAACTGAAACAAAATGTGTTGGATAAGTTGGAAACAATATATTAGGATAATTTCTTTTACAAAATGCTGAGATTGATCTGTTCAAAACAGAAGTAAATATCAACTTCCAGGATTTCTATGTATTACATCTCCATTTTTTGAAGTGTTGCAATGCTCAGAGCCCCTAAAATTTGAAGCTGTTTTTAAATGAAAGTGCATAAGAAGAGTAATGAATATTTTCAGTGCTAAGAATCTTCATAGGAAATTAAAATTATCTTTGTAGTCTTATTTCCCCCTTATTTATGACTTGGAAACAACTATTAGCATGACTTTTTGTGATCAGGGATTATGTTGATTATGTTTGGTAACACTACAGTAATGAATGATCAATCTCATGCTAAAAGGTGGTATTTATTCTGTATTTCCTTTCACAAACAAGGTAATATAAAAATTCCCAAGTGTAAGAAGAAAAATTCCCAAGTGTAATAAGAAAAATTTTACCACAGGATTGGTACCCACATTTTTTTAAATATTAGCAAATTTTCAAACATTTTGTATTTTACCTCAAACTAAAGCTTTTTAAAGCTTTTGAAAGACATTTGAAAATTATAAGGGAAA
>VYXH01000022.1:78477-110648 GCA_013397275.1 Burhinus bistriatus | reverse complement strand
TTTTTTTTATTTTTTGTTTTGCCTGTTTTTTTTTTTTTTTTTTTTTTTTTGCATTTGTTATTGGGTAGATGAATAAGAATGGAAGGTATTGCAGGGACAATTATGTCCTTTACAAGACATGCAGGGTCAGAGTGTGCTCTTGACTTGTGTACAGTTGCTGAGTCTTGTCTTTTTCCATCTTGCCCTTAAAACTATCTCTAACGAAATGCAGCAGAATCTTATTCCCATAGGAGACTGATTATTGTGCAGTTTCACACTCATTTAGCTCTTCCTTTTCTGTTAGAAGGGTATGAGCTGATTATTTGCACCACTGTCCACAGCCTTCTGCTTTCTCCTTTAGAGAGTTTCTGCAGCGTCTGCAAATTTCTTCAGGAAAACTACTCGTATTTTTTGTATTTATTATGTAATCATCAAGGAAAAAAAAAGATTGTTTTCTTCTTTTTATTAAATACAAGAAATGAGTAGAAATAAAATATCTAATACATCATATGCGAAAACATAGCATATAATTATAAGGGGACTACAGAATACAGGGACCAATCCTTTTATTTGTACTAGCTTCAGTGGCAGTAGAATTGGGTTAAAAACTGCAAAATCAAAAAGCAGGAAAGGCAAAGGAATACACTGGCGATGGACAGTGTGGGAAAGGGAATGGAAAAAAGAAATGGAAAAAGGAGGAGAGGGAAGGGAAATGGAAGCAAATCTTAATATAATATCATAATATTCTTAAAATCTAGTTGCTGTTAATGCCACTTCTTTGTACTCTGCCTCTTGTCCTTGTGATTTTAATATGACTTTGACTTGATGAGGAAAGCTGGAAAAAGAGAACTCACAGTGACTGAAATAGTGAAGACATGTTTCCCTAACACAGGGAAACATATCCCTTTACAGGGAAAGGAGACAAGAGACAAGCAGGAAAAAAGAGAATTTAAGGGTCTAGGGCTCTGATCATAAAATCAGTTTTAGTAAAAGCCTGAATACCTGTAAAAATCTGTCCCTAAATTACCTATACTCTTGACTACGCATCCTGAAGACACATGCATCCTGAAGCACATCAAGTCTGTTTAAATCTCTGCATCCTTATAATCTGTGATTTAATTCTTTAGGCAGTCCCACATAAATTAACTGTGCTTTCCAGAGAGGAAAACGTACTGGTGCCTTCTCCAAGGAGCTTGAGCCATGCTACCCTGATAATTCAAGTAGAGATTGTTTTCGTATAATTGGATTATGCAAAATAGTATTATATATACAATTTACAACTGTTTTACTCCAGTTTAATGACTAGCTTGACTGTAGGTAGGTATGGATATTGTTGTATACAGAGGGTGTTTCACTCTACTCAAGCCTGGAATCTCCCTCACTGTTTTGTATAATTCCAGAAGTCTTCTTTCAAAGCAGTTATTGATGTTTTCCAGCCTCATTAGGTCCCTGTCATCTGCTGCCTTGATGACTTTGCAATGACGACTGAATGATTTAGGATACTTCTTGACAGTATCAAAGATTTTCTTTTAACTTCCTTGTTCTGTGCTCTGCTCTATTGATGAATCCCTCTTGCTTTGCCTCATCAATTGTATCTCCCAATCAAAGTCCCTGCACTCCACTCATTCACTTTCACTGTATGATATTTCCTTGATTTCAGCATTTCTCTCTCCTTCACAATGCTTCATCCCTCATACATTATCCATGCTTATTCTATGTACCTTATTTTTGATTCTGGCATATGACAGCCTATTTTCAGAATCACATTTCTAAATCTTTCCAGCATTAATAAAGTTATTTGTTTCCTTTTTGATAATATATTATAAACTTATAAACAACTGCTCAATAGTTGTAAAATATACATACATATTCTGCCCAGTTTATACTTCATGCAGATGTAATCTTTAACTTGTTATTTCAGCAAGCTACAAAGCAATTGTAAGAACAAAGTCGAAACAACCTATTTTACCCTAAAGTAAAATGGGATAATTACGTGGAATAATAACATCTATAAACAAGTGTTGTTTAGGTATTATCCAATTCCGGGGGTTGGTTGGTTGATGTTTTTTACTTTAAGTTGGAGATGGATAAAGGTTAGGGAGAAGTAAAGAATGACAATATGGCCATGTCTTTAAATCACAGGTGAGTTCCCATTATTTTTAATAAATTTACAGTTAACTCACACATGTTTTTTAACCTACTTCACTATTATTTGTACTATTTCTATTAGACATTTAAATATTCTAACATAAATACACTTTTCTGTAAGAGAGGAAAAAGAGGGAAAAACCTATATGAAGTCTTCAACTAAATGACACGTGCAGCGTCATATTACCTGAAACTTTAAAATACCACATTTTAAAACAAAATCTCTGAAATATTTTATCATCTTGAAGCTTTTCTTCTGCCTTTTCCTGCTCATGCCACCACAGTGTTCTGGGATAATGTTGAGGCAGAAGCCTCAATTCAAGCAGAGTCTCAGTCTAACTGGAACACAGGAACTTCTCTTGGGTATTCCATATCAAAATATTTTAGGGACCTCTTTTCAACAATGGTGAAAACTAATAGAAGACAGTCCAGCAGAGACCAAAAACAATGATCAGACGTCTAGAAAATGTCAACTTTTCTGAAAGATATTAAGAATTAGGTTTGTTTTATTTAAGAACAGGACACACAGGAGAAATATGACAAGTCTTTAAAAGTGTGAAAAACTACACGGAGGGCAAAGGGGGATAAAGATTTATCTTTTTACTTTTTAAAGAACAGTAAGAGGTAAGGATTTCAAAGCACAGAAAAGAAGATCTACATTGGAAATTATGAAGAAAAACATCTACCAACCAGAAGCATTCAACACCACAGGCAGGATGTTGGTAGGGCCCAGAATCTGTATTACAGAATAGTATAAGACAAACATCTGTCAGGAAAGGTTTGGTATGATCTCCCTTGTGGGGAAAAAAGAAAAAAAAATGGCCAAGGCAATGTTTTCTGTGGGTTACCTTTATTTGATTCTGTGAATACAGAATCAGTAATTGACTTCTCGTTCTTCTGCTAAAACAACTGAATGTAATTAATAAAACAACAGATAGATTCAATTACATCAACCTGGCAACTGAGAATACTGTGGGACTGTTCAAGCAGAGAAGGTAACATGTCTGTCTTACCTACTGCGTTGCTGTATATATCCTTGCAATTCTGGAAATGAAAGTTGCTTCCACAGAGCTAGCAGCAGATAACTGCAAGGATCAAGAGATTTGTGGCAGGATTATCTGTAATACAAAATGTGTAGGTAGCAATATGGTTCTTAGCTCTAGTAGCAAAAGTGATCAAAGGAAGCTATCAGAAAAAGTAACTTTGGCGAAATATAAAACAGTCAATCCAGAAGTGAAAAATAAGGAAGACTCAAAAACCCCATAAAAATGGTAAGGAAAGAGATAATTAAATAAGTCTTAAAGGTATCCATGGTGTAAATTGTCATGTAAACAGCATCAGTATACTTCAATTTTATGCCATGTCAAAAAGTGTTTGAAATTATTCACATTTTTTAAATAGCTTTGATTTATCAAATTAATGAATGGAAATCTAAAATGTCATTTGTTTTGGAATATAATTGAAAACTGTATTTATTAAAATGTCAGCAGGCACAAACAGCTATTAGGTTTGCTATTTTTGTATGTGAATTTTTTTCCTCTACTCAGCTAAAGGGTAAATACTTATCTTACGTAGTGCTATATGGATGCTATTTGTATCCTTGTAACTGTGCTGAGGAACAGTTGTACTGTTTCAAGCAAGGGTCCATCTAGCCGAATATCTTGCATTTTGTGATGGCTAGGAGGTGGACGGCTGGGATTAGCACACAAAACAGTCAAATACAGAGCAATGTTTTCCTCCCAGTATGCTTCTCTTGTTTTCAGCAAATTTCTGCCTGAAAGAATTCCTAACATTTCTGTTTACAAGACTTTCATGCATTCTTGTTTCAAGAATTTGCATAATTACTTTTTGAAACTATCTAAGCTATGGTATCAAGAAAATACTGTGACAAAATGTTCCACAGTGTAATTTAGTGATGCTGAAAGAAAAATATTTTGTTTAATGGCTACCTGACAATTTTATACAAATAATCTCCATCCCTTTGATCTCTTTTGGGAAAACAGTGACTAAATAATTTCATAAATCGACTCTTGGCCCTTACTTCTTTCCTCTAGTCACCTCTTCCTAGACTGAGACTTTCCAGACTCATTTTAATATTCCCTGCTGTAACAATATGGGATTCCATATCTTTGGTCATCCTCTTCACCTTTCACTTTATCTTCTTCAATCTTCTATTTCATTTTTTGTGATGTGACAATCACAGGTATAACTGAGATGTGGGATCATCGCAGAATTACACGTTCTCTTTAAAATAGCAGTAAACTTCTACTAGGAAAATGCTCTCAGCCAGTATAGAAAGGTTGTGCAGGAACACATTAGTAGCTCTTGCTATGCAGTGGCTGTTAAAGTCAAGGAGTAAATCAAAATTTAAAATATTTAGACCGGTAATATCAGTTGCCTATCCATGTGCACAAAAGCCATCAGAATGCAAAAACCAACTGGATTTCTGGAGGTAACAATACTTCCTAATTCAAATCACACTCAAAATATTATAAATAATTGATTTTCTCTCCTACTACTCCCCATTATGTTCCCTTCCTTCCAGAAATAGTGAGCATCTGCTTCCAGCTATTATCTATATACTACTTTAGATACCAATGGATCTTTTTGACCTTCTTGCTCAGGACTAACTGCAGCAAACCTGCTTTGGGAATCAAATATTATTAAACACAAGCAAAACTATGTATGTCTGGGGAAAAATGAATAACGAGAGAAAAAAACTCAACTTTTCTATGTTTTCAGACTTTGGAAAAAGTTTGTTTGAATTTTAGCTGAAAGCATCTCTTGGTTATCAGTTTGTCCAGACTCATTTCCCAAACCTAAATTTCAGTTTCTGGTTTTCTTTATATTAAATTGCATCAAGTTTTTGCTTAGAAGACTGTCTCTCTTCTCCTGAGTCTGCATGTCTGCTTCTCTTCTGGTAATAGATTCTGTAGGAACAACACTATTTATCTGAAATAGTTCTATATATATTCTCTTTCTTTTGCCAATTTTTTAAGTCCATTTTTCTCTCAATGTTTTGTTCTTTGCTTCTGCTAATCTTCACTCTTCGTAATTTTGGAAGCTTCAGCTATGTCACTGTGAAGTCTCCTCTTCTTAAATGAGAAAAAAAGCTGAACTTCTTTAATCTTGCTTCATAACCAGTATTAATTTAGCTTCTTTCACTTGCATCCCTCTAAAGCAATTATATTCACTCTTTTTCTTCTTAAGTGCAGATGCAAATTAGGATAAAGGCAGTGGGGATTTTTTTCCCCCAGTTTTTATTCCTAGCAATTTGCATTAACTAGATATCCCTACTTTTCTCCCTCCATGACTCAGAATGAAACATACACTGTACCTTAAATTAGAAAAATGTAATCTCTAACAACCTAAGTACAGTACTTAAATGACCTTAATCCCTCCTTTTGCATTTCATATAGCACTTGTTCCCTGAGCAGGGTTTCATCCGACAACTTGGATATCTGTCTGTCAGATACTCTTTTCAAAAGCACTCATGCTTTTATAGCCAAACTTTTATAGCCAAAGTTTCCAGTGATAACCTGCATAGCACTCAGATTTTATTTAGATTACAGTCATCTCTTTCCTGCTTTCTTACTTCTTTGCTTTAATTTTTTACTTATACCAAAACTAACAGGTCTCCTATAACCTTATTCACCACTGGCACTGTATTGAAAACGCATGCAGAATAAATGTCTATAAAAAACTATTTGAGATCACTTCATGTTTCAACAGGAAGAAATTAATTTATAAATTCAAATTGCTTCACTGCTATAGTCTACTTCTGTGACACTCTTGTTTCTAAAACACCTAGCAAAGAGTCACTAACAATCCTTCAAATGCTTAGAAATAAACTTGTTCAAATTTGAAGCATAATAGAATAACATCTAGCATTTGAAATTTCACAAAAAGGGAATTCAAGCATTTTACTTGTTTATGTATATATCCAGCTTTGAAAATTATTTTATCTGTAGAATAAAAGATTTTTCCAAAATATATCTGCTTGCATTCTTTTCTTAAATACAACTTCCAAATAATATTTTTTTCACTTAAAAAAAAAAAAAATGTTGGGGAAAATCTAAAACTACTTTTCCAGCAGATTTAAATAATTTCTTCAATTAGACAGTTTGGATATGTTTCTTTAAAATATTTTGGTAGTAGCTTAACATTTACCCATTGTCATCTCTCGAGACCATAAATTTAAAAATTAATAATCTCTGACAAAAAAAGTTAAAATCATCCTAACATTTTTTTTCCTCAGAAAATAATTATTAAACCAAATGGAAACTACTTGTCTCAGAAAAGCAATTTTGATTTTTTTCCCCTATTTTTTAATATATTTAGGAATATAACTTTGAAGTTCTCAATATCAGCTTTTTCCTGTGAAGACAGCTTGAAAAAGTTTCTTTATAAGTTTAAACTAAGAAGTTAAATATCAAAGGGCAAAAGAGAAAGTCATAATTAACAAACACTTTAAATTATATGACCAAAGCAATCTGATCTGCTTTAAATGTTATTAGCTCATGGAAAATTCTGAGAGCTCAACTAGTTCCCTGGTTTGGAAAGAATGTAATTTTCATTACCTCTCTCCCCCCAAAATCAGTAGCCTAGGGTGTAAAAAACTAGGGTGTTTTAGCTACTTATATTCAGGAAAAGTTTTGCCTAGGAAATAATTTTAAAATTAGGCTTCCTAATTAAGGCTGTGTTAGGGAGGAACAGCCCCTTGGGTCCTGTGCTATTCTTAAACTATTGAATATCAGCAGTATCTCTCTTGCAGACGTCATGGCACAGACGGATGTAGCTGTGGTGTGGGTGGAAAACGGACGTCGTTACAGTGATGTAGTCAGCACTGTCATGCTTGGCCTGTGGTATTGAAGATCTGTGTATGACAACCCCCTTAGCCTTTTCCCTGCCCTCGTAATGTCTGCTCCCTCTTCTCCCTTGAATAAATCTTCATGTTTCTCATGTTCATCCTATTACAAACTAGGTCTGTTCAGTTGCTATTCGTAGAGCTAGGTACGTAATACATCCACAGCAACTATTTCATTAACACATACGCATTATTTTTACTATTGTCATAATTTGGTTTTGTTGAAAAATAACTATGACATGAACAGCCAGCAGATATTATAAAATAACTTGCATCATATATTCTTGTTTTCAACTGCACATACTTTTTTTAGATGTTTAAATCTTCCCATCATAATTGCTAGAAAATATTTTTAAAAATTTGCAATAAATAGATAAGCCTCCACATCTATTTCCCATTTCAAATTTTTCTTTTATGCAATTATGACTTTTTGAGCAGGACAAAGTAAAAAAAGCTGAAATTTTACCCTGAAATGTGCTGCCCCTAGGGAGGACTTTCTCAGGAAAGTTCCTTTGTAGCTTGACAGCAACAAATTGCACAAATAATGCATGCCAAGCCTATACAGTATTTCTTTTTTTCTTTTTTTTTTTTTTATTTTAATTAAATCAGTCCCATATTTGCACCAGTTATGGATCAGAATCTGGTGCACAAAGATCTAGACAAACTGGATAAAGATACAACTCTGTCTACAACAGCTTTCAATAGCAGAAAGTGGTAGGGAGTGCTTTTGTTTGTAGACATGAACTTGAATTCACATTTGCTTCATACCTCTGCTTTATCAACACTAAACATATCACATGGGGATAGTCATTATATCTGTTCTTAAGTCAGTACATACCTGTCACACTCATAAAAATTCTCATTCCAACTAGGTCACTTAAACGAAACTAATAAAACCAGAAATCCAATTCATCCTTGCTGGAGTTTATCACTGCAGTCTTGCTGGTAAGTCGGCAAGAGAGGCTGTCAGTTTTTCTAGCAGAAAATACTCATTTACATTAGGAAAACTGCCAAACAATAATAGTAATCATAATAGCAATAGCAATGATAATTATGGATAGTGCTATTCAAATTGCCATAAAACTAGTGTTACAAAAGACCAACTTGATAACAATGAAAAAAAGAATCTTAGAATTTCTGAAAAAAACCCAGCCCAATTAAAGCAGTCTTCAGGTGATACCAAGCTCTGGCTTGTGTGTCATCCCTCCATCCGTTACACAAGCCCAAGTCCACTGACATCAGTAGCAGGACAGTGTTGTTTTAAGCTGATGTAGTGGAATCAAGCCTTTGCCACAGTCCTCCCTGAGTTGCAGTTAGCAACACCCCTCCCAGAATACCTGATATCCTCTTCTTGGCTGGGTAATTTTTCCTATTTGCTCTTATCAAGATACTATTAGATGTTGTGAACTTGATCCTGAGCCTTTTAACGTCAACAGTCAAAGTCTGATGGCTCTGACTGCACTGAGTCAAAGCCAGTGCTAACACATTTGGGTTTGCGTTCCTTGCTTTGCAATGAATTTTGGGCAATTTATAAAGCTAGTAAGTGCAGTAAATTTACCTCAACAAATATACCTATGCTAAGTACCCAAAGCAAAGTACCACAGATCACCTTATGTCCATTTTCCTTCCAGATCTGTCATTCCTCTCTTAAGCTTGACTGATGGTTTTGCATAGCCTTGTTATGCCACATGGCTAAAGAACATCTCAGCACACAGCGTGCACACAGGGCACAAGCGTACTGCACCTTGGGCCAAAAGTCTCCATGGGAACTATATTCCAAAAGAGACAGTTTCTGAAATGTGACAAAATACTTTTCCGATCCACTGATCAGAATTGTGCACCTAGAGAGGTGGTCGATGCCCCATGTCTGTCAGTGTTTGAGGCATTTGGACCATGGCCTTAATAATTTGCTTTAACTTTTGGACAGCCCTGATGTGGTCAGGCAGTTCATAGAATCAGAGAATGGCAGAGGTTAGAAGGGACCTCTAGAGATCACCTAGCCCAACCCCCCTGCCAAAGCAGGTTCACCTAGAGCAGGTTGCACAGGATCACATTCAGGCAGGTTTTGAATATCTCCAAAGAAGACTCCACAACCTCTCTGGGCAGCCTGTTGCAGTGCTCTGGCACCCTCAAAGTAAAGAAGTTTTTCCTCACATTGAGATGGAATTTCCTGTGTTCCAGTTTGTGCCTGTTGCCCCGTGTCTTGTCACTGGGAACCACCAAAAAGAGTCTGGCCCTGATCCTCTTGACACCCGCCCTTTAGATATTGCTAAGCATTGATGAGATCCCCTCTCAGCCTTCTCTTCTCCAGGCTAAACAGAAGGCGGTGTCTCAGCCTTCCTCATAAGAGTCCCTTGATCATCTTTGTAGACCTCCGCTGGACTCTCTCCAGCAATTCCTTGTTTTTCTGGAACTGGGGAGCCCAGAACTGGACACAGTACTCCAGATGTGGCCTCACCAGGGCAGAGGAGAGGGGGAGGATGACCTCCCTTGACCTGCTGGCCATGCTCTTTTTAATGTATCCCAGGATACCACTGGCCTTCTTGGCCGCAAGGGCACATTGCTGGCTCATGGCCATCCTGTTGTTCACCAGGACTCCCACGTCCCTCTCTGAAGAGCTGCTTTCCAGCAGGTCAATGCCTGACCTGTACTGGTGCATGGGGTTATTCCTCCCTAGGTGCAGTACCCTACACTTGCCTTTGTTGAACTTCATTAGGTTCCTCTCCGCCCAACTCTCCAGCCTGTCCAGGTCTCACTGAATGGTGGCACAACCCTCTGGTGTGTCAGTCACTCCTGCCAGTTTTGTGTCATCAGCAAACTTGCCGAGCATATACTCTGTCACCTCATCCAGGTCGTTGATGAATATGTTGAATGAGACTGGACCCAGTACTGACCCCTGGGGAACACTGCTAGCTACAGGCCTCCAACTGGACCCTGCGCTGCTGATCACAACCCTCTGAGCTCTGCCATTCAGCCAGTTCTCAGTCCACCTCACTGTCCACTCATCCAGCCCACACTTCCTAAGCTTACCTATGAGAATTTTATGGGAGACAGTTGGACCAGGTGATTGTTGTAGGTCCCTTCCCACTGAAATATTCTGTTCTCTTCTGTTCTGTTCTGTACTATTCTATTCTATTCATCCAATACACAGTTTAGCAGTAAATTTAAACAATATTGTGATAAGAATAATTTTAGTGGCCCTAGTTCTAGTTCTGGTGTCTAATGGCAGTATTTTTAACTTTCAATTTAACTTAATAGTAACTAATTAGTAAAATCTAATTAGACACCTACTAACAATATCTGAGTAGCTGGTTGTTCCTGAAGTCTTGTTTTGTGTCAGTAATACCCTAGTGTGGACGCAAGTATCCCTGAAGTACATGGAAATGTTTGAGTATCCAGGTGCTACGCTGTATCAGTAAGGCCTTAAATATCAGTGATGGGATCACAGGCACGTAAAAAAAAACAGGATAAAGTGTCTGGCTTGGAAAAGAAATGTTTCAAACAATATGGCTGCTAATGTTTTCTTCTATTTCACTATGGTTCTGACCAAAAATGTCCACATTGTTTGAGTTCCCTCTCTCTCTTTTTTCATAAAACTCTAAGTTACTACTGCAGAAAAGGCCACTTTCTCCTGCTTTATTATCTGTAACATGTCCTCAAGAGAATACCATTTTAAAAGGCTTCAGACAGTAAATAAATTCCCTATATAGTTGGTTTGTTTTTTCTTACAAAGACCATTTGTGCAGTGGCAAAAAAATAAAATAAGTCTACGTGAAAAAAGAAAACAAATTTTTCATCCTCTTTCATACATGCAAAGCCTTCCATTATCATTACCTATACAATTTTTCACTTAATGTTTTTGTGTTGGTTTCTTCTAATCCATATTTGAATACAGTTAACGTGCACCTATGTTTCCCCAGCTTCTGCCTGTTCCTCTTGAGGTGCTCAGATGACACTGCAGGTCAGTCAAGTGTCTGTAACTGTGTGCATTGTACAGCAAAGTGCTTGGTGGACGGTGCTTATGCATGCTCCCTTGGGAGCTGATGATCAGTCTTAGTAAATGTCACTGATGGTGAAACTTAAGAAAAAAAATAAATTAGGAAAACTATACATTAGAGTCATTATTTTGTGTTTCACATTGCTTCTTCAACACTGCAATACCAAGAATCTATACAATTTTTAATTTCTTAAATTTGTAGTTCCTAAAAAATCCATTTATTTTGTGGATACTACTAAAGACAGTAAATTGATTAAATAATATCATATTCTGTATGTGCTGTTTGGAAAAAGAAAAGGGAGAGGGTACACCTGAGAGAGCTCTATTTGTTCAGTTTTCTCCATTTGCCATTCCCAGGTTCTTTCACTGAGGATCCTTTCAGTAGATGTTCTGCTATGGAGGATAGGTTTAGTTCAAGGTTATCTGACATATTCTAGAAAAAACCCACAAACATCAATTCTAGTATCCGGATTTCCAGGAACACTGCTGCATTTCTAGGCACATGTCTAGACCTGCAATCCCAGCTGTTAGCCTCTGTTGTAACTGAGTTTCCCTTTCTAAGTGATTCATTCCAACTCAGAGTGGTGTCCAGCAGTTTGGAAAGGCTGTTAACATGATGTGACAATCTTGATGTTAGCTGCCTCGGTTGAAGCCAAGAAACAAATCACGTAGAATTTAACAGATCGGAGACAACACCTTGAATTTTACATAGAAATGAACTGAAAAAAGTGGAGATGCTGGTTAAATGAAACTGATGCTTCCTAGATGAGCAAATGTATTAAGAAGAGTTTTGTTGTTCTTACAGTGTGTGCAGTAAATTAAGCACTGTGCAGTCGTGCAGTACAGCACTCTTAATGGCTTGGAGACATCCTTTGGAGGCTACATTTGGCAGAAAAGATGACAAGTGTCAGGATAAATGGAGGTTTAATGAAGCCTTTAGGCACTAATAACAATGGATTTCTGGGAGAGGTTTAATTTCATGGATGTCTCCAAATTTACTCCTTCCCTTTGCTGTGTGTAAACTTATATTAAGCTAGTCCCTGTCAGCCCTGAGGTTTTAAGGCCCATACTTCCTTGGTAGGTGACTGACAGGCACACAGCTCAGATACCAGAGATGTAGACATGAGCATTTCTCATAATGCAATTCAGCAGCCTGCCTTCCACTATCACTCAAGAGACATTGAATGAAAAAGTGAAGGGAAAACATGTTCTGATGAATAAAATGTGAGAGATTGCGGATCACAGGCCATGAATTGTCCAGGACAACCACCCTGAGATCTTTCCAAGAAGAAGAAAGAACCATCTCACCAGGCTTCAAACATCCCTGCCTGTCCCCTGCCATGCAATGACTGTGATACAGCACTCTCAGCCAGTTAGACTCAGGACACACAGTGCTTGGTCCAGCCCCATAACTTGTATGTAAAAGCAAAGCTAAATGAAATAATCTTTTAAAAAATAAATAAATAAATGGGACAAGAGGACGAATATTCAGATGGTCAGAAACTTAGATTCTTTACACTTTAGCCTGCCATGCTGCATTGCAAGGAGGTACTTAGGCCATAAAACCTCTGTTAGCTAGCAGTAATGGATCTGGGTGTTAAGCTAGAAAGCTAGAAAACGTACTGACATGCCTAACCATTCTTTATTATTATTCTGGGAGATAATGACTAGCCACAGGAGGCCTCGACCTGCTGACTTCATTCATCAGGTATGCCACTATTCTAGCAGAGGTAAAATACACTGGACAGTTGTTACCTTGGCTTGTCTCTACTTGTTTCAATTTTTGGATGCCCAAATAAGCATAGAAGATAATCTAAGCAGAGGTGTAAGTGCTAGAAGAGCTGTAAAGAGGTATATTTTACAACTAAAATGCCATTTTCTGTAGTTTCCTTTATCTCATGGAATTCTGAATATTTTCTGCTTCTATCTCTGGAAGTTGGCATCTTTAGCAACAGTAAGATGAAAGCAAATGAAACTGGAAGCCTAGAGACTTACAGTTTAGGGGAGGCAGAGAGGCAAACATGTTGGTGTCCATCAAACATCACGTAACCTCTGGGGGGTTACTGATGCTGGTTGAAAATGAGCAAGTCCAAAGCAGTGTGTGGTTTTGGACAGATGTCCAGCTGCAAGTCTCTTCTGCTGTGACACTGATTCAAAGAGAACAGAGACGCAATGACTGCTGTGGTCTGAATGTGCACAGACGAGTTGTCACATAGGCACTTGCCAAATGCCCAGGGTCCCTCACAAATCTCAGAGATTCGTGAAGGGTAAATGAGAAAACCTCTGGAAGCCAAATCAAACATACTGGGAGTATGATTCCTCACGAAGCATTTAACTGTGGCCACAAACTCTTTTGGTACAGTGATGACTAATTGTCTTGTTATATGAAAAGGTAAAAAGTGCAGCTTTGCTGACTTCACTGTTACCAGCAGAAGTGACAAAAGGGCTGGATCTCTCCGATCCGCTAAATGCCTTTACAGCAGTAGTATCCTTTGAAACCAGTAAGTCATGTTTTGGCAAAAGCAATTAGGAATTTTATAAGCTATCACTCGAGAATTCAGCATTCACCTCTAGGTCCCACCATCTTAAGAATGAAATATTGAAAACAACAGTGAACATGACAGCATGGCTTTTCCTTGGCATAAGAAATAGCACTTCTGTATCAGATGCAGATGCTGTGATTGTTCTTTAATTTATAATTTAAAATCATCCAGCTCCTGTACTTTAAGCCCAGGGCAAGGATACTTCTTTCACACTAAATAAAGTGATCCTTCTTTATAAAAAAGTATATGGGGCTTAGATATTCTGTGTATGTGAAAAATGTTTATTCAAGAAAATAATATAGGATAAACTGGAGCGATAGATCCATCTAGGTGTGCCCAGGTCAAGGTGTGAACAGGAAAGGACAAATATATAATATTTTGACATTTAATAGAATATATGATTAAAGTATTCACACCATATCTGGGGCTGCATCAAAAGAAGTACGGTCAGCAGGTCAAGGGATGTGATTTTGCCCCTTTACTCCACTCTCGTGAGATCCCACCTGCAGTACTGTGTCCAACTTTGGAGTCCNATTCTATGATTCTAACTATATTATTAATATTAACAATATTCATATATTTTTATTATATTCACATTTTTATAATAATGAAATATTAAGTATATATGCAATATATTGAGTTTAATTCCTTAATGAGAAAAACTTTCCCCTGGAAAGTTCTTTCATTAAAAAGGAGAATAGCAGGGAGAGAAAAAAGGATATTTAATTTTTTTAGAAAGGACGGATAAACATCATCCTTTCCAAAGATAATATGGGGGGTGATGGGAGTTCAAAAGATAAAGCTGATAATCTATGACTCACTTATTATACCAGCAGGAAAAGAAGCACTTTAAAGACTATAGTGAGAATCGATGTATCCCACAAGATTTTTGGTGGAAATTAATTATGAAAGCATAGATTATATTTTAAAAAATAAAATTCTTACAGTGAACTGATCCAGGGGAAAAATCAATGGAGTTTTGACAAATCTCAGTTTTGCAACTTGTTTGCTGTTCTGTATGTAGAACTAGGAGTGTTGAGAAATTTCCAAATTAGTTTACTTCAAACTGCACTTTATTACAAATTATTTAAAGCACTTCACAAGACATGTTTTGATAGGTTGTGGGGTTTTTTGGTAAGAAGTATGAAATTCATATATTGATTAAAAAAAGAATTACACTAAATGTCACTCCATGTACCTGCTAGTAAAATTCCCAATGTTATCTTTAAACTTTGTCAGAAATTCATAAATATAAAGATCTAATTCAATGTTAATTTTGAAGTACAGCTCCAGAAAATGTTTTTACTGGTCTTATATCCTGTTATTTACAATGATCAGCTATTTATTTCACAAAAACTACATAGCAGCAACTTTTAGAAAATGTTGTATGTATTAAAGGCTGGAAGACAATTTCAAGGATTCAGAAATATTCATTTCCAGCATGGGTAAGTATTATTTACTGTATATGTACCATATACTCTATGTTGAAAGCAGTTGTAAGAAAACTAATAGGGAAATGGGTCACTTTTTCCAGCAGACTAAGTTAGAAAGACATCAAAGTGCTATTGCAAGCCAGCAGCCTGAGTTGCTCTCAGTTTGTGTTTTGGAAATGATTGAAAGAAATATGAAAAAGCCTATAGGTAAGTGTTTTGGGGTTTTTGTTTGCCTTTGTTTTGTTCCTAGATAGTGCGTCTGCATGAATTCATTTAAACAGTCCACAAGATCCTGGCTGTTCTCTAAATAGTAAGTCCATATTCTATTCCCTTCACGTGCAAATTACCCTCTTCTATGTATACATATTTAACCTGATGTACCTGTCACCGAGTTACTGTGCACTGGTAACTAGTTATTGGCACCCACTTTCAAACTGTGGAACCAGGTCCCACCTGGTATGATGGCATCAAGCCTCTACATTTGCAGTATCTCTTACTGAAATGAGCAAAGAACTGCAGATCATGTAGAACATTCTATGTAGTTTCCAGTTTATGGAAGAGGTACCCAAACTGAGCCAGTGAGTGCTGACAGATATGTGGAATTTGGTGCCACTATTCAAGTCAACCTTCTGTCCTAAAATAGTCTTCTAAAACAAATACATTAATTAAAGCTCCACAGAGGAAGACTGAAAATTCTATTTTCTTCTTCCTATGATCAGAGTAGAAGTCAGCGCACACTGTGATGATCGTTTTGCAAGACATTACGCATATAAGAGACAACATTGTGCAGGCAGTTCTCTAGCATTTCACTTTTTCAAGTGAAAGTGAGGGGATTCTTATTCTTTACAGACTTTGTTTCGAGGGACTACAGCCAAGTCTTGAAATTTCCTGTGACTACGGCCCTGAACTTGACCCGGAGTGTATCCTTCAGACAAGTATGGTGATCAAATAATTCCTAGCCCAATTTCATACTGATGTGAAAACTATTAGCCATGACTTGGTACAGCACACTTTGTTCAATAAGGGACATCAGGAAGCCTTGCTGACAGCCTTAGGGTAAATTCCTTGCCAGTTTACAGAGCTACATAATGGTGTCATCTTGCTGCTCTTGCCTTGCTCTATTTTATTTTTCAAATGTCCACCTGGAGTGCCTTGCTAACATGTGTTAGACAGACTGGTTTTCTTTTCTTATAAAAGGCTGCATTTGGCAAAATGTCCACGTGTTCTTGGAAACATCCTCAAATGAAAGCTGTACTTTTCTGTTGTACATGACATATGTAAGGAGACAACACTTTTAGTTGCTTCTCTTTGTTTTTGTGGTGACTTCAGTTAGATAATCACACCACTCCATCACTGCTGCGTTGCTTTAGAAGACTGGTTATGAAAGTTGACTTTTTGCATATTCTCAGTGCAGCTAAAAATTCTTTTTTGTAGGGATAGATATAGTTGATATACTACATGAGACTGATACTTCTACAAAAATGGGAGGAGACACCCTGAGGAAAAAAAAAGGGATCCGAATGCATTTAAATTTCTAAGTTTTATATGACTGTTTTAACACTTTTTCATTTCCTTCCTCCCCATTTGAATTTTTCCCCTTGTCTCCAGAATATATGAAATGGAAATAAGTACAGAGGAGAATTATGGAGTAAACCTAAATTTTTTATGACTATTTTTAGGACAAATTTTTCTTACAAAATCCACATACTTAAAATAAAGTGCCTTAGTATTTTCAGAAATAGCACTACTAAGAATAAACCACAGGCACAAATTTTATTTTCAAGAGAGTCTTGCATATTTCACTTCTCATGTATATTCATATAGATGGGTACAATATGGGTATATTATAATATAGAGTATAATATATACTCTATGTGAATCTTCAGATTGCTGAAAAATCACATCTATGGCCTTTTTGTAGTGTTTTAAACAGTTTGCTTTGCCACAAAATCCATCAATAAAATTTCAAACACAGAGAAGCTCAAGAATTTTAAATAACTTTGACAGAGAAACAACTGAGTCACAGCATCTGGTCGTGCACCAAGAACAACATGTTCTCAGGCTTTGGCCTCCACAAAGGTCTGCCTGGAAAAGTCCCATGGGATAAGACCCTGGAGGGAAGAGAGGCCCAAGAGAGCTGGTTAATATTCACTTCCTCCAAGCTCAAGAGCAGTCCATCCTAATGAATATGAAGTCAGGCAAAAATGCCAGAAGGCCTATGTGGATGAGTAAAGAGGTCCTACCCTAACAGACACAAAAAGAAAGCATACAGAGGGTGGAAGCAAGGATGGGTAACCTGGGAGAAATACAGAAACATTGTCTGAGCTCTGATGGAATGCACCCACATGTGCTGATGGAGCTGGCAGATGTCATTGAAAGGCCACTATTGATAATCTTTGATTGATCACGGTGACTGGAAGAAGTGCCTGAAGACTAGAGGAAAGCAAATGTCACTCCTGCCTTCAAGAAGCATGAAGGACAAGAAGGAGAACCCAGGGAACTACAGGTTGGTCAGCCTCCCCTTGATCCCTGGAAATCATCATTCTGCGAAGACGAGAAGAATGGGTTAGATGATGCTGGTCTGCATCCATCCCTGCCTCCAAGGACTCATGTATCTATTACCACTGGAAAGGAAGAATTGATTTGAAATACAATAATCAGTAATAGCCTTGGCTCTAGTGAGTTTGAAGTAGTGGAGTTCAAGGTCCTGAGGGTGGTGAGGATGGAGCATGGTGCAGTCCAAACCCTGGACTTCAGGTGAGGAACCCTGAACATATTCAGAAACTGTCAGTGGGATTCTGTGAGAGGCAGCTCTGAAGGGTAAAGTAGCTCAGGAAAACTGACAAATCTTTGAGGACAGCATCCTGCAAGCACAGGAAAATACTCAGGAGAAGAGGTAAGACCTATCAAGAGACCAGCTTGGCTAAGCAGGAAATTCATGCAAAGAGGCAATACAGAGGAGGAGGAAGCAGGGACAGGTTGTAAAGGAGGAATAAAGATATATTTCCTGGGCACATAGGGATGGTGTCATGAAGGCCAAAGCTGAAATGCAGTTAAGATTTGCAAGAACATTACACGGAAATAAAAAGATTGTCTACTGCTACACTTCAGGTCTGAGACCAGCAGAGGAACCTGATGAGATTCATCCATGGGTCCTAAGAGAACTGGCAGATGTAGTTGCCAAGCCACTATCCATTCAAGTCATGGCAGTCTGCTGAAGGTCCCACTGACTGGAAAAGGGGGAACATAACCCCCACTTTCAAAAAGGATAAAAAAGATGACTTGGAGAACTATAGGCTGATCAGTCTCCCCTCTGTGCCTGTCAAGATCATGGAGCAGATCCTCCTGGAAACTCTGCTAAGGTACATGGAAAATAAAGAGGTGATTGGTGGCAGCCAACATGGCTTCACTAAGGGCAAATCGTGCCTGACAAACTTGGTGGCCTTCTACNGTAGATGAGAGGCTCAACATGAGCTGACAATGCGTGCTGACAGCCCAGAAGGCCAACCGTATGCTGGGCTGCATCAGAAGAAGCATGGCCAGCAGGTCATCTGCTGTCGTGAGACCCTACCTGGAGTACCGTGTCCAGTTCTGGAGTCCCCAGCATAAGAAGGACGTGGACGTGTTGGAGCAAGTCCAGAGGAGGGTCACGAAGATCATCAGAGGGCTGGAGCACCTCTGCTATGAGGACAGGCTGAGAGAGTTGGGGTTGTTCAGCCTGGAGAAGAGAAGGCTCCAGGGAGACCTTATAGCAGCCTTCCAGTACTTAAAGGGGGCTTACAGGAAATCTGGAGAGGGATTTTTTACAAGGGCATGTAGTGATAGGACGAGGGGTAATGGCTTCAAACTGGAAGAGGGTAGATTTAGATTAGATATTAGGAAGAAATTTTTCACTCTGAGGGTGGTGAGGTACTGCAACAAGTTGCCCAGGGAAGTTGTGGAGGTCCCATCCCTGGAAGTGTTCAAGGCCAGGTTGGATGGGGCTTTGAGCAACCTGGTCTAGTGGGAGGTGTCCTTGCCCAGGGTAGGGAGGTTGGAACTAAATGATCTTTAAGGTCCTTTCCAACCTAAACCAGTCTATGAAAAACCTGAAAAAAGAAAATGTTGGTCCATTGCTGGGACAGGGAATCCAGTGGCAGCAGAGACAGATAAGGTTAAGGTATTCAGTGTCTTTTTTGTCTTAGCCTTTACTAATGAGATCTCCCAGGCCTCTGTGTTTAGAGGAGCAATGGATGAGGATGGAGTCTACCAGCAATGGATGAGGACAGAGTCAGAGATTGCTTGGAGAACTTGACTCACACAAGCCCACAGGACTCAACTGGCTGCATCTGAGGGTGTGAGTAAACTTGCAAATGTCCATGCAAGGCTGCTCTCTGTCACTTTTGAAAGGACTTGGAGACTGAGGAAGACAAATGTTGCATCTGTCTTCAGAAAGGTCCAAAAGGGCATCCAGGGAACTACAGGCTGGTCAACCTCCCTGTGGTCCCTGGGAAAACCATGGAGCACAATCTCCAGATTCTCTACTCTTCCACCACTTCAGCCTTTGGCTTCCTCTTCTGGTTATTATTCAAGATGAAAATTTTCCTGATCTTGCTTAGTCACATTTTTTCTTAAAAAAAGTTTCTCATCTGATTAAAAAAAGTGAGGTCTTTAAAAGGGATTCCATTAATTTCTACATATTAGGCATCTACCTGTGGTGCTAGCCATCCAGGATCAGACTGCTGAGCTTTATTCTTTGCACAGAGGAAAGAGAATAGCTGTAGATCAAAAGACAGGGAAAAAATGATGCTAATCCAATGCCAGCTCCCATAGTAAGATTCCTCACTGCCAGCAGAGAGAGGGATGGACAGTCGGACAGATTACCACCTCTCCTGGTGTCTCTTGAGAGGGACACGTTTTCTTGGTGTCTCTCTTCAATTTGAAAAGTACTTTTAACCAACAGTTAATCACTTTGGTCAACATGCAATACGAAACTAAGGTGCAAAACATGACGGTGGCACACAGACAGGTACAGTGCACTCTGCAGGCGAACCTCCAGCTAGGTCTGCACCGAGGATGCAGGCTGACTGCTCTCCTGCTGAATGGAATCTTCTATTCAAATGTGCGACAGGTTTTCATAGCCATGTGGGAGTGCTCACTGCAACTCACTCCCTAACAGGACTTGCAACCTTTATTGCATCTCAGGTTTAAATGCATGTTTTGTACCGTGTTTCTTTTGCTCTTTTTTCATCGGGAAAGTAGAGTGTAAATCCAGCGTGCTACCTTAAAATGAGCAAAACTAGAGAAATCATGGAAAGGCTTCAAAAACAAAAGGAATTATTTTTAGAAGACTGCAGAATGGTTTATAAGAACTGCATAGAGCTTCTCTTAGTAAATGTCGTAATAAAGGTTCATTGATTAAAAGAAATTGGCTCTATTGCTCATAATAGCATCTCATTGATTGAAAAGCATTGCCTGTAATGGTTTCCTCCAAAGCAGCATCTGTTATGTATTAACCTTTCAGCCTTCAGAATCATGGGATATGAATTTCTTGCTCAAACTACTGGTCAGATGACCCATCCATGACATTTAATAAATTGCAGCTCTGCACATAGATTCAGGATTTCATAAAAACAGGGAGAAACACATTATAAAAAAGGCACTTTTTTCATGATGCATGGTACAACTGAGTCCTTTATGTTAAAACAATAAAATCAACTAAACTCAGGGTGTAAACTGTTTTATTAAAGCTACCAAACACATTTTAAATTAACCATCCAGGCTTTAATGTTAAACAGCAATGTAATGATTGAACTTTGAATGAAAGAAAATCTGGTATGTCTAGTTTGTTGGGAGAAAATCATACAAGGGCAAAACAGCTTTGATTTTCATCTTTGTACTGGTTAAAATGATGTAGTTACCTATCAAAATTACATTAGCCATAGGGCGTGTACATGGCTATAGGAATACAATTAATCTATGATCTTCTCTACTATAACTTCCTTTTCTTAATATTTAAAAAAAAATTCAAAAAATGCTAGAGTTTTTTATTATTATTATCAGAGTTTATGAGAGAAAATTTCTCTCATAACAACATAAGGATAGTGTTACTATAGAGATTTGACTGTTTTCAGTCAATCGCTAAAATATGTTTTATATGTTCATTTTTCATTCTGTATAGAAGTTATTTGCACATCTTAGATTGAGATCTAAACTAGCTTTACTAGAAATGAAATACTGTGTGAGAGGGAAGCTTTTATTATTAAAAGTCAATTTTCTTATCTAATGAGACATGGTTCAAAACGATTCACTGCCTGTCCTGCTGAACAGTTGTGGTATAAACAATAATTTAACCCTTAAAGATATTTGTATTTGTGACTATACAGTACAAAAAAAGATACAAAACTATGTAGCATTGTAATTATTAAAACTGTTTATTAAAAATGAAGCCTTAAGAGGTTTGTCAGGTGTTCCAGTTCAGGAGTTAAGTGGAGTATTACTTTAATAAAGGCAAACAGTATACAACCACCTAGGTTTTAAGTATTTCACAGATCAGTAGTGTCTGAGTCACATAATGGGGATATAAGTGGTTCAGGAATAAGAGGGGAAAACAACATTGTGCTGTTAATATGCTTCGGTGCCAGTATAACGGCTAATACTGAATAGTGTGGACAAGAAGGAAAAGCAAGAAAAGCAAAGCAAAAAAATGACAGCTAAAACCAATGGTGCATAGGAAATTTGAGAATATGAGAAAAAA
Source organism: Burhinus bistriatus (assembly GCA_013397275.1). Classification (NCBI taxonomy): domain Eukaryota; kingdom Metazoa; phylum Chordata; class Aves; order Charadriiformes; family Burhinidae; genus Burhinus; species Burhinus bistriatus. The sequence continues at coordinate 88,945 of VYXH01000022.1, read as the reverse complement.
AGAATTAGAGATGCTAAACAAGGAGGTAGGAACAATAAAAGTAGTGAAGGACTGATGTATCCTCAAGGAGGGTCAGTCAGTGCGACTTCTTGTCAAGTAGATTATCTATGTGCAGCATAGCATAAGAACAGCTAATAACCAGCAGAGACTCTAGCTGGGAGCAGCAGGGTGCTGAGCTCTTTTTAAATCCTAAAGTATAAGGTCCAGATAGGCAAAAGTATTTATATTCTTAAAGTGAGATTTAGGCTGCTAAATCTAATAGTACTACCCTGACTCCAGTGCTCAACTATAACCTAATAATAGTTTAGTCATCTAAACTCGTTAGTGCCCACTTTACACATGAAAATTTTGTGAGTGCTCAGGGTCATTCCCTGTACTTAAAACTTTCTCGTGAAACATCTGAAAAAACTGATCATTGCTTAGTTATCTGATCATAAGCTTAGTAAGGACCCAGAAATTAGACCTTTCTCTTACAAAGTCCTTTAAGGATTCAGTCTAGGAGTTGAGCTGAGAGCCACCTATTACAAGCCTGAAGATTCAAGTTCCTTAACAAAAGCAATTGCAGTGGTTGTATCTTTTAAAAGACAGCAGAGAAGGAGCAGACTTGGAGAAACTGCTGTTGCTTCCCATATTTTATAACTGTCCAGTGAGGACCAACTAATTCTATATCTCCCTCTGCTTTTTGAGGTTCAGGTCCACGTATCTCACCTATGAGGAGAATATTTCCAAAGCCACCAGCCTATAGCGTAGTCTGGATATTGGTCTAGCGTGCATATGAGTTTGTTGTTCCTGTCATATCAGACTTTGTCCCACTATGCAGAATATATTTCAAGGTATCTTGGGCCATAAGAGCACCAGAGGTGTTTGTTTCTTTGCATGCTACTTGTTAGGATGCTCACCAGAGAAGGTCGAGACTGTGGGGAGTTAGTTTGCTCCAAGAATAATATAGTCATATTTCACGATGACAGTTTCACATAAAATGAAGAAATAGTTTTTAGAACACAGAATAGAATTGAAGTTTCCTCCTTTCCCTCATAAGCTATTGTCTACAGAGGTGTGTTTTCACTAATGTTTTGTCCTGGAGGTCCTGAGTATTTGAGGATGGCAGGTAGAAGAGGAAGGGAGAGGTAATATGGTCTGGCTAACATAATGACTCAAACTCTGTGTAATCACTGGCAATAGGAGCGTGTATTGGAAGTCTGCAAGGAATAATCTAGTCCAGCCAATTTACGTGGTTTTTAGTCACTACTTAGGGAAATCACATGCATCTGCAGAGGAACTCTTAGGAAATAATAGGTGTCACTTCCCCAACCACCACACCTTTCATGTAAGTGGCTTCATTCCATTAGGAAGTAAGAAGCAGTGATATAATGTTTATGCAGCCCACAGAAAAAAAGCTTAACCATGAAGTCATGTGCCTTCAGTCTCCATACCTCCTCTTAAAAAAGATTCGCTGTGTAGCTAGAAGGTAACCAGACTGGAAAAGCCTGATTTTTTCCTAGACTTTGATGTATTCAGGTAGAGAGATGGGGACATCTAGAGACCTGGCTCCTGTACTCATACTGATTTTTCATTTGTTCTAACTGCAAATTTGGAGATGCTTTAATGTACAAAAATTGTATATGTGCCAGAAGATGGAATCTAGAACTGCATTTCTGATATTTCTAGCACCATAACCACTAATCCAGAAACCAAAGTATATTGTATATTCCATTATATCTGGATTTATATATTTATGGATAGTAAGCTATATTCATAGTCCTGCCTATCCAGTTACTCTCTTCCAAGACAAGGCACGACAAACACATTCATCATAGTCTAATGGTGAGGATATTTTCTCATGTATAAGAAAGAGAGTTCAATTTCTTTCAGAAGGAATACAGTTCCCACTTCTTGAGTGAATGCTATAAAGCCATACTATAAGGCAAAAGTTCAGTACTGTCTTTGATGAAGTGATTTAAGTCTTTGGGTTTCCAGCTGCCTACTCACACAATTTAACACGGAGGTTCATAGAATCAGAGATATCTGCTGAAGATTTATCCTAAAACAAATGAAAAGGATCTCTGGGGATCATCTAGTCCTGCCTCATCTCTGAGAAGCTCTACTGACAGCACTGGTCAATAGACTGGTGACTTTGACTTACCAAACCTTGAAAAGCTCAATGGATAGGGATTTGGCATCCACATGTGATCACTTTCCCTTGTTTTGCCACTGTCATTACTGAGAAGAGACTAGATCCATCATCTTTCTAGTTTCCATTCAAGTACCTGTCGAGTGTAATTAGACACTCACTTCCACAATTTCCATTAACAAACTTAAGTCCCTCAGCCTCTCCTCAAAGGCTGTGTGCCCTAAGACCTAAGCATCTTGGTAGACTCTTCCCTAAAGAAAACATTACACAGTGGTGTAACTGAATTATGGGTGTCTACATTGGGTTAGGAGTCCTGAAAAAATAGGCAGATTCAATCATTGTATGGAACTTGAGTGGATTTTAAACACCACTTTTGAGGGGGCAAGGCAGATTGGATTCCTCTTACATATTGCATATTTTGTCACCTAAATCCTTTGATAAATTGCACACAATAAAATTACTAACGCAAGTCAGCTTCCACTCACCATTCATAAGACTAGTCAAATGGTATTCAAGCAAATTATACTGGTCTGCCAAACACACCTAGCTCCTCACAATACCTTCTCCCTTGAAAAGACAAGATCAGACTCTTGGAATACAGTAAACAATTGCTTTCTCCCTAGAAAAGGGTCCACAGCTGTGATCAATATTTGCTGTCAGGGGATAGTCCTTACAGACTCAGAGATTTATGGGTTATGAGAGCTTGTTCCTGGTTTATTAGAGCTCCTTGTAACAGTAGTCAGCTTTATTACACTTCTTTATACCAGATATCAGCATACATTCAGAACATCCTGTTTTCTACCTTCAGCTAGTTGCTCCCAGTCACTTAATAAGTTTAACTTACTACTTGTACTATTAAAAAGCCCAGAGAGATCACTAGGACAGCATGAAAAATACTGTCCTAGCAAGGGAACTGTCTTCACATTATAAAATCAGGACTGTGAAACACTTGTTTAAATATTACAACAATTTTGTACCCCTTAAGACAAATCTGTAACAAACCTTAAGAAGTTTGGGGGAGTCAGTACTAAATTGGCTATAAACCAAATCTCCAAGTCTGGGATGATCAGGTCAGTGCTGGTTCTAGAGAACTGCCAAAGAAGAGGCCTACAGTTTCTGAATGGTCAGCACAGAGAAGTGAAGGTGAGAAATAACCACAGCACAGGGTGCAGCTATGCAGAAAGCAAGTCCAGGACCTGGTACATTTGCATCATGTGGTTAAGGGAGTTCAGGAAATTAATGAAGTGCATAGACCCCAATGGGGATGTAAAAGGAATTCTGCCAAATTTGCAGGTTGCTTTGGGAAGAAACTTCCCTGCATTGTGGTTTGTTTCCAGCAATGTAGCTCCCCAGCTTCAAGTTACGAAAGAACATTAAAGACAAGTATTTAGGCAGCATAATTTTCTTGATTAGAGTAAGCCCAAAATTTTGAGTCACAAGATAAGTATTTTATTGTGAGCTGTTAGAACTATGTGAACAAATCAGGTTGTGCCAATATGCACATTTAATACATGAACTTCAGGGGGAAAAATGGAAATATTGAAAATATTGGGTTTTTTTTTCCTGTAAGTGAAAAAAAAAAAAAATTCCCTTGCTGAATATAAAACTTGAACATTGCAAGGAAATGTCACGGTTGGGGATTCACAGGGTGGGTGACGCTTGTTTGTGTAAGATACTGATGAGTAACTGAGTCAGTTGGCAAAGAATTTTCTCAAGGTCCAAGCAACACCACAAGCCTTAATTTGTTGCATTGTTACCATTATGTTTCCTCCATCTTTCAGTGCTCTTGCTGTGTATACTCCTTTGCTATGGTCATTGCTAACGAAAATGCATGGCAGGGAACACATCAGTAGAACGTATCAAAAATTTTTTAAAAAAAATCCACTTCTTCAGGAGAGGAAGAAAAAGGAGGGAATATCTTTTCCACATGGGAAACATTAATAAATTTTGAAAGTGGAAGGACAATGAAGATCATCTTGTGACCTCCAGCATAATGTCGCCCATAGAAGTACAAGCAATAAGTTCTGCACTGATCTCATTACTTCTGCATTAACTGCAGGTCATCATTAAAAAGAAAAGAAGTCAAAATTGAAAACTTTAAATTGATGGATTATATACAACTTCCCAAGGTAAGTTGTTCACGTGGCTAAATTATTTCATTGTTATATGTTTTCACTTCATTTCTAGGCTGAATGTGACATATATCAGCTTTCAACTTCTGGATCTTTTCATGTTTTTTTCTGCTAGATTAAAAACTAATCTACTATCTAAAATATCTTCCCTGTGTAGAATAGGATCAAGACAGCTCTTAATCTCAGATAAATTAAACAGATGCAGAGTTTCTTTATTTCATAGCAGGCTTTTCAGACCTTGAGCATTCTTGTAGGTCATTTCCTGAATGCATTGCAATTTGTCAACATCATTTTTGAAGTGTGGATCCCAGGAAAGACTATTGTATTACACTGACAGCTTCATGACTGCACCATAATGGGCTATCAGGAGGCATTCAGGTACTATGGCTGTGGATACAAGATACACTTTTTTGAAAAAAGTAAAAGAATGGTGAAATTCATGCTAAGAACTAGACCAAAGGTTAAGTTGTGCCTAGGTTGCAATAGTTGGGAGGCTTAACAAAGAGTTGGGTTTGATGCTGTTGCTTTACAATGTGGAATATAAATACCACCTGAAAAAAATCCTTTAGAATCATTAGCAATTGCCACATTTTAGTGCCTTTTAATGTTTTCCTGACAGAGTTTACCAAAGAAAGATGACTTTGGACAGAAGGGCAGTTAATAATTTGGCCCTTGTTTCTCAGTATGGGGTGGAAACAATGAATGATAGAAACAGACTTCCTGGAGAAATTCATATCTGGAAGGAAAATGGTACCAGAAATAGTTCTGTTTGTATGTATATGTCTATGTCAAAGGAGAAAAGCGTCAGATACTAAACATATATTTGTTTACCAAGAGGAAACTTTCTTTTTCTTTTTTTCTTCTCTCCCTTCTAATAAAAGGTTACAGACTTTTTATCTCACATGCAGTAATAAATCCTCTAAGTAGCCTGAATGCCCCTNAAAAAAACCCTTAAAGTGCCTTAATTCCCCCTATTTTTTTTTTTTTTTTTTTTTTTTTTTTTGCAACTGTATGTAGTATTTTTAACATCCATGGATCTTCTCAAATTAAGAACTGCTTTTAGACTACCTGCAAGTTACATCTGTGGATCTGGGGAACTAATCTTCTACTCATTTTCCATCATACTTACTTATCCTTTTTATTCAGTCTTTGCAGTTTAGGGGGAAAAAAAAAAGATTGTACAAAATAGAGAATGAGACACAGTGGGAATAATTTCACTTATCTTTCAGAATGCCAAGAACACAGCTGTTGTAGATAATTATGTATGCATTTTTATATTAGCTAACACTGGCTAAATAAACTCTAAACCTGGAAAGTTTCTTCTGAACATTTTTAAGTGCTAAAACTAATAATGTTCTACAATGTTATAAGATCATAGAGGGCTTTCCTATTCTCTTTCATAACTATTAACATTACATTTAACCGCCAGAAAGCAGGCTTCAGAAATGTGAAGAAAATAAAATCTTTGATTTTCATGTTAAAATCATCTAGTTGCATCTAACCCAGTGTGTCCTCTCCTCTTTAAACATGTGCATGGGGAGAGGGTGGTGGCAAGTGGGCACTAGTGGCACATTTTTTCTCTTTTCTTGTCTGGTAGTGACACAATTCTTTTTTCTGGCTGCTTTAAGCTTATCAAAAAGAAAATATTTAACATTGTTTGGAATCATGATCTTAGTTTTATTCTCTATAATTAATGCCACCCTAACATTCAGAACATGAGTGGAACCAGCTTTCCTGGTGGTCTTATTTTGAAGATTACACTAGATATCAAGACATATTGGTCTACAAATCAGACATTAATTTAACAAAACAGTAATACGTGGTATGGAGAATGTCAAACTGAAACTATGTCACATGTTCCTCCACCCTTATTATAGTTCTTTATAGCATGCACTGCTGTTTCCAAGGAAGTCAGTGAGAATCCTATCAATTAATGAATGTATGAGTGAAAGAATAAACGAATGAATAAATTCAAGCTGTAGAATATCAAATTTGGGTCTTGTTTTTCCTGTTGTTAATTGTAAAACTCTCATTAAGTTCAAAGCTTCTCTCTCCTTGCTCTGCAAAAGTATCTCAAGCTGGTCCTAGATTTATAGTGCGCATATAATACAAAACTACAAAAAAAAGGTATCATAAATGACACTATCAATTACTTAATTTTGGTTCATTTTTCTCTGTATTTTGACAACATATATTGCTTTAAACAAGCTGGAATCAGGTGAATTAAGGCGACAAGCAGAAGAGGACTTTGGGACCTCCAGAACCGTCAAATAGGAAAAAATTGCTTTATTCTGATTTCATTTCAAGAAAATAACATTATTATTTGGCCCTGAAGTATTGCAGCCATAAACCGATAAAATTATCCAGAAAGGCCTTAGAGACATCTGAATATTCCCAGTTTGAACAGCAATATGTTGAGGAATAAATTTACATTTTTAGTAGCTTAGTTCCACTTTATATAACCCCTAAAGGGCAATGTTGTTCAATATACTTTGTTGAAGCAAAATATGGCCGTTTAGTGTGTTTATTTAACTAGTTAATGCTCATTTGCTTATCTGCCACTTAAAGACACTAATGCTGCATTGAGCTTCGTGTCCCTTTTTTATTGTTACCTACAGGGAAAGGAAAGAAATTCTACAGCTTGTTTGAAACCCTTTGCTAGAATGGTAAATTATCTGATCTTGTGCTCAGCCTGGGGCCTTGCCATGTCTATACTGCAGCAAATGCTTTCCCGTGCCACCAAAGCCTCCTTCCCAATCAGTGGCATAGCATGTGCTTTTCACAGTGTTCGCAGAGTGATCGCAAAGGCTCCTTACAGAGTAATCACATGAATCCTGATTTCCTTCATATGAACGTGTACCTTGGGGCCTCCAGTGTGCACGCCTTCCCAAACAGGCACGCTGAGCCAGCACAGTAAGCCTGGCCTATCCCTGCAGAATGGCATCCGGTATGTTCATACTAATTCCCAGGTCCTCTTCCTTCTGCAGATGAGAAGTAGCCAAAATGGATGGAAAAAACAACCTTTTCTAGGAATCTAATGTTATTATTTATACGTAGTGCCTAGAGGATTCAAGGAAGACTGAGATACGCTCACCCTTTAAAAGCAAGCAAGCAGAGATAGTCCCTGTCCAGAAGGGCGCCTAATCACATTATAGCAACATGTAGCACCCAAGCAAACAGACAGCAGTTAGCTCTGGAGGAATGCCATTGAGCAAAATTAGAACATTTGTTGGTAGAATAGTGTTACTTTTGGATGCAATTATCTTTGTTTATGCATATCCTACAGAAACCTCCGTACACACAAGAAAGAATAATTTCCTGAAGTTTATAAAATCTTTATAACCTTATAATATAACATTTCTTTTGCTAGAGTTTTGTAGAGACTTAAGCTTACTCATGCTTACCAGGAGAATGAATACACTTGAGAATGCATGTACAGAAATCTTTAAGTTAGAGTAAAAGCACGTCATTTGCTTTAATATGGTTTGTGCTATACTCAGCATGCTTTTAAATTTTATATAGTGTCTTTCACCACAGTGAAAAATCTTAGCTAAAAGAGAGAAAGGAGTATCTTTAGTTTATAGCATTTCTCACTTACTGTAGGTAAACGTGCCAAAGTCCTACAAAATACTGGGAATGGCAATTATCAGTCAAATCAAGTCTGAAATATTCCCAAAATATTTGATTCCACAGAAGGGAAGCACATCTCTCATTGACATCTGTGAATACTTAAAAGCTTATCTCAATGTAGTTACCCTACTCTCAAGTTTGACCTTTTCTATTGTTTTTGTGCAGAAACAATGTTTCTCATAATTTGTATTCCCTCAGTATATTCATTTTGGCATATAGAAAGACAAGTCATTGAGTACTGTTGTCATGAAGTACCTGCTCCCCTCACTTAACGTTTTCTTGGTTGCAACTTATTTGTTATCCATACCTACTCTCCTCTCTAAAGAGAAACACAATGCACTTCACCGCAGTGATCATGCAGGACATTTTGCCGTGCATCCTGTTCGCCAATTCTAATCTTCCAAGTCCTTCATGTCCACTTAGCAGACATATCCTCCAGGATCTCTCTTTATGTTTCACAAATGTTGGGTGAAATGAAGTAGACACTATGTGGAGCATGTAATGATATGGATTGTCATATGGTATCACTGTTTCCATATCGCTCTTCCAAAGTACACACCGCTGACACTCTCGAAGGTCCTCAAGGTAAAGTTAAGTGCCTCCTTTCTTTTGACCATCAGCCCAGTGAAAGGCTCCAAAATGCATGGAGGCAGGGAGTAGACTGGACCTTCAAAAATGATTGACAGTCTCACAATTCTACTTGTGCCCTTGTCTGCAAGGCAAAAGTATTTCCTTTCTTCCAGCAAGCAGGCAGAAGGGTGAGAGTAATCTGATCATACATATCTATTTGCAATGTAGAGATCAGTGTTTGAACCAATTTCCCTAGAATTCTTCCATAATTGGTAAATATCTAGTCTGTAGAAGCAACAGTTCTGGACTCCACTTCTTCTATCCCAAAGTAGGCTTGTTAAATAGGTCGCATATTTTGCACCCTAAAAGTGATCATGTCTTATTATGATTTTGAGAAAAGGCCAAAGATATTAGCCAGGACATTGATTTCTACAAGTAGACCTCAAGGTAGGATTCAGTTACCTAGAAATAGCCACTTAGTGCCTATTGGCACTACAGGTAAGGTTCTGTACCATAACTTTCAGCCCCATACGGGTATCTTCCCAAGTGGAGAACTGAGGATCACATGACACTACGTGTCTCCGTTATAGCAACTGGAACATACTTCTAGTGTTATTAAAAATTTATTCCTCAAGTGCTGGAAGATATAGCCTCTGCATATCTTTTTAAACAACCCGCTGTCATAGTGATCACAGCGATCAATCACTTCTTGAAGAATGGTGGGAAAAACACATTCCTGTGTCGATAAAGTGTTTTGTGAAATCAGGAAATAGATGCATATCCAATCAACAGCCTCCACATGAAAATTTGATTTCTACAGATACAGACAAGACAGCACCACCTTCTTCAATGCATCGCAAATGATAGCATCAGGATTTCTAGCAATTGATCTAACAGCAAACATGGTGTCGTGGTTTGGGCCAGATTGGCCCAATCAGGTGGAACAACAGATGCTCTCTCTCTCCTGCTCCACTTCCGAAGGGAGGCAGGAGAGAGAGAGAAAAAGAGAGATTTAAGAGTTTAGAAGGAACTAAACTACTTCAATGAAATATTAAAAATAAAATAGTAAAAAGAAAATAATGAAATATATACAAAACTGTATCAATCTCCCAGGATGACCATCACGTCACCAGCAGGTGCTGGGGAAGTCCCAGACTGGACTCAGTGACGGATGGGAACTGGACACATGGTAACAAAACAACCAATAAATGGTAATATCAAATGTCTGGGTAGTGTTGCAATATGCTTTTTGTCAGTATTTGATCATTAAAAGCGGGACCAAACCCTGCAAAGACAATGGCCTTCAATGTTCTGAATTTCTGCCACTTTTAAAGGTGAGCCCAGACCTCACTTGTGCCAACAAGTGAGTATGGTACACAGGGCAAGAAGGTCATATATTAGGAAGATGATTCTTTCCTTTTCCATTTGACATACTTTCATAACTTAACTGTATTCATCAAATTTCATACATGTAATATGGAAGAAAAACAGGATATTTTACCCATTGTCTACTCATGCAGAGTGACACCACTGCCACTGACAATGTGTGCCTTGCTTAGCTGGATAAAATACCAAGTTTCCCATGTGGAAGAAAAATGTAAAGGAAATATGAGAAGTTACCTTTTGGCAAAGCTTGGAATGATGCCATAGCCACAGAATCACAGAATTATTTAGGTTGGAAAAGACCTTTAAGATCATCAAGTATGACCGTTAACCTAACACTGCCAAGTCCACCACTAAGCCATGTCCCTAAGTGCCATATCTACACACCTTTTAGAATCATAGAATCATAGAATGGTCTAGGTTGGAAGGGACCTTTAAGATCAATGAGTCCAACCATTAACCTAACACAGTCAAAACCATCACTAAACCATGTCCTTCAGCACCACATCTACCCATCTTTTACATACCTCCAGGGATGGTGACTCAACCACTTCCCTGGGCAGCTTGTTCCAATGCTTCATAACCCTTTCGCTGAAGAAATTTTTCCTAATATCCATCCTAA
>VYXH01000022.1:45128-77918 GCA_013397275.1 Burhinus bistriatus | reverse complement strand
GCTAACCTCCAATCAACTGGGGTATCCTGGTTAGCCAGGACTGCTGATAAATGATGGAAAGTGACTTGGTAAGCAATTCCGCCAGCTCCCTCAGTACCCTTGGGTGGACCCCATCCAGCCCCACAGACTTGTGTGTGTCTAAGTGGTGTAGCAGGTCACTCACCATTTCCCCTTGGATTACGGGGGCTTCATTCTGCTCCCTGTCCCTTTCTTCCACCTCAGGGGCTGCATACCCCTAGAACAACTGGCCTGACTATGAAAGACTGAGGCAAAGAAGACATTAAGTACCTCAGCCTTTTCCTCAGCCTTTGTTACTATGTTTCTGCCCCACATCCAATAGAGGATAGAGATTGTCCTTAGTCCTCCTTTTGTTGCTAATGTATTTATAGAAACATTTTTTATTCTTTTATGGCAGTAGCCAGATTAAGTTCTAGTTGGGCTTTGATCCTTCTAATTTTCTCCTTGCATAACCCTACATCCTTGGAGTCCTCCTAAGTTGCCTCCTCCTTCTTCCAAAAGGTCATAAACTTTTTTTTCCTGACTTCTAGCCAAAGCTCTCTGTTCAGCCAGGTCAGTCTTATTCTGCACTGGCTCATCTTTGGGCACGTGGGGACAGCCTGCTCCTGCACCATTAAAATTTCCTTCTTGAAGAATGTCCAGCCTTCCTGGACTGCTTTGCCCTTCAGGACTGCCTCCTAAGGGACTTTGTCAACCTAAACAGGCCAAAGTCTACCCTGCAGAAGTCCAAGGTGGCAGTTCTGCTAACCCCCTGCAATAGGAGTCTGGTAGTTGTCAGATATTTTCACTTCATAGGACCTTCTTATGGAAATGGCAGTCTTCTGAGGAAGCTGTGTCATGGTTAGTGTGCAGGGTATGGGAAGAGGATAAAACTGGCAGATTATGTGTTTCTTCATGTGTGCCGGTACATCCCCAACACTCTTTCTCTGGCCTTATAACGCTCCACGTAGGGTACGATCTCCTTTTTATTCTGACTATACTATATGGTACATACTATGCTGCCAATGGATACTTGGAAAGTACTATGGGAGTTTGTGATTTTTTACTCTCAGTTGCAGCATCCCTGGGCTGACAGTTTATTGTTTGTGATAGGCTGCACACAATATATTACAAGAAAGGACATAATGATAGCTGAATTTGAAAAAAACCAGAGGCATGTGGATGTACCAATTATAAAAGAATCCACCTTAAGACTGCATTACTGTAGTAGTAAGAGCTTTCAGTTCAATAACATTAAATCAATGCAATTAGACAGAACAAACTGGATCAATGTAACATCTTGGTGAAGACATGGCCTTATTGTTCATTGCTAAGAAAAAAAAAAGAATCCTTTTGAAAGAACTATTCATGTAACCATTGAGAAAAGGAAAAACACATAATTGGATAAAAAATTCATGCTTTTTGTTCTTTACCTAAAAGTTTAGTAATAATTGGTGCTGCAATCATGTAAACACTCTCAGAACTTGCCATATGTTAGTGCCAGTAATGCTTCTTTTATTCAGACTGGCATCAGAATAAATACGGGAGAAAATATAGGATATTTTTTCAACTAATAATTGTGCATAGTTTCATCACCCTCCTTCTCTCCTCCTCCTTATTAAAAGCATTTTAAAACTTCTTTCAAATGCAGATTCTGTCTACTATCTTAATACTATATGCAGTCATTTCCATGAATCATTTGAAAAATACGAAGTCTAATTTTTTTGTGCTCGGACTGACATGTTTTAAAAAAATCCAGTAGTTGTTACAAAAATGGTATTGCTCAGGCAGTTTTAACCTTTGAAGACTTCACAACGCAAATGGTTGTTCTTGTCTACAAGACATGAAATTTCTGCTCAAAGGAATCATTCTCTTTGGAAATGACCCTGGAGAGAGAATCCTTAAAGTTTTAAACACATAAGTGTAGGTAAAAGCATCTATTTTCCTAGAGGATCTTGTGCAGAAAACAGACCGTTAGAGAAAAGTATCTCCTGAGCTGTTTGTATGCATGTATTCGCATCCTGCATCTCTACAGACAGCTAAAAATTTGGACTGCCACCTATGCTTTTTATAAACATAATAGAGCTTCTAGTGACCTTTTTTCATAAGAAACCTGGAAATATGGTGCCAACTCTTGCCTTTTGTGTTTGCCTCTTGACTGAGCTTAGGCTAAAAGCAATTCCAAGTATAATTTGTTCCATAACCTAGTTTCCTGAGTCCATTCTGCTACATCTAGCATCACTGTAACTAGGCTAAACCTGTCATCTCTCTTTTACAGGCAGGCTGAGCTCTTCATGGGTACAAAACCTGTTTTCATTAAAGTGGCTAAAAAGTGGGCTCTCTCATGAGATATAGTGCGATAATATGACAGTACCATCAGGACAGAAAGGGTAGATAGAAACAACTAGGCTTGACACTGTATACCCCTCCTGTCCACCCTAGGTAGAAGTATGAGTCCATACTATCACAGATGAAGGATTTTTTATTCAGGCATTCCCTGCCCATGGGTTTGGGCCTATATAATGTACAGAGAGAAGCCACAGATAAGCTTGTAGAAGAGGAGAGTAATAGGAAGAAATTAATTGCTGCTCTTTGTTCCCAAACTGTTGGCTGTAAAGATGCAGCAAGTCTTTTTGGACAAAAGAGGACAAAGGGAGCAAGAAGAAGAGAGATATCAAACAAAAATTGCAGCAAGGGAAATTCTAATCAGATATAATAAAAAAAGTAATGTAATGCAGATGGTTAAGCACTAAAACAGGTTGGCCTGTCCAGCCTAGAAGACTTTCATAACTTCATTGGACACATCCCTGAGCAATTTAATCTAACTTTGAAGCTACCCCTGCTTTGGACTGGGGACTCCAGAGTTTCTGTTCAATCTATCCCACGATGTCATAGACATTCATCCACCTCTGAAAGATAGCACAGATATAGTCTACCTATAGGAGAAGATTACAACATCTACAACAGTAGATGTAGCACTCTGCTTCCCACTGCTTCTAAACACTATGACATACAGAACACACCACAGGCCAGTTTGCCACAGGATTGAAAGGCTTATAATCCTTTATTATCACTGCTTGATACATCTGGAATCCCTTGTGACATGACAGAAAAAAGTCTGTGCACTGTGCATCTTTTCTATCAAAATTTGTGTGCATCCAGACTTTTGTACGTGTTTTAGAGAGAAGGAATTTTAGAGAATGCCATTCAGCATTTCTCTAAATTTAAATTACAAGGTGACATAATACTGCTGTTTAAGCATGTAATGTTCTTGAATAAGCTTGCAGCACATTTGAGAATATTTAGAAAGGTAGTTTATGACATTCAGCACAGGATAAAACAGATTATGAATTCTGTGCAAGAACAGTTGTTATACTGGCTTGCTCCCAGTGCTATTTAAAAACTATTATTTAGCTGTTGGCTCCAACTTCTGTGTTTTGTTGGGTTTTTTTGCCCGTACTCTTTTGAGAATATTTTAAAAGAACTTTTGCTACAGAGGCTGGTTGTTGTTTTAGAAATGCTTCACAAAGACCACTGCATCTGCTGATGAAAGCGTTGCTGTATGGTGATACTATGCAGTACTACTGAAGGGGATATATTGAGAGTGTAAAGATGAATGATCTTCTGAATTTTGCAGTTAAAATAAAACTACAGTTTTTCTTTAAAAATGACAATATCCTTCCTATGAGATTCCCAGGATTCTGAAAACTGTGGTTTTATTTGTAACTGCATAGAGTTTCAATGAAATACGCAGTTCCAACTGATCTAATAAAAGCTGTCAAAATCTAGTAAAACAAAATCATCTAATTTGACTCTAAAAGTCATACACCATAAATAAGTGTGGCCCGCAGTCCTATCCTGAATACAGTAGGCTAGTTATATATCCCTGATTTATAGCAGTCAGTGTTCGGGGAGTGTCCTTATGTTCCTCTTCCTTTTATTTTTGTTGACCCCTGAAGATACATTTGTAAAAAGAAAAACATATTGTTTGGTCTTTGTTTACTCTCTTACAAGAAGCGTAAGAATTCCTAACTGACCTAGCAAAACCCATGTAGCTATAAATCTTTGATTTTCACTTACTCTTTAGTGAGAGTCCATGTAACTAAAAAGTGTTTTGCAGCCTAGTGGATTTCAGAAGACTGGGTTGGTTGGTTGATGAAACTAAGTTAAATGAAAGGACAAACACCTGTAAACAGTAAAATCTCAGATTGAAAATTAATGGAAACTTTTTTTTATTTTTAGATATTTTACTATAGAAAGGAGTCGAGGTTTCCCTGTCAAGTGTTCACGTGTTTTGTATTAGTACCAAAGGGTTACTTTTACCTGGAAGTGATTAGTCTAACCTCTCATCATAGTAAATATAAATTGCATTACAAGGTGTAGTCTGAACCCTTCAAAACCACTGGGCTTATTTACAAAATACACATCTGAAGTTCGTTTTGAACTAATTTTTTCTGTATCATGGCACTCTAATATTTTCTCTACAAACTACAAGTCTGATGCCTTGTGAAAACTACTTTTAATTGGTTTCAATAAGGTAACACTTTTGTCTATAATAGTACAGGCTTTAAAAGACCCATATGAGTCTTCTTATCTTTGCTTAGAAAAGAAAAGATAGCCACGCCCCTGTTGTTGAATACCAGTCTTAAATGTTATCTATTGACTCGTTTTAGTTTCTGTTAAAACAGACCATCACCACCTTGAGACGCACGTGTGCCATTAGACTGCTATTACTGATGTCTAAATACCCTAGTCAGAGATCAAGCTGACAAATCAGGACAGCCACCCAAAAAAACCCTTTGTCTCAAACTGAATCCCCAAACTGACATCATGATAGGGGAGGACTGGCTGCAGAGACATGGAGAGAAGATTTTGTAACTAGCAGAACCTGCCAAAAATAGAACTGAAATCAGAATAACTAAGGTTTTGCACTCTTGTGGTAGTCTGCATATGAAGTGAAACAGTATTTCTTCCTCACTGAAGCCTGGTCAGTGGTTGCTCTCCATAGACCACAGTGATCCCATTGTTTCTCAAGATTTCACTAGCCCAGAGTGTAGAGGTCTGTGTTATGCAGCCAAAGCTTTCGGGCATGCTGATATCAGGTAAAAGAGTCAGTGCATTTCCATTCCAGTTTCATGTAGTTTCAGGTTTCATTTTCATAGAATGTCTTGAAATTGATTGGGCAATCAAAATTTTGATGGCTTGACTTTTAAAGTACAGTTGATTTGTACAACAGTTTTTTGTATTATACATAATACTATAAACTTACAATGATTGCATTATGCTTAATATAATAATTCTGTCATAATATTGTAATAAGAGTATGGTTGTAAATTGATGTGAAATATAATAACCACAAGTATTTTCAGGGTTCAGTAAGAGTCATAGACTCTTACTGGTTGGACATACAGGTTGTCTATAAAGTACTCGTGCACTTACAGCATGTAAAGGTTCTGAGGCATCTAAGTCTTTCTCAGCTTTTCTCGCATTCAGAAAATTTGTCTGTTACTACATTGCAAGGATTTATGGCTGTAGTTAAGACCCTTAATTTGTAGTTTGTTTACTTCTTATGCCTAATTCTACTAAGCTATTAACAAGTGCACATTTATGTAAAATTAAATGCTTTGACACTTTAATATTAATAAAAAAAACCCAGATAATTGCAAACATTATAAAAAAATCTGAGATTAATATATATTCTGTCTCCTCTCAACTGGCTATGCTGTAAAATATTAAAAGCTAAATTAATTAGGTAAACTGACAGACATAAAAATATTCAGTTCCTCCATTCTTAAGACTTTTATTTAAATCTTATGCTGAACATATGGACATAATATACAAATACATGACATTTAGTAAAGCTGGGAGAGTTTAATCACATCTGCTTTGGGAAACATATAGGGCTAGAGATGTAAATCACTGGCCAACAGTAGAAAGACACTATATGAATTTAAGAGTACCAGGATGATTTACCTGACCTGAAGTTCTGACCTCCATTTGCCTTACTCTTTATTTTCACCTTAAATTGCACTACTCTTGCAAAGAAATAAATTCACATCCACCCAAAATCAAGCTTAAAAATTGAACTGAATTTCCCTTAAATATAACAGAAGGATTTATCTGTGTTGCATGACAAAAGTACATAGTCTCACCAGCCCCATCAATGTCAAAAGCACAGTACGAAATCTAATTTAAAGAATTTAAGTATTTCTAATAATCCCTCCTTATTCCAGAATTTGAGTTGTCTTCAAAATTTTTGCCTCAGCTGACCAATCTAGAAAATTAGTGATAAAGTTTGCAAGTAGAAGCAGTTGTGTGGCTATTAATATATTGACTAAAATGAAATATAATTTGAAATTCATTTGAACTGTACATCAGTCATGACAGTTTGTAAATGAACTAGTACAGTGTATTTAAGGATGAATGTGACTATTTTTGACACTTTATTGTTCTTCCCTGTGGCCAGGTCTTCACCTGATAAAAGAGGTCTCCAATGTTTTAAAAACTATCTTCGTAGCCCACATTCTGTACCTATAAAATAGGTTGCTTGGCTGGACAAGAGGACTGGTTTGATGTGTTGCCTTGGTAATGAGTGATCAGAGAAAGCTGAGAGGACTGAAGTATTTCATTTTAACCACCTGGAAATGAACTGAATTCCCTTGCTGAAAATTTTCTATGTACGAATGTAGGGAGATAGAAGCAACAAGCAGGTTTTGTTTAAAACTATAAATATATTTGGCAACGATACTCAGCGGACCACTATGGTCTTGATTTTGCAAAGAGTGGGAAGTCTGGATGCTTTCTTTCATTCTTGCTGCCAGCTCCTGCCGCAACAATATCCATACTACACACATTGATACCAGCTCCACCTTTCTGATTAACTGCATTCCAACCTTCAAGACATGAGGAAACAACAACAAACACCTGAAGGAAAATGACAAAAATATTATATTCTTCTGTGTTTACCTGGCTGTACACAATTCTCCTCAGGTTATCATAGAGAACAAAGAGAAACAAAGATATTCCATGTTGTCTAAGTATTGCTGTTTGTTTAAAAGTCATTATTTGTTTTAATTGCTAAATGCCCATGCATTAGTACCAAAAATTATTTATTTGGTGTGAAAAATAATCATAAACTATGGTTTAAATAAATGTATGTATTATTTCAATAAAGAAAGGCTAATATTTACCTATCAGGAGTAAAATTTTTTTTTTTGCAGCCTCTTCAGGCCTAACATACAGCAGGTAGTCTGTAACCATAGCAATCAGCTGTATTGATGGAGAACCCAGCTAGGCTAAGCAAAAAAGGAATTGCAGTGCAAGGAAAGATCTGATTAGTGCAGTTGTGCGTGCTACTGACAACATGAGGATATTGGCTCCTGTTGAGTGGAACTGGTCAAACAGTGAAAAATATTTTGGCAAATGTTAGCTAAAAATTAAAAATGACTTGACTTCGTCTGTCTTTGCTTTTTCTGCATAGCTTTGGGATTCACTTGAAGTTCTTGCTGAGATGGAGCTTTACATTTGCACATCAACCTACGTAACAAAAGTGAGTCTTAAAAGCATTTGTACAGAAAACAATATAGGTTATACGGGGAGATAATCTGCTGATCATATTATGGAAAAAGGATCTTCCAAGGATGCTAGGAGCTAAACATATTAAAGACCCAATCACATCTTCAGCAGCTGGCCTAGGTATGACCTGGAAGTAATGAGATTGTGTTCCCCTCTGAGGCTACGAAACATTAAGCACTACCGGACAAGGACATAAAAAACTGTCAGATACTATAATTTTGATCAGTCCCAATTAAGTTTGGGGTAAAACATCCAACCTGCAGCCCTGTGAAAGGGCAAATAGAACAGGTTAGGGTGCCAGCAGTACATAAACATTACCAATTTCATTTATTATGGTCATTCTTGCTGTCTCAATATTGAAAAAAAGCACAGTTGAGAAACTACTGTGTTGATTTGTGAGTTGAAAATTCCCCAACTGAAGCGAGATCTTCTGGTAACTGCACCTTCCAGGTTGGAGGTTCCTTTGTGTTGTTCGAGTACAGAAAAGAGCAAGCACATCCACAATTACCTTGTTGACAATTTGTGACAAGGATAAATTCTATCAAGCAGCATCCATCCTTCATTCCAGCCACTGAAGCATCTAATGAAAAAAAACCCAAAACCACTATTTACTTTCACAAGTAATTAATACTCTCATTTTTATAGCAGTTCTGAAGAATCTTGATTTTAAACATTACATTAGATACCTTACACTACATTATATTAGCTAGGAATAAATGCAAAAAGATCCCAACTTAAGCTCTCAGTATGAATACATTTTAAAGGTCAGATGAAGTGACACTAGGCTACTGGGAGTTACCATCGCAGGCAGGGATTACAGTACATCAGCTGTCTGGCTATTATCCAGCAGTAATGGTTTACTGGGAAGGACTGGATGACAGAATGTGTAAAACTCAACAGCAGCTGGAAAAGGGACAAGACCTACCGGCAACTTCTCTTCCTTCCTTCAAGACATTTTAAATACTTCTTATTAGTGACAGATTAAAACACTACTCTTGGCTTTCAGCAGGGACAATTTTCTTCAAGGGCCATTAACTGAGCCTGGCAGAATGGGAAGAAAAATGGAGAAAGCAAGATCCACCTTGACACCAAGCCTGTAACAGAACTGACATTATAGACTCTCAGCTGTACCACATTCCTACAAATATTATGACACGGTGCATCTACCACATGGCAGGTATTGCAGAGCACAGCCCAAATGCCAAATTGCCTGCATCTTACTGTGTGTTTGTGTGTATATACACACACATGCGTTTGCATGTGCAAACACACACACACACACACACATATTATGTTCTTGTTCCTTAAATGAAGGTTAGAAGGTACAATTTCTATATTGCAGTTGAAAGTTTAGATGATCACATTAACATGTTAGCATGAATAAGATGGGAAACAGATGACTGCAAATTCAAGAGTCACACCTACTGAAATCTTAGTGGAATTTAATTTAAAAATTAACTTGTAAATTTATGTTATACTCCTGAGTTGCATATTCAAAGCTACATTAAAAAAAAAAAGGACAAAAAAAAAAAAAGACAAATTCTTCTGATTACATATTTCTTAGTCAAGCATAGAACTCAAGGATGTGTTCCTGGGTCTGGAAAGGAAGAAGGAAGAGCTACAGGACTTAATTCTACATATTTCATTCTCATCTCAGCTGCAATTATGCAATAGGTACATGCTGTAGCATTACATTTTGTTAAAAATACTGATAACAGTGTTAGGAACTGTAGCCTGGACATGGCCTACTTTGTGAGGCATGAAGGCTAGAAGGAGCTCCCTACATTCATTTATTCTTATGAGGTGGTCACTGACAGAAAAAATTATTTTCCAGCAAACTTCAAAAATTATTTTGTAAGTTCTCTAAAGACTTAAACACAATTGAACAATAATTAATTCACTCCAGACAAGCTTAGTTCACAGGACGTTTTTCACTTTGTTACTGAAAGAAGCTACATGTTAATTTTAGCACATACAACTTCCTATGAAATTGCAATTTAGAATATCATCCAAGAAAAATGTTCTGCCAGTTTATTTCACGATCTGTTCAATCTACAATGATAAAGCCATACTTGGTTCAAATTCAACCACCTGCATTTTTTTTCTTTTATCTGTGGCTCATATATCCGGAACCAATCTACGTATAGATTTCAGAATCCCAAATCTATGGGATCCACAATATAAAAAAAATAACAAAAATAACCTACAATGAAAACCTTGACTCACTAAAAGCAATCACAAAACAAGCAAGGTGGTAAACACTCTACAGCCATAGATTGAAAATCCAGTAGAGATCACAGTGATTCCAGTTTGACATTTTGCATGTCAGGTCACACAATTCCCCAAAATCATAGAATCATAGAATGGTTTAGGTTGGAAGGGACCTTAAAGATCATCTAGTTCCAGCCCCCTACCATGTGCAGGGACATCTTCTACTACACCTGGTTGCTCAAAGCCCCATCCAACCTGGCCTTGAACACTTCCAGGGACGAGGCCTCCACAACTTCCCTGGGCAACCTGTTCCAGTGCCTCACCACCCCCAGAGTGAAAAATTTCTTCCTGAGATCTAATCTAAATCTACCCTTTTCCAGTTTGAAGCCATTACCCCTCGTCCTATCACTACATGCCCTTGTAAAAAGTCCCTCTCCAGCTCTCTTGTAAGCCTCCTTCAGATACTGGAAGGCTGCTATAATGGTCTCCCTGGAGTCTTCTCTTCTCCAGGCTGAACAACCCCAACTCTCTTGGTCTGTCTTCATAGGAAAGGTTCTCCAGCCCTCTGACGATCTTCGTGGCCCTGCTCTGGACTGGCTCCAACATGTCCATGTCCTTCTTGTGCTGACAACTCCAAAGCTAGATGAAGTACTCCAGGTGGGGTCTCACGAGAGCAGAGGAGAGGGGGAGAATCACCTCCCTTGACCATGCTTCTTTTGATGCAGCCCAGGATACGGTTGGCCTTCCGGGCTGCAAGTGCACATTGCCAGCTCATGTTGAGCTTCTCATCAACCAACACCCCTAAGTCCTTCTCCTCAATACTTTTCTCAATCCATTCCCTGCACAGCCTTTATTTGTGCTTGGGATTGCCACAACCCAGGTGAAACTACTTCCTACTTGAAGTAAAGTACATCCTTCAGAGAAATATCCTGTTTCAATTGTCGCTGACATGGACCCCACCAAAATTCTTCCTAAGTTCTTCATGTGATTGACTATGTTCACTAAAACTGCATTACCATTCCTGTCTTCATTTGTCAAACTTCATTCTGCGTCTTATTTTGTCTCTGTCTTTGCACAGCAGATTGAAGAGCCCTCTATTATCAAATTTCTTCTGCATAGGGAGCATGCCCTTTAACCTTCTCTTTGGTAAGATAAACAACCTGAGATCCTTCATCCTCTTAGAACTGAGGCACGCTGTACAGTCCTTTAATCACAGCTCTTCTCTGAGCCCTCTTCAGTTTATTAACGTCCTTCTTGAATTATGAATAGAGCTGTGGGAAAAGGATCCTTCTATTCTCAGAAATTCCCCACACCTCTCTTTTTCTGCTTAGTCTATTGGCTGACTGGAGGTGAATTAAAACATACCTGCATTGCCTTCTTCCCTTGTGTTAGGCGAATTTCCTATATATCACAATTATATCAGTCAGCTTTGATTTTTAAAGCTAAGAAGTGTACAAAATTCCCCTTACAAAAGCATCAAATATAGACTTCATGTTTGTACTCACACTTGGTATTCTTTCATTTACGTGCACTGAAGCCCATTTGACAATGAGGTCTCATGATGAGCCCTGGGTTGTTCTGATTTCCAGAGCTTCCTCCTAAGAAGCCAACATTTTAAGCCCTGCTTGACAACGCTTCAGTTACAAAGGAGAAAGAAGATTTCTTCACCCTGAAGATTTGGACCCACTCACCTGTCAAGCAACAGGACTTACCAGGAATGAAAGTGCATGGAATATGGGATGTAAGTTTGCACATGCATGCAGATACATATGTTTATGCATACAAGTTCATAATGACATATCCACATTGTGCCAATTTAGCGTGGAGTAAAAAATTTCAGACATTAACCATGGAAGTCAATTTCCACATGGAGTTGTTAAATATATGCCAAATAGCAGATTCAGTCTTGCTTGATTGTCAGTGAAAATCATAGATTTAGTCAAAGGCTCACAAAATTCTTTTCTATTTAGTCTCTCAAATATTTTCTGCTCCAAAGAGACATTGCATTGACAAGCACACATAATTATGTGATGTAGTTTTTAGCAATATACTGAACATAATTCTGTTTTCCAGATACGAAGGATAGCTAACAGCAGAAATGATCAAAACTGAATTCCCCACTTGATTTTCCCAGGATGGAAAGTAACAAAAAGAAACTAAGAATTTTCCTTTGGGGAAAAGAGGTATTTTGCAATAGTTTACCTACCCTTTGTCAAAATGCTGCCTTCTGTGTTCAGCTTTTCAACAGCTATAAGACAAAATTTTATGAAGCAGAGCTTCAGGCACGCTTCTCTTTGGTGCATATTTTCTGCCTTTTATGAATCCCACTCTAATACCTGTTTACCTATTCAATGTAGTAGGACCTTGGTAACATAGATCAGCTTGCTTTACCCTTTTCCAGGAGCTGAGCTGCTAAATCGGAAATGCTGCGGTGCTCAGCATTGCAATAGCTATGCTACTTTGCTGAATATCTGTCTGTATAGAGCCAATGTATCACATCTGACTGTCAAGACAGACAGTAAAAGCAAAGAAAATCCTGTGCTCATGAAATTAAAAGTAATAAATAGTAAGTCTTTCAAACACAGCATGCGTGGTACTTGTATACCCTCCAGGGTTTCCTTTGTCTCAGGCATTACCAACAGCTGCAGGTTTTAAGGACTAGTTGTCAGCTAATCTGCAAACATAGCCTGCACTGCTTAACACCCCTGCGCTTTCCCTTCCACATGACAGCACCTGACTACCTTCGAATCCTTGCACAGAGTGTATTCCTCTTCGTGATATGTATTTTTAAAATGGCTTTAGCAAATGGAGCCATTTAATTTGCCTCATGGGTTCCTACATACCCATGCAAATATCTTCGCTCAATCATGCATTTCTTCAGCTAATCACCCAGATGTATACCTCTGGTAAAGCTGTAAGAGCCTGGAAAAATCCTTCTACTGAGAAACTTGTTGTTAAAAAAGAAATAGCTACAAACCCCAATTAAAAACTTGAAACTTAAAAGCAAGAAACAAATGAGGACAGCCAGGAATGAATTATTTAACAAATAATCTTCAATCAAGTCAAAAAGTGTCCAAAGCTACCAGATTTCATGCTTCTCATCATTAATATAAGTGTTTGAATGCATCAGGGTTCGGGAAGGTTTCATGACAGTTGTAATGAGACAATTTGGAAGAAGTAGACCTTATCCACCTTAAAATACTCAAAGGACGTAATTTTAGATGTATAATGAACTTTTGATTGGCCATTTGATATTACTGTCAGGACTTGAAAATGTATCAAATCATTCCCATAAACAACCTGAATATAAGACACGAGGAAGATAGTTATAGAAATGCTTTGAACTGTCTGGTGTGAACAGATTTCATAATTATAAAATGGTCATAGCCACCTACTCAAGAATAAGAGATCTTTTTTTACATCTCTTTTCACATGCACAGCCACATAGACACCCATTTCCCCTTGCTCCAGTTAAAGAAAGAAATCTATAAGCTATGCTGTGTTAAACATTAGAACTGCAGTTTTAGAATGTTCCATTAAATATTTGCTTTTCTTTGTTCATGTACATAAAATGCAAGATCTCTGTGCTGATGTAATTCCTGTACACATTAATTGGTATGTTGCCATTTAAGCTCATCTCTCAGTGTTCCAACCAACTGCTTTTCCATCTTTTTTCTTCTCTACCCTCTCCACTTCTTTTAAATAAGCTCTCTTGTATCATCTTTGCCAGATGCTGGTCAGAAAGACTTTTATGCAGACATGTCAGTAAAAATGTGGATTCTGTGTTTGGTATGGATGCTGTTATGCTACTGTTCGGTTCACTCAGTAATGGCTGGAAGTTCCAAAGAATGCAACAAAACAAAGGGAGGAAACCATAAGTCTACAGAAAAAGCTGCTTTGTACATAGACTTTTGTAATTTCTAAACTCTTTACTCTATTTTTACTATTCAATATTTATTCCAGAAAATGCTGAATTTAATATTAATCTTTTCCAGAAATCTAATAACTCATTTACTTTTAAAGGTTAGAAATAGTGTAGCCTTGGGTAAAATTTTGGCCTTCTCTACACATTTTTGTTGCTTGCCTACACTGTTTTTTACCGCCTACTTACCATTCTTTCAGGCGGTCAGTTAGGCACTCTCTTGGATGCCCTCTGACAAATAGCAGTTAAATTCATTATTCTGTTTTATAAAGAAATATATGATAAAAAAAGATTAAGTTACTGTTTTCTTTCTTTGACTTTTTTCCTCTTCATTTACTCTGCATGACAAATTTCCCAATTATTTTACCACAATTATTATAGTAACAGAGTAAACACATACCGATTAACATGATATAATATTCTAATAGTGTTATAAAATACCAAATAATAGCACTGAATGGTAAATAAAGCAGTTGGAAAAGCAGTGTTCAAAAAAGTGACAGAGTTTAGTGGTCAATTTGTTTACATAAGATGTTAATAGTACTGACCTGTGGTTTAAGAAAAAAAAAATCTGTAAATGCCTTCAAGAAAAATGCAATACTAAATGCTGCTGTTTCCTTTTGGAAGTGCACATTTTTCTATTGTTGTTTTGTGAACTTTGTGCTTCTAAGTGTATGTTTTATATAGCTTTTGCCTTGGAACTCCCTTGTTTCAATCCCCTAAAACTGTCAAGTGTGACTCTACCTGCTTTATTGTTCCCATAAATTCATATGAAACTAGTAGCTAAATCCAATTTGTGTCATTCTGTCTCTCTTTGTAGCCTATTCTAAATCTCCCAGCATGTTTCACAAAAGTAGAATCCTATTAACGCCAAATAACCACCACTGTATTTTATTCCGTGGTTATTATAGACCTGCTGCTGTCACAGCTCCTAAAGAGTCTTGTCTCTCCATGAATCTATGATGACCAAAACCTGCAAACTCATTACTAGCTTTCTGGGTTTTTTTCTTTTCATCTGATACACCTTTTCCCTATATTTTTTTTCAATTAACTTAAGTGTTATAAGTTTAGGCTCAATACTTTGACAATAAATTTGCCAACCTGTAAAGTGCTACTAGTTAACATGAAAAATCTGTTAAATTCAGATAAGCTAACTGATAAGCTTAGCGCACAAAATTTATGTTCCTGTCTTTAGCTTTAATGACGTTCTTTACTTTCAAAGCATTGCATAAGTCCACTTTTAATTTAAGAATTAAGGATAATAACTTCTTTTTCTTTATTGCTTTCTGAGCAAGTGAGGGAATCAAAATATTAAAAATTGGAAAACATGAATTTCAATGGAAGTCCTAAAATCTGGATTTAAACCCATGAAGTGCTGTTATAATCTGGGTAACAATCATGAAGTATTGAAATATCATCAGCCATGTATAATTGAATGAATGGAAGATCACAGTTCTCTCACTTCAAAAACTAAAGAGAGAAAAAAAATAAAAAAAAAGATTCTGATTAAGGTTTCAGTGTAAAATTGAACCTCCCTTACTGGAAACATATAAATGTCTTGGAACCTCATCTCTACTTGGTATCCTTAATGACTTCTCTAATATATATATAGACAGCAAGAGACAAAGAGTGTAATATGCTCATTTAAACTATATTCTAGAAGCTCAAAAACAGAAACAGTTTTTTTCTTTTTAATTTTTTTTTTTAAATATCTTAATGGCTGCATCACTCCACCCTCTGCACTCATGCCTCATGAATAAGTTCTCTCTTCATTAGCACAATATGTATAATTAGACTCCAAATCCTGCAATGCTAAAAATGTGAAAAAGTACATTTGAAATAAGATACATGGTAATTTTTCCAGGAACTAAGGACGTACAAAGGATTTTTTAGGCTTGGGAATGGTTGAGAGAAGAACTTAGGAGCTACCAGAAATAATAACCTTTACAAAGTCTCAAGGAATCCTGTGCATATAGGGTATGCCTATATAATACATTATGGGTAAGGAAAATCTCCTTCCACCATATTCCAAAGACAGTGTTGTAATTTATTACATCTAGTGCTGTGCCAAATACTAGCATGTAGTTTCTGGAAAGCCTGCAATAAAAAAGTGAGCTCATATCTCATGGCAATGCTGTGCCCTAACAAAGCTGAGCTGGTTCTCTGATAACTGAGAAGGGAAAATCAAGTAGCAGCAGGGATGGGAACTTGCCTCTTTTAGGCAGTTTGGTTAAATTCTATGAGAGGCATGTGCCCTGCTTGCCTAAATATGTTTCAGAAATTATATGAAATTACTAGATGACTCAAAGCAGGATCATTTTAAAAAATCTAGGAACTGCAAAACAACCTTTAAGATGTGAATCAAAAGAAGTTTGTTATATTTCATGTAACAAAGTGAACATTTACAGCAAATTTGACTATTACGTATGTATGTTTAGTAAAAAATTCCTGGTAGAAAGAGTGAAGAAACATTGCAACATCTTTCCATCTTACACAGACACTTTGAAAGAGCTTTACTTTAATTTAGGCTGAATGGTCCTGTGTTTCTATTACATTCTGAATATATCAAAAGAAAGTGGCTTACTTCAGGTTTAAGCAGTAAAGATGGACCACAATGCACAGAGCACATTTTTTGAACTTGTGACAGGATTAAACCCACATTTTCTGGGAAGCTCTTAGGCAATGATATTTGGACAACGAATCCCTATGAAGGCATTTAAATAGCATTGACGTTAAAACTTAAAAAACTTTAAAAAATCACTAAAGAAGGACCTCTTAGAATTGTTCAGCTCCAGAAAGTTTCTTGTTATTCCTTCCTTGCCCTGGAAATGTTAATTTGCTCTGTCTGAAAAAGGTGTCAATTTGACATAGAATTTCAAGACTGGAAGGGGCTGTTATAATAACACAGCTGGGCTTTGAAAAATGATTGACCAATCATCTTAATTTTAATACTTGTTCAGCAAAATATTGCTCTTCTTCAGTATTCTATTCTGGTTTTAGGTTTTTTGAGGAATAAATATCTGCCACTCTGCCATATAAATTTCTACAGTGGTTAATTATTTTATCTTTTGCCGCATGCTTAAGAAGTCACTAAATTCTGACTATTTCATACTAAAAAAAAAAGGGGGAGGAAAAAATAAAAATAAAAGCCAAAGTCTTGGGTCTATTGGAGAATATTTTTCCAGGAGACATCTGTAAGAGACAGGAGACAGGATTCAGTCTGAGGACTTTCTGTTGGCCTTTGGCAATGGTGATTCATGAAGCCAGTTTTAGATCACAGATTACACCAGACCCAGCTGAAGTAAAAGCCTCAGAATAACAACCCTTATTCTTTTCAAATGCCTGGCAAAGCAAATACACCTCACAGCACACCCTAAAGTTCAGTTCATAACCACCGTAGGGTCAGAAGAAGGCAGACATCCTAGAGGCCCTTCAAGGAATATCTAGCAGCTTTGTACCCTGGCAAAAAGTGTATTTTGCACTGTGTGATGTTGCAAAAGTCTGCATTTAATTTTATAAACACATACATGTATATTCATGTATGTGTGTGTGTATATAACTTCATATTGGCTAGAAGTATAATTTCAATCCAAATAAAACAAATATTTAGATAACCTGCAGTTCCCTATCATCCCTTACCCCTTTTGCAACAACATCACTGCCTGCCTCATATTTGTATTTTTTTTGTGTTACTTTCATGAGCTTTAATCACCAGGAAAGCAAAAAACAGAAGCTTCAATTCTTCTCAGATATATTACAGTCTGCAGCTGTGGATTGTCTCTTTATATTATAATCCTTCACAGTTCTATCCATAGACAGACTTTACTTTGGTTTCATCCTAGTCTTTGTTGTTATCCTCTCTTGAAATTTCTTACATTTCAGTGTGCTGGGGAGGAGGTCTTTTCCTTTCAGAATGAGATAATGCGATTTCAGAAATCTGTTTCATTCCTCCACATCAAAGGAATCTCCATTTCATTCAGCATATTTTGTACTAAACAATTTCTGCTTCCTTTTGTTGGTATTATATCTACTTTATTTGTTAAAAGGGATATTTAATTATACATTAAATGGATCTTCAGTCCTTCCCATAACCTGACTTTTCATAACTAATTTGCTGGCCGATACAATTACCAGCTCCCGCACCATTGCTTCTTTCGCCCTCCCCATCTTCCTTTGTCAGGAGATTAATTCAAAACAAATGGCTTTACAGAACTGTTACTTTGTAAAGATCTTAAAGCACCTTGACACCCATGAGATAGTTTTAAAACTGTTCAGAATCATGGAGGACTGTAAAGATTATGTTTATTTTATACTCAGATTTTTGTCCCCAATTTCTATTGGTCTTTTGCATGTGAGGGTATTAAACTGTCCTAAAACCACTAGTTTTGGGAACTTCCTGCACTACACAGATTTAAAGGATAATGATAACGTTTCAAAGTATTTGAAACAACAAATATTTTCACTGGTAATGAATGGGGTAATGTTGGGTAAAAACTTAGACCTTTAATAAAATTCAAACATACTTCTTTCTAATCCAAACTATCCTATGATTCTATGATTCTTTACATGACCTGATATCATGAATGTTTAAAATATTTTAGCATTTTAATAAGTTCATATACAGTCCACAGGGGAAGATGTGTGCTGGAACAACACAGAAATGAAGCACTTTCTGCAATCGTTACAACTAGTTAACATTTCAGATGTTTTCTGCAGTAAAACTGTACGGCAGTTAACACAGTGGTGTGCTGGCCCTTCATTCTTGTGGGTACAATGGCAATACACTCAATAACGGCATCAAAAGTAATGAGTGGTGAAACCTCCTGTATCACTTAATGTCTCAATCTTAGTTTTCACAGACACTTTCTGCATATTTCCTACACTGTATTAGTAATAGGTGATCCTCAGAAACCTGCAATTTCAGTTTTGAACTGGAACCATTTATTGACATATTGATGGAAGACAATTTCATACTGAAAATTATTAATTTTACTCTTCTCCATTTAAAGTCCACCTTCCAGCCACACATTAATCTTACTGTCCTGTATTGCCTTAGTCTGAGCTTTCCTTTCCTGGAACTCATATTCACCAGTATTTCTTATCTTGTTTCAGCACTTCAAATGCCTGTCTTGTTTTCTTTAACAGTGCTCCTTCAAAATATATAGGATGAGATTTACTGGAGTGCTTGGTCTGCCCTACAGCAGCCAGCCTACACTAAAGAATTAGAGATGTAGGACTATTAATTTTTCCCACAGAATTGTGAGCTACTATCTTGGTCAGATTGGCCTAAAATGTGCAGTGCTCTCACTTCGGGGAACACTTCAGTTGAACACAAATAATCACTGTGCTGCAAAGCACCAAAATAAGTATCTCTATGGCAAGAGAAGAAACATATGTATTTGTGTGCATATTTGAAGCATTTCACAAAGCTCATTAGCAACTGAAGCCAGGATTTGATAAATTCATTGAGGCTGAAGTTCTATCTTCTCTTCTATTCCACACAAAAATCACCAGGGAATTCATATGAGGTAAAAATTTGTTAGGTCATTCACTAAAATTTGTTCAACATGAAAAATAATAACCAAGAAAAAACAGGATTATCTAATTACTTACTGACCTATCTTCCTTTCTTATGTGCATGGGTTAGCATCACAGTACGTGAACAACCATTGGCTTCTTTTGAAATATAAGATTAATTCTTGGCACTAAGGTAAGGGCTGGTGACAGAGATTCAGTAAGATTCTCACAAAGATTTACTCCAGGGATGGAAGCCTGAGGGATCAAACCCTAAATTAAAAGAACCTGGATATTCTATTTAATTTATTATTTCTACATCATCCAGCTGGTCTCCAAAGAGTTTTATAGCACAGGCCTTGACCATGCTTAAGACTATGTTAGCGACAGTTAATTGCACTCTGACACTGTCACCTGCAGATTCATGGGAGACTGTGACAGCTTAGGTTGAGTCAGCCTTGCTGTTTCTCCTGGACAGTGGCACGTACTGTCTCCTGTTAGGTACCTCCTGTTAGGCATGTAGGAAGAGTTCTTTTAATTTTTAAAAAGTTATTTCACTGATAAAAGCTCTTCCCTTACAGAAAACCCTGTTCTCCACCAATCAGTTTATTCTTATGAATGATTTCTTTGCCTCACTGTTTTCATTGTCTGTGACATTTAGACACTGAGACATAACTGTACATGTCCCTGAGAGCTCCAAGACAAGGGCGATAGCTTTCTAAGTGACATTACTGTTAAATTAATATTCAGAATATTGTGCAGACAAAGAGTACTATTACAGGTGCGTGCACACATATAAAACATGTAAGAGGCAAGAGTACAAGTCAAGCTACATTAGTAGAGAGATCTTCAATTTATTAAATTGAACTGTTGTTAAAAAAACCTGCTGTTAATGCAGGTGACAGCAGTTAGACAGGGAGAAAGCGAGGTTTTCCTTCTTTTGTCTTTATTGATTAATTAATCAATGTCTGCGCAGCAGCACGAACATAAGCTGATATGTAAGTGCTAAATAACATCGTTCATACTGTGTTAAGCAGCCAGTTAAAAAATATGTTTTATTGATCAGGTTCCTTCCTGGAGGCAGAACTGATGATAAACTTTACTGGCAGGGTTATGATGTTGGAAGACTGTTGGGAGATGGCCTGATGTTTGCCTCAGCTGTTCCATGTTTATGAGGCCAAAGATAAGACGCCACTGAAGAGCCATTCCCATGCTGTATTTGTTCTCACTTGTACCTCTTACGTTGAATTCATTTCTCTGACTGTGAACCTTTGTAACAGTTTTTTGTCTCTGGCCCTGTCACTACAGCAGTCCTCAGTCAACGACTTGGTAACAGCTTAGCATCTTTCTTAATATTTCTTTTTCTCTCCACTGCTGGAAGTGTAACACTGTCCATCTCAAACCCAGCAGCTTTCCTGTCTTGCTGCACCTCTGCTCTCCTGGGAGCACTGCTGCTAAACTCACCTTCCCCTCCTGATACTCTGAACACAGCACCTTTTCATTTCCAATTTCAATTCCCTTTTTCATTACTTCCTTTTGCAAATTCCTTTGCTTATCTCTACTTTCCTTCTGTCTTCAAGTTTCTCATCCTTTCCTTGAAAGTCTTTCACAATGGCAACCTGTCTGCATCTAAGTCCTCATTTCCTTCACCTCCCCACCCTGCTGCATTTGCTGTACTCAAGCCAACCAGTTAAACCCCCCAGCACCATGCACAGATAACCAAACCAACTACTTTGAACTCGTACCTCAGCAGGGTAAAGTGGCTCACCATGAGCTTGGTGTAGCTGTAGATTACCTTGCTACCCAAGACAGCCAATAAAAAGATACCATGGGTCTTTCTGCGCTACCATTTGTGTCTGATTCTTAATATCAATATTCTCTGCTGAGTATCTTTTTTACAATATGCCTTCTTACGAAAGGAAGTCAATTCCCACTGTTGTTGGGCTAAGTATTTTATATGCTGTGATTCATCCAATGACTGCCAAAGCAAAATGTAGAAACAACCCTTAGAACAAAGGTGAGGAAGAAGAGGTGGTGAGATTAACCTAATATTGGTGGCTAAGTTCCTACTTGAGGAGTGAAGTGTTTTTCAGTGTAAGCTGAGTAATATCTTACTTATTTTCTTTATAATATATGAATTCTAAAATTCATATTTCTCTAACAAATAGGCCATATCTAATGAAGACATGAATTGCTTCTCTTTTTTTTTTACCTTTTCTTAATTAAAGTTAGTGCAGGATGTAGCATTAAGTAAATATAAACTACGATAACATAGCTCCTTCATGGATGTGGTGGTCTCAGCCACATAAGCATTTTAAAACTTTCCACTCAGTGTTTTTACCTGTGTACTATACATGTATATAGAAATATAAATCTATATATACATAAAAAGTTTGTTTACATAATGCCTCAGACTGTGATATCTGAAAAACATTTTCAGCCATGGAATGAAAATATTCTGTTGCAAAAAAACATAAGATGACATTTAGCGTTTTTAATATTTTGATATATGGGATTAGATTCATAGTAATTCAGATGGTGAATTGTACCTAAATTTTGTTTAAAAGGCTTGGAGTACTGAAATTCATCTGTGTGTTTCTGTAGGGATATGTGTAAGAAAATACCATCTTTTCTTTCAGTAGGTAGATGTATACAGTACAGTATAGTTCTCTGAACATCTCTTTACCTTTTATGTCTTTACTTTATAAGAAACAGAAATCATAGAGTTTATTGTTAGATTCTTTTTAGGAGCAGAACGCTGAAAAAAGACATCTGTAGGAAATGTACATAAGGGGGTTCACAGGCCCAAGAACCCCAGGTGCTGGGCTATAAAGGTGTCAAAGCTGGAGATGAAGTCTCTTTGATAGTCCTTCCACCAGAAATTTTTCTTCAAAGGATGTTTTTTAGCAATTTTTTTATTTTGAAACTTTAAAATTTTAATTGCAAAACTTTATTTTTAATAATTTAAATTTAAAACAAATTTCAAAAGAATGTAATTTTTGGGGGAGGTGACAAGTCATGACTGCTCTGTATCCCAGCAGAAGTACCCCACGGTGTGCAACAGTAATATTTCTCTTAGCGCAAGAACACAGGCTGCTCCAGAGCATATCTGTATTCATTCCTTTGGGAGGGCACAAGGCATATAAGAGCACGTGCTGGGGCAGCTCCAAAGAAACAACTTGGTGTTTGCTGTCAGTCAGGTGTCCTGTGCTATCCAGTCCATGTATGACTTTTCCAGAGAACTACCAGGCTCATTCCTGAATAGAGTCTAGATGAAAATGAATGTGCACTGTACATGGTCAGGAAACTAAGGTCCCAAAGAGAAATAAAGTGTTAACGGTCCTGACAGTAGAAACCCATGCACAACCAAAAAAAATCAATCATGCAATGGTAACTTAAGAGGAAAGAGAGCTATAGGAATGTAGGATAAGGATTTTAGGGTACTTTCATATGCAAGTCTTAAGAATGACAAATAGCTGAAAGAACTCAATTTCTTAAAATCAGATCATGTTCTGTGCTATAATCCTGTTTCTTTAAGGAGAAAATAAAAAAATACACAAACCTCTCAGTGACCTGTCTGCATTTCATGTTCATTCCACCATGCCAGCCTCTTGTTTTAATGCCATGAGACTCAAAACCACTTTGCGTGCCTAAGTTCATGTTTTGCTCTCATTGTCTGGAACATCTTGGCCTCATGGTTCTGGCTGAAAGGAAAGTAGACTGTCCAACTGAGAGAAATGCAGGTGTCAGATAAAGACAGAAGTTCAGAGATTTTTCAGACGTGTCATTTTAACAACGCAAAGACCTCAGGGAAACATATATGTCAGCAGAGTGAGCACCATGCAAACAGGGAGATAATAAAAATGCATGTAAATATGTATGACTCCCTATGTTCTTGTTTCTACTCCTAGTTCTGGTACCCTCCAGGCTACAAGTATACACATATTTCACTCTTAAATGAGGTTTAGAGTTTTATTTATAGGACTGGAAGTATGCACTTTGTCTCCTCTATCTGCTTTGACAAAATGGCTGGACACAAAGGCAACAACAAAAAAGGCTCGATATCTGATGTAAATAGGATTACCGTAAACTGTTTAAAGGAAAAGGGAGAAGGAAAACCATTTTGTTCCTTTTTTAGAAGGAGTTTGGAATGAAATGTACCACATGTCAAGAGTATGATAAAGATAATTTTGCACTGAATGACATTCAAAACTTCCCCTCCTGCTTGTTTCATAAGCAGAGATGCATATTTTTCCCTCTATTTTCAGTTTCTCCCTTCATTTACTCTCTAGAAAATCATATCAGAAAAATTGTGTATTTCCCACTGAATAAAGCAGAGTATTTCTGCCTAGGAGTATTTTCAGTGAAAACACTAAATGTTTGTGGAAACACTTGTTTCCATTAATTATTTTTTTTAAAAGGCCAAAACATCTGAAACAAACATACTTTCTTTTGACTATCTATATTGAGTAGATGAATGACCTCTACTTCTGGCTGCTACATAGGTGGTGCTATGTTACTTTTTCTGTTTTTCATCTTTCCCTTTCTGAGCATATTTTTTCATACTTCATGTAATCTCTTATTTCAGTGCAGTGTGGTTCACTCAAATAAAACAGTAATCAGCTGGTTACAAAGCAGCACACAGCTGTCTCCTAGAAGTTATGACCTAAAATATTTAATTAAACAGCAGTGCTGTTTTTCAGATCTTTGTTGGCTTTGCTCCATGTCCAGATCCTGCATTTTCTCTAGTTGCTCTGAATCACTGATTTCAGCCTTCTGCCAGGGAGCACTACCAAAAACCAGAGGAATAACCTCACTGCTCTGTGATTTCACAAGAGCATTCACTTAATGTATTCTGCAGAGTTTAATTTTCATGTGGCTAAATGTTCTAGATTACTATTCAAAATCCTTTAGCATATTTAGACTACTCTTTCCCAAAACCAACAGACAACTGGCATTATATAGTTGTGTATGATTCTTCTTAACTATCATGTAAAGTGAAAAATAAAGTAGACTATACTTTCAAACCCCCTCCATTACAAATGTTGAAACCTCAGACAAATGCATTAAAATGTGATATAACTGATAAGACTAAATATTCTTTTAATACTCTGCTTCTTTGGATACTACTTCTCCTGAAACTGTCATTGACATTCTCTAAGCGTTCAGGGAAATTATGTTATACAACTGGAATTAATGTGTTATCATGAGAAATTTTTCACTTTCAGTCTGAATGGAATTAAGGCCAAAGATTTAATTGCTAAATAGTCAGTGACCTCTAGGATATCATTTTTAACTGTAGTGATTATAATCACAAACTAGATAAAGCATTACCAAAACTATTTCAAAGATGCCAATGAGAATAGTCATAATTCTCCTTTAAAAATAAACATATCCACTTGGATATATTAAGTTTACATATTGAGGACTCTTGTTTTATTTAGCTACCCATATCAGAGGTACCATGGCTATCATAAATGATGAATTGCATATGACCACATGCATGTTTATTGTAGCTTTTGATGCAGTGGCCATAGATTTTGGGAAGGCTCCTACTTCACTGTATTTGACTTTGAATCAGCATGATTGATGATAGTTGCCATTTTTCATCAACGGGGCCCATTTTGAAAGCCTGAAGGACCTATACCTGTAGGCTGCTTGGGGAAAGAGAAAGACAAGAAGTGATGGTTAGATGTTTTTGCCGTCCTACTCTGAACTGCAATTTGTCCAAGTCAGTCTTTCTATGTCCTTACTTCATCCTTGATGTCCAGTATTTCCTTTACTTCCCCTTCATTCACCTCACAGTTCTTGCCCAGTCCTTTTTAGTGGTATACAGCATCTTCAGAAATGTCCGTGACCTGTAGAGAACTTGTCTTTGAGGACATACAAAAAATTATTCTATCTCAGCCCTTTTACTTTGAACAAGGTGCATGTGCCTTTTAAGAAAAGGTGGATTTCAGGTACAGCTTTTGCTTTTCAACTTAGTTAGAAGTAAGAAATACAGAGATATCAAAACAACGTATGCAAAGATAAACTAAAAGTCCAAATTATTATAGGATAGGGTGAAGGCACGATCCCATTCTTATTTCATCTTAAGCAGTTTGCTTGACTATAAATAAGAATACACAGGTCCGGACACAAGGATTTTTCCCTATGGGAGAACTGCAAATGTTAAAAAAAAATACATGATATTGAAGCAATAAATCAAGGACAGAACCCCCAAAATTTATTTTGCCACTATCATCAATGTCAGAAGACATCAGAATCCTGATGGAAAAAGGAAGACATCACTGGATGGAATATTTAGAGCAAATGAAGCCTGGTGCCAAGGGAAATTACAGACTTTTTCAAGAATGTCACCCTCACAGTCGTGAAGCTTTAGACCTTCAGAGAGAAAACTGAAGTTCAAGTAATATATATACTCAAAGTACTTTAACCCAATTGTATCAGATTTTCAGCACTGTGATCAGTGGACTACCCCCAAAAAAAGACTTTTGCATATATGTAATTAGCTTTGTTTATACAATCACATTGAATATATACTATAAAAAAAAAAAAAACCAGTTCATACACTTTAGTGAATGCTAAATTATTTACTAAAGACAGGCACAGTCAGGAAGGATCATTACTTAAGTTTATTTACGTTCAATTGCACCTTTCATACTCACCAAGTTCAAATCAAGATTAAACACGGAAGGGACAGTCAGAGGCAATTTATCTGGCAACAGGGCAGCTGGGTAAGGTAAGGAAAGAAACATGTATTAGGGTTGTTTGGAAAGATTTTCTGTTTCTTTAATCAGAAAATACCAGTCTGTCTGAAAGCTGTGAGAAAGAGGTTGTTTTAAATGTCCTGTATCAAGAAATGCACACATGAATTAAATTTTAAAGATGTCTATCTTAACCATTATTACTGGGAGATCTCTATTTTTCAGTCAAGGATGCTTCTTTTTATTTAGAAATTGTGCTGTCAGTCTAAAAAGATTACATTAAAAGTTCTGTTAAATTATAAGTTCATTTGGCCTACTGTTTTTAAAGTTTTTTTCTGTTTTACCAAAAGTGTTGGAGACGATACTTTATTTTCAGCTAAGTTTGGGATGCAGACATTTTCCCCTTTCAAATTTAATATTTTGCTAAGTCTGCTGAGAAAATCTTGTTTTCCAAAGAAATTCTAGCTGATGAAACTTTCTACCAGTCCCCTGACTTTGACTCTGGATGACACCTTTGTTGAAAAGATGAAAGGAGCAAAAAGAAATACCATTACAATTTACACATCTGGCATAAAGACAAGGCAACCCTTATGATTGCCCTGATTGCTGTCTCTTGCTTTTCAAGGTGGGTGAAGAAAAAAAAAAAAAAAAGAAAAAAAAAAAAGAAACGTAATTTGACCAACTTGACAGAGACAAGATTGTTAATGCATGGGCTGTCACCCAGCAATGTGGAAGCCTGTGCAGTGTCTTACAAACATCAAGGTGTTGAGTCAAGCACTTTTTAGTAGTTGCCCAGGTGTGTACTGTTTAGGCGGAGACCGAGCCCCTCTGAAACATTAGATTCATTTGGACATAGCAAAGCTGCTATATACTCTGCATAACCATTTTCAAACAACGCCCCATCCTAAGGAATGGTTGTATAAGAGAAAGACAAATGGCTTTAGGAAATAATAGACCTAATTCTAAGAGTAGTTGTTGATATGAGGTGAATAATCTTTTGGCTGACCAGAGATGGCAGATATTTTTGCCACTGACAATTGTTTTTAAATTTTGAATGCTAACTTCATCCAAATGTTAAAATGTTATATGTTTCAGTGCTAATTGCCAGAGGTAAAAAGCTGAAACAAAAACAAGCAATCTCTTGCCATCCTGGAATTCAAATCTGTGTAGTTGCACTCTAAACAATTTAGTTTCATTTAACTTAGCATTGTATCATGATATATCATAATGTAGCATATAGAAAAACAAAATCACCAAAAAAATAAAAACCATATTGAGTAGAATTATAAATGTCTTGGGTTGCAAATTCTTCATTTAAGTTTAGATTTTTCTGTAGGAAAATGTTCACTTGAAAGATAAAAATTGGGAAAAGCATTCATTTTTGTGCCAAATTAGAATAAAACCACTTTCTTAGGAGAGCAGAAATTCTGAGATTTGCCCAGATCTGATAGCAAAGCTCAGCTGAAAAGTTTCACTGGAAGAAGGTGAGATCCTCTGACATCCAGGTA
This sequence comes from Burhinus bistriatus, assembly GCA_013397275.1. Lineage (NCBI taxonomy): Eukaryota > Metazoa > Chordata > Aves > Charadriiformes > Burhinidae > Burhinus > Burhinus bistriatus. Next base: position 50,484 of record VYXH01000022.1, on the reverse strand, counting down.
ACTCCATCTACTCTTTCTGTTGAATGTATATCATCCACCTGTCCAGACATATATTTCTGTAGCTCTGCAATGAATTTGACATCACCTTACAGCATCAGCTATTTTTACTACCTATTATTTTTACCACCGACTTATAACACTAATCCTTACAAAACACCACCCTACCTATATGTTGTTTACGCTTCTATGCAAGGAAGAAACATAGAAATACAAAGAATTTTCCTAATGGTTGCAAAGGTAAAGGCAGAAGCAAAGGCAAGCACTTAGCCCTGTACAAATCTGCATAAACCACAGGGAGAACAGTTTCCGTGAGCCACAAAGTGAGCCAGGTCATACTGTTGGCAATTAATAACCAGCCTGAATAATTTTACCTGAGCTTCAAGTTGTTTGTGTTTGTTCTGCTCTTTCCTCCAGTGTGACGGCCTGCAGGAACTCTCAGCACAAGGAGAATGATTGCTAAATGCTGGATCAGTATTGCAAAACGTACTTCTTCGCAAGGTTAAATGAAAAAAAGACCAAGTGCATTTCCCCAGCATTCTGTCAGCCATTGGGACTCAGGATTTATGTAGTGACTGCCTTGAAACCTAATTTGGATTACCAGAAAAAACAAGTGCAGTCCGTGAAGAATTTTGTCCTCAGTGGATGGTCAAGATTTTGTCAATGACTAAGATCTCTCTTTAAATACTAACAATTAAAGATATCTTTGTTGGATTTTACATTAAATCTTTTGCTGAAGTGGGAAGGTATCTGAACTTTGTCACAGCATTTTGGTTCACCTTTAGGATTACCTGCCTGATCCTTTTTGTTATGATTTTATCTTGATGATGAATTTTCTTTTTATATCACATAGAGGATGTGGTAGACAATTAGTGTCACCTTACGATTTAACCTCTTCCTGTCATTCGCTCCTATTGCCATTTATTTCCAGATTGTTATTTATCACTGTGATATTTCATTTTGACTTCTAAACTTAAATCACATGTATAATCAAAAATTAAATGTTATATTCTTTAAATAAAGAAACTTCCAGCATAACCTCTATGACAGACTGTGACCGTGTGTCAGTTCCTGAACTCTATTTTGTAGCTGGAAATTGTCATGAATTCTTTTATGAAGGATTTTCAACAGAAAATGTCAATTTGTTAGAATTTAAACTTTCCACAGTTCAAGTTTCAGTGCATATATAATCAAGAGGAGTTTCTCAACTAAGGATGGGAATTTCTAGCTATAATTAGAAAAATAATGAGAGAGGTAGGTTGTACTGAAAACAGTTAAGACACGTTGCAGAACCGTGGGAAGTCAAGATTCAAATCTCTTCATCAATGATTATTCAATTATGTAAACATAAGTGGATCTATTTCAAATAGAGAGCTCAAAACACGTCAGATATGAGCAACCAGACTTAAATCCCCACTTGATTTTGAACTTGATTTTCGAATTCCTGTACGCACTCTGCTACTAAGTGGTCCTGCCAAAGTCTACGTAGCCATCTCTGCAACTCTCTCACTTGTATACCTACAGAAAGCGCAATATGCAAGTGCATGTTGCCACTTATATGAGAAGACAGCTGGATTATAATCTATTTCAGTCACAATTACCAGATATTTCACAGCACTTAAATGACTGTATAAAGTGATAGCCCAAATCATGTTCTTTAAATTTATAGCTCTTCAACATGGGTATACAAATGGGTTTCTATGAGATAAGGGTTTGGATTTTTAGTACATTAGCTACTCCGTGGATAATCTTTGTTCACGCTTCATACTGTACATGAGATACTTTACACCTTCTGCAGAGTAAGAAACTGCACAATTATTTTTTCTGCAGTCCACAGTCCGGTTTGGTTTAGTGTGTTTGTGTGTATTTGGATGTATTTGCATGTACACACATATGTGAGTACCTGTGTTATATATATATACATATACATGTGCATGAGTTTGCGCAAGTATACCAAAAGGTGACAGTAAACATTCGGGTTTTCATGGTCTGTATGGTTTCACCATATCTCTTCTGTTTATTCACACAGAGACACGGTGATTACTGCTAGTGTCTGGAATGGTGAGTGTTAAGTTCTCTGTGACGATGCCCATAACCTCAAGGCAGATATAGAGAACAGAGCAATATCAGGGGATGCTGAATGGAATTTTTCTTCTTATAAAGACAGCTATTCCATTTGACCTTGAACAAATAACAGGGTTTCCACAAAAGTCTTTAGCCTAACATCAGCTTTTAACTCTTTTCTGCCTTCTTTGCTGAAACCTCAAAACAGGTAGTGGCTCAAAACTGAAATTTAGTAAAGACTGCTGCTGAGTACAGTGAACTCCAGGAAGGCTTCCATCTCAGTAGGGAATGGATGTGATATTCACTTATCAAGAATTTGCAGTACCATAGAGGATGAAGAGGACAGAAGCTTCTTCACGCCATTCATTATGCTCAGTATTCCTCACTTCACATCAAGCTCTGAATAAAATTCCTAGTGCCACCAAAAGAGCTTCCTAATTAAACAGTAACAGTACTGTCGATATTCACTGTCCCTGTTGTTCCTTCTTGTACATGTTTGATTCTTGCTTTATCTCATGTTCATTTATAAAAAAAGGTTGTGGAAAACAATGTAACAAATCATGCTGCCAAAAACCTAACTGAAATGGGACTGAAGGCTTTTTTTGACAATAAGCACCTTGACAGTTTTTTAAGTTCTTTAAAATTTTCCATAACTGTAGAAGAAAGTCTTTTTCTTTTTAATGTTGCTATAAGTGTCTGTTCACTTTTACACAAGTTTATTATTGGTCCCAGCTGTGAATAGATTTAGTTCCATTCTTTTCTTGGGAGGTTGGGAGGTCATTCCTGAGACAACTTATCATTTTAGGAAAAAGAATAGAGGAACAGGTGTTTGATGTCTCAATTTAAGTTGTCTCAACTTGCATAGAATAAGCTACAAGTAACTGGCCACCAAAAAAACCCCCAAACAACAAAAAAAAAAAAGCCAAAAAACCTAATAAAAATAACTGTCCAGCCTTTTTGTTAGGGGACTGGGTATGGAGGGTCAATCATAGGATCTGCTCTTCATTTCAATGATAATTCTTTGCTATCTATCTATCCTCTGGCCATTTCTGGAGCACTGATCAGAACACAGGCTTTCTCAAGGGAATGTCTAATTATTAAGTCAGAAATCCATCCTCGCCGTTATGCTTTCTAACCTGATTAAGCCTTGAATTTTGCTTGCCAAACACAACAGGTGAACAACAAAGCACTAAGAATCTCTTTTCTCCCTGGGTCCAGTAGCCTGATAGGGAGAAGTTTATAAGTTGGAAGAAGTCAAGCAGAGACTCATTAGATGTCAGAAGGAACAGATTCCCATCTCACACTGGTAAGGTGAATTTTTCTATAATTCATCAGTGAGGCACAAGAAAGGACGGCTTGTGGACCCAAACAACCAACATCATTATAACTACCAACTGTGTTTTCACTGTCCTCTGCACTAGGGCACACTGCATGTATCAGACCTGATGTCTCTACAATTCCTTGGTCTTCATGATCTCTGTATGTGTTATAAATTTGGAATGAGGCTAGGAATAACAGGGCTCTCATAAAGCAAAAGGGATATCATGATTTAGAGGAGGCTGTATGTCTTCAGGTTTTGTGCTATTTGCTCAGACACAGTTCTTTAGGAAAAGAAGCATTGTGTTCCTTCTTTAAGGAAATCCCAGTATCAGGACAAGTTACAGGTAGGATACGTCAAATGATGACATAGAAATCTGTTCAGCTTTTGCAGATATTCTGTAGACATAGAACCAACTTTCTCATACCAGTAGTGATACTCAATTTAATTAGAGACAATTTCATTTCTCATAGATAAAGTATTTAATTTCTTAAGATTTAATTTCTCATTTAGATGCTACCACCTATGACCCTATGACCTTACATTTGAGTGTCAGAAAACAGTAAAAGAGCACAAATATCCTTTGTGCCTCACTGCTTCTCTCTTGCTTTGAAATTCCTGATCAGTTTATGTGGTATGAATCTGTGGATTTCAGTTGATTTAGGGGAAATTATAACTATTTACACCAATGCCGAGTGCTTCTGACAGAAGTAAGTGAAATGCTGCCTATGAAACATATTTCTCATGTTATTTCCAAACTTTCTATTCCCCTTCAAACCAACTGCAAAGGTATTTTCAAAGCCTATTTTCCCCTAAGTGCACATTTACTTTCAAAGTATCTACATCAAACACAGTCTTCATAAGCATTTTCAAATGTGTTCAGTCAGCATGAAAGAAGCAGAGAATCTCTTAAAAAATAAACCATAAAAAAATCACCACATGCATCTTGGGTAGGTTTTTCTTTTTAGAAGGAAGAAAAGGACTAGAAGTTTCAGCCTGCTTGAGTCTTCAGTGTCAAAACACAGCACAAGTGTTGTTCAACCTGAAGACAATTAAGTGAAGGGAATAAATGAAGTTTGCATGAAGGTTCTTCATCTGCTGGGCCAAATCTTTTGGTAATTGTCAGCAACCTTTTTCACCATATTTTAAGTATATTAGCAGATGAACTTGAATGGAGAGGTCTTTTCAGAAAACAGCTGAATAGCCATCTCTTAGACCTCCATTAATCCCATCAGCTATTGCCTATTCATCCCTCCAGGAAAAAATTGGAAAGGTTGCTGCAGTCCTCACTTTGTTTAGACAGAGTAAATCCCTCACCTTCTCTGATATACTTTAACATTTATAACTCACTAAATATTGTCAATACTTAAAGTTCAGAGTTATGAAGAATCTTTCTGTTCCTCCTATCTGCAAGATAGGGGGATGTGTACACAGTAATCTTCATAAAGTCACCTGAAGTATAAAAAGATCTGTAAGTAAATATGGTGGCATTTAAAACACAGACGCCTATGCTGGAAAGCTTCTTGGGTAAATCTGGTAATGTAAATAAAGTTTGTTTCTTGCTTTATTCCATGCACATTTTTCCATTTAAAATGTTGAAATGATGAAGAAATGTATAAGCAATACAGATTTTTTTATGAAAAAAAAAAAAAACAACCCAGATCTTCATTCCTTTCAAAATGAATTGGTACCATTGTAGTGCTGTTTAAAGAATCTCTCAATGTTTGCAATAGTTTGAGATTAAGACGTTTGATAAAAGCTTATGTGAGGATTAATGATAAAATGTAACCTGCTGTCCATCATGTTTGTTTTTTATCATTCACCATCTTACAATGGAATCCAAGCAAAAGTCTCCAAAGCTAGGGATTATAACAGTGCAAAAATTGCCTGGGACCTACAGAATGACCAAGTTATTATTATTTCTCAAGGTTTCTAGATTTGTTCCAAGAGAAGGAATTTCAGCCCTTTTTTTTTTTT